>JAUNZM010000009.1:5040000-5561825 GCA_033459285.1 Clamator glandarius
GCCCTCGTTGTGTGGATCAGCTTGTGAACCAAACCTCTGCAAGTGGTTTGTGTCTGTTATGGCTTTTTCTCTTTGGTGTATTTCCAGCCAAATGATCCTCCTAAATAGCCCACCACTGCAGTCAGAGCCTTACTGGATTGATGCAGGGTTTTTTTGTATTTTTTTTCACATACAGATGCATGGTTTTGTTCCAGTGGCTCATCCCTTTCCTTGGATCAACACTGTCTTTGCTTGATTCAACCCAACTCTGTGTTTACTCACCATTTTATTTTCTTTTCTTCTCCTTTCTCATTTTATAAAAGGAAGCACCAAGTATGAGGAAAATGCCAGTGGACACCAGCCACCATTCTTCCAGCTACACTTCCCTTCCTTTCCCCCATGATCCTCCTGTGTTTCCCTTTGATTCCCAGCACAACCCAAACCAAGTGCAGCACCTACCCCATGATGTACTGATGCCCAGCATGGTGGGCAAGGCACGTAAACCATCAGGTAATCACAGGAATTTTCATCCTCCTTCATGGTCAGAAATATTGCCGAAATACAACTCTTCAGACCTTGTCTTTCATAATAGTGTTTCACCATCTGCCTGGATTCCTCCAGAAATCTGGAAGGATGGATCACATTCTCTTTTTTCTTCACTGCACTTTTTGAGTTGTTCTGTGGTTCTGTGCTAAGTTTACACAACAAAAGGGAATAATCTTTACGGAAACATTATGATAACTTTATATAAAACCATACTCACATTTTGTGAGGGTATTTTCTTTACTGTAAAAGTAGTGGTAAGACCCAGCACCTTGTTGTCATGTGTGAGTACTTCCACAAACTACTGGTTTCAGTAAGTCACACATGTAACTGCACCAGCAGAAATACCCAGTTCCTACATGAGAATTGTTTTCCCTGTGATTGCTATCAAAACCATTTTGAAATAGCCTTGAAATATTTTTTGTTGATGACACAACGGCTATTAAAGAAATGCGAAGGCTGTGACAGCTGCTGTGATAAGGAGGAAATGCAGTGAGGAAAGTGAGTACTAGAAAGGGTACAGCTGGCATTTGTTCAGAATCACATGTCAACCAGTAAGTGTACTAGTGATTTTGTTTTTTCTTCTGTCAGCTACTGGCAGAAGTTCTCAGAGGACGAAACAAAAAAATTTAACTAAGCAAACCTTTTTTCCTTTTCTCCCCAGGAGATCAGAAGATCATCCAGAAACTTTTGGTTGTGCCTGACAGGGGTGAAGCTTTCCAAGGTGAAGACTACTCAGGTGTGGCACTGAGCTACAGGAGTCTCCCTTGTGCACCCAAAGGCACCTTCTCCCAGGGGCAAAAGCATTTAATTAATCCGCATTTAGAAGGTGGAACATCAAGTGTCTCTGGCCCTTGGATGAGCACGAGCTACCCTGCCAGGCAAACAGCCACGTTATCGGATAAACGAATGATGCTCTGGGGGAAGCATGCTGGCCAGACAGGCAAAAGTTTACAGGAAGGCTTCTTCCAGCAGCCTTCACAACATCAAATGCACAGATCTTATGCCGTTGGTTGTGGGCTACCAGCCAGCACAGACTACAGCACTTTAAGAGTACCACGCGAGCCTTCTTGGGACCCTGGTGCCTCTCAGGGTTGTCCTGTGCCCCCTTCTTGCGCAAAGGCCCCGGGTCCAAGGAGAGTGGATATGCCCCCAGACGAGGACTGGCGACAGAGCAGCTACACCCCTCAGCCTGGCAGAAGGCGAATGCTGCCGATGCGTGTGATGGACGGGACTTTCTCTTCCTCTTCAGAGGCACACAGAAATACGCTGACTCGAGCAGCAGCAGCTACTGGCACCGTGCGAAATAACGGCTGGTGAGATCTGTCCACTTCATGTGCCCTAATAAACAGCATTGTGAACAGACTGTATCTGTTGCCAGAGCGCAGATTACATGGAGACAGCAAACTCTTTCAGTCAGTATCTGTGCCAGTTTTTTCTTAAAATGTAGCTATACAGTAGGTGGAAACTAATTGCACTGTGTTTCATTTCTGACACTACTGAACTGCTGTCTGGATGGGGAATCTTGGCTATTCTAGCCCTGGCCTCTCCTAGCAAAAATTGCTGTAGGAATGGTGAGCTCCAAAGGCATTGGTTTACGGGTAAGTTCAAAAGTATGCGCATGTTTTGAAGGAAGATGGCCACTAACAAAAGGACATTTTTAAGGACTCCTTTTCATGAAACATAGCTTTGATAAATTCTTCACATAAAATACAATTCTTTTGGTTTTATCTCTTTTCTCTCTCCTTTACCTACTAAGGGAAAAAGTCTGACCTGCCTTCCAGGTTCCAGTAAATCTGCACTTGGCAAGCCAGCAGTTAGTAAAGCAAACCCAGTTTTCAGTGTGCTGAGATCTCAGGCAGAGATCACAGCTGTAGTTGCTGCTGAGGAAAGTGGCAGGGAGACATTGTTTATCAGTAAACTAGAATTTTCCCCACTTCCTTAAGGCAAGCTAACAATGCTTCGAACAGAAAAGACTGTTAACATTGCACGCTTGATTGCACCAATGTAAACACAGAATAAGTTTAACTATTTTAGTGTCAAACATACTTGCTTTTGTAAGTATTTTTCAAATAAATCTATGAAAATAGTTCTATTTACCTGTCTGTGTATGGGCTTTCTTTGCGGGTTGGTTTTACCCATCAGTTGGCATGAAACTGCCAATTTATTTTCTTATACCTAACAAACATGAGTAAATTTCTTATTCTAGTTCATTAACAAAGTTTATGTGATAAATATTCAGTTAGATTGGAGGATATGTCTATTTTTGCCCCTGGATTTGATATTCCATCACTACTCTGTGCCTAACTTCCCTTCATAATGCAGAGTAATTAACAGTGTATTTTGTGACTTCCTTGTTGGAGGGAAGACCACAGCATCTGTGCAGACTGGTAGTGTGTGCAGATAGGACTCGTACACAAAAGTCATTAGAAATTACTGGTGTACTGAGAAGTGTAATTTTAATGAAAGTTGCACTCCTGCTACTGCAAACACTTTCAGGTGTGGTGGTTAAAATGATCTTAAACCACGGCAGTTCCATTACATGCTGGTAGGGTGAGTGGGGCCCACAGCTGACCCCGCAGTGGATGGTCCAGACCCCCTCTAGTGCCTGGTGCCCTGATGATGATGAAAAAAAGTAAAATTAAAGCCCTACATGCTCAAATTTACATATAAAAATAATTTAATTTCTCCTGAAAATAAAATTCTGTTTCCCTGTATTTGTCTGATCTCTTGTTGTGTTAATAATATGTCTTTAGATGTGGCTGTGTAGGGGGCAAGGAAAGTAATATGAAATGAAAAGCAACTTGGTGTTTTAGCAGTAGCAAATTTGCATAAATATAATCTTTCTTTATATGGAAAAGGAACTACCTAGTGTGGTTCTTGCTCTTGAAGGCCACAGAATTTGTGCAGACTGGTTATGGCAATCATACTTAGACCTGCTGAGCAGCAGAACTGTCCAGGTGGTGCATGAGGTAACCAAAACTGATTCAGAGAAGCAAGCTACAGAATTGCAAGGTAAGTTGCTGGTCCTTCTCAAACAAAGGCTGCTGCACCCATGTTAACCCATGGGGAATTGGAGAAGAGGGAAGGAATTGTCTGATACTGTCCATGATCGCTGACATTGCTGAAACTGGCCTGCTAGTGATGGCTTGGGCAGGATATTTCAAGTGTAAGCAGATTTCCAGAAAACTGGCAGTCACACAGGTTTTGCATCTGATGGCATTTGGGACATGGCGGGGTAGGGGCAAAGGAAGAGGAAAGCAACAGACAAGTGAGAGGGTGAACTGGAATGGGAAGGAACAGAGGAAAAGGTGAAGAATAATGAAAGAAAATGTTCAATGTATCTGTCTTCCCAACAAGTGCACAGGAATTGGCCTGTGAATTTTCTTCCCTTCTTTTATCGGATAGATTCCTGTGCAGAGGGTCCTCTGCATCCACTGGCCACTGAAGCATTTGAGAAGGGAGATTGACCAATGCGGACAGCAGGCCATGTTCTTCATCAAGATCTTTAATAAAGTTTGTGCCTTGGTAAACAAAACTGCAGAAATAGTCACATGCCACTGCTCTGTGTGTAGAGAGACGGGTGTTGGGCAAACCGGGTAGGTTGTGTCAGTGTTCATGCCAAGTGGGGCAAAGATAAAAATGTGTTTGGGTTTCAGAGATTCCTCATTTGAGTTAGCCTGGTTTTGCAGTCTCCTCCCACTGTGCTTCCACCTGTTTGCATTATGGGTGGCAAAAAGCAAAAGTATGGGATTTTCATCCATCTGTGCTTGCCACCTCTAGCATTTTTTTCACTTCAGTGTCCAGAACCCAGTCAGAGAAATGCAATGCTCCTTTTATGCTGGTTCTTCCATGATCGCTATGGCTGATTGAGTTTCCTTTTAAAGTTTCAGAAAATGCTTTAGAAAATGCATGTTAGGTGGATATATTTTTTGTCCTCTTGTACTACTGCTGAAATAATTTTCTAACTGCACCATTCTAGTTCACTGAAGGATTTTTTTTTAATCCTTTAAAACAAATATAACTTGGAAATGTTTAAGATTGCTATTTGATAAACAGAAAAATACCAACTAGGATCAGCTGTTCAGTCACTTCAGAAGACTCAAGTGCATTTGCTAGCGTACTTATGGAAGCAGATGCAAATGGCTGAGTTCAGCTGAAGAAAACTAAACTTCCTTACTGGCACCAATGGGATTGTTCTAGCGTTCATTCTTGAGCAAGTAAGCACTGACTATATTCAAGAATAATGAGATCAAGTGTCTGTTTGCTAACTTATATTAAGTGTATTGTAGGATGGTCGTCTGGAGTTTGGGATTGGCCCAGGCTGAGTTGATTCACTGATAAATCATAGGCCTAAGAAGATTTATGTGTGTAGAGATCACTATTCAAAATAATCTTAAAGATGAATACATGAGAAAAGTGTGAGTACAATGAAGCTGCACTTCAGTAATAAAACAAACCTAAGAATAATTTCATATTGTCAAATTTCAGCTTTACTTTTTTATTCCTCGGGCAAAGTGAGTTGGATGGCAAGTAATGGTAGCTGAACACAAATAACTTGCTTTGATTTACAAAGCTTGACTTACTAACCTTGAATTACTTGGCTGGAATGCTGCACATAAGGGTAATTTAACTAATGAATGTATATTCCTACCCCTCTTCTCTGACAGGCTCTTGGTTGTCAGATATATACATAGAGAGAGGGTGAGACTTAATTGTGTAACTTATCATCATGGCTTAAATGCTATTTGAAAAAACCCTGCAGTCTGTTTGCTGTGGTGCTGTTTGCTTTACTACTTGAAAAAAAATCTGCTTTCAAATGCCTGTAGTTTCAATACATCACGTGAAACTTAAGCTTTTTCTAAAAGTTCAGAATGACCTTTTTTTTTAGATACAAAAGGTGCCAATCACATGTAAATTAACCTTATACCATTAAGTCAACCACAAGTTTTACAAATCAGGTATGTAGTTTTAAGTACATTTAAGAAAAAATAACATTGTTCTTGACCCTATGTATTAATTGTTCCTAATCAGATGAAATAATGCATATATAATTTTTTCATTTACTTTGGTAGTTCAGTTAGCTTCTCCAGAGAGATGAAAAGAAAACTCAGTTGATGTTAAAGAACCATTTCAGCGCTGTAAACTGGATTTGGTTGGCTGCCCTTTAGAGGCTTCTTTTAAGAAGCTATTTAATATAGCAGATTTAAGTGTTAGCTGATTATGACACTTCGTTCATATGAAAAGAGAAAGGAAGGTATGTGTGGGGGAGGCTCTGCTGATTTTTCACAATGAACTACTGATTTGAACACAAGGATGTAATTCATGCGAAGAGCTGAGGTGGTGCACACCAGAAAATACTTATAACAACATTTCATAGTTTATGGGGGGTAAGCCCACATCTCTCCAGTGGTTTTATAATCTTCTAGTTGCATATAAACTTATCGGGACAAAATACATAGTAGCAAAGCCTTAAATTCCTTATGTGGGATTATTTTGGAATATGCTTTTCTGCATTCATTTAACTATTAGTTATGACCTCAAGTTTGCCCAGTCCCGAGAGTAATTTTTTGTTCAACCCCTCCTTAAGCTATCCAGTCCCAATGGAATAGCTGATTGTTATTCATACTCAATGGTGTTTGGTCCCAGTAGCTTGCTAAAAGGATGCAGAGGGATAGGGTCGGAGGCATAGTTGCACTTCTGCTCTCCAGTGATGGTGGCCAGATGTGTTTGTGAGAAGAGAGTGCATGTACTCCTCAGCAACTTGAGCCAGCTTATCTCTACCTTTTGTGAGTTTGTTCCCTGCAGTTTCCTTGACAATTGCTTACTGGGATTTCTCTGGTCTGTAGGACAGCGTTCATGGATCAACATGCCTCATCAAAGCTTAAAAAAAAAAATTCACAATGTTTTACATCATATAGTTCTTGTTGCAGAGCAAGACTGGTTTTTTTTGAGTAAGGTCCTATACATAGATCTGCTTACCTTGAATACTTTGTCAGTTAAGTCTCTTGCTTGTGGAGGCTCTGAGAAAACTAGAGAGAACACAAAGGAGGGCAGCAAAAAGCAGAGTGAACTCAATTTTTAGACTGAGTAGAGGTGACTAGATCATGGTCTATTAATATCACCAAGGTAGTAAGATAAATGAAGAGAGGGAATTGCTCAGTCTCAGATGGTAGGAGAAGGAGCACTCGCTTAAGGCTAAGGAAGGAAAAGTTTGAACTAGATAATAAGGGCGGGGGAAGGAATGCTTTAAGCAGAACAAGTGAATGTGTTTTGAGGAACTTAAGGAAGAGTTTGAGGTATCACTCTAGAGGTGCAAGATTTAAATATGTGGCTGGTAGATTTTGGAATGAAAAAAAATCACATAACATTCTAGAGTCAGGCTAAGGCATGGGCTGGGTTGCCTTAGCCTTGTTTTTACACTTGTGATATTATGCAGGTAATAACTATGGCCTTGACCAGCTGTTTAAATGCAGTAACTACTAAAGTGTAACAGGACAGAACTTGTAATTTGTACCAACAACCAGCTGATGATTTGGTTTTGTGGGTCTGGGTTTTTTTCTTTTTAAGTCAGTGCAGCTTCTCAGTACTGGGTGACATTGGCAGCTGAGTATTGCAGTGAGAATGGTTACGTGATGCTGGAGAAAATGGCTTAAGACCATGCTTTCAACCTTTCTGAGTGATGTCCTCCCTTTATGGATAATATGGTTTGCTATAAAAAAAACAGCCTGGGACAGCAAGGAAATCTTGTGTCCTCTTTAAAGAAAGCTGTCAAGTATTCATATTGAAACTCAGCACAGCAATATGTCAAAACAGATTTAAAATAAAACATGGTTTGTTCCGAAGCATTCTTACAGTTTATACCAACCACAATAGCATTTCTGGCAATTCAGAAAGGACAGTTTCAGGCAGTCACTAGTGAGTGTCAATGAAACGGAAAAACCTCTTAAAAGTTTTGCCTTCTTCATCTTATTCTCCAGCCTATAGCATGTCTTCCCCTCTCAGACCTGGTTTATCTGTGCAAGATTTGCTCTATGTATCTTTCTCTTGGGATCTGGAATATATCTCTCTCTCCTGTGATTCAATTTCCTTCTTAAAGTTTTCAAAAAGTCCTTGGGTAATTAGATGATTCTGGGACACTGCATTGTGCCAGTTTTAAAGATATGTCGCTGTTAAGAGTCAGAAGGGACTGTTCTGATCATCTGACCTCCTGCATGAGATGGTTACAGAATTTCACAGTCATTTTTATGTCTAACTTCTGTCTGAACTTCAATAAACAACACTTGGTATCTGAGGTAACTACTTGCTAAAATACAGTTGTTACTTCACCTTGCAGTATTTGGTCAGGGGAGTTCTTGGAAAAGCCTCGGTTTTAACATAACACCCTTTTGTTTAAATATCTTTTGCATGTAGCTTCGGTGTGGGCTGCTTTGAGATAGAACAGGAGGAGCACAGGGATCACCTGCATCCCAAATGCTCAATTCCCCATGATACATTATAAGATGTATTGGCTGGATTATTCCATGGGCTTCTCTTGATGAATTGTTTCTCTGTTACAAAACCAGTTGTTGAGAAAGCAGTCCAGTTCTAGCTGCTGGCTAATGGTTCAGAATATCCAGGCAGAATAAGAATTGGGCTTTTTTTTTTTAAACTGGGTATTAAAATGTGTAGAATGGAATGGCCACTTGGTGGCAAAGCTGAACAGGAAGTAAAATGTGACGGCCTTCCAGGAATGGTGGCATTTGTCACATTTGTGGGAACCTCTCAGGATTACAGAGGCCCATTGGCTTATACCTGCAAGGCTACATTTCTGTTTCTAAGTGCATTCCTGCGTTCCTACAATCATAATGCTACGTGTGGTGCTAGTAGGGATTGTTTGATTCCTTGAACACAAGATGTACTGACTCAATCAGCTTTGCTTTCACCAGGGTGTAAGCTGGGGCAGTGGGAATGCCCCTCCCAGAGCCTCCAGCAGATTGAGAGACAATACTACATTAAAAACCTTCCAAGACAAGCAAAAGGGCTTAGGTAGAGTTCTGAAGCTGTCTCTCTTCTTAATATAGGTTTTGGCATTGTCCTAATGGCAAAGGCACATGCTCTGTATTTTAACAAAGTAAGATGGAATATGTTAAAAAAATGACAATAAAACTGTAGATAACTTCTCTTTCCAGCTGCTGTTATCAAAAATATGGTCATCCTAATTTTATTTTATTTTTTTCCACATTCTAAGGGAGGGATGGTTTGTTAGGAGACTTAACACCATTTTTCACATCAACCTGATGAGAGGTGAAGAGGTGATTCCTGACAACACACAGCAAGGTCTCAGCCTCCCTGTGTGTTTGGACAAATGAGTGAGTTTGTAACATGAGAATCTCTCTCCTGATTCATGTTGTCAAACACTCCAACTGCATTTATTATCAAGGTTCTCTTGGTTCTAAATAAGAGACTGAATTCATTCCCCCTGCTCCTTATTCCAGCAGAGTGCTTTAAGATCTAAGTCAACATGAGCAACATTTATTTTCTGCCTTTCCTACCCCTTTCTCTAACAGCATATTCTGAACACATACATGTCCATGCTATTGAAGCTAATGAGCTTTTCTTCTGTGTACCAAATAAACCCTTTAAATTGGTTGTACAATGACAGACATATTTAATATAATGCAGTAATATCTGCTAAGATTAATCCAAAACAGTCACTCAGGGTTTCTTCCATGATACTCCAATGTATCCCAGCTTTCTTTTTGCCCACACACATGCATATTTTACTTGTGGAGATGGAATTAATAAATTCTGGTTTTGCGAAAGGTTGGAATCTTTAAAATGTCATTAATAAACAGCCCAAGTTTAAAATTCTGATTCCCTTTAAAAAATTGAGTTGCTTCCTTGAATGTCTTTACAGTGATATTTCATTCCAAGTTTCTTGCTTGAACTGTCTGGGCCATGTAACAAAATAGCAAGGTCAAACAGGCTCTCGTGTAACCCATCAATTATAATGTATTTTTGCTTGAGCCAAACAGCTTTTCATGCTCAAGATGGCAGGTATTCACCTCAGGTGTCACCCTTTTCGCTTGGACCTCAAAAGGGCAAGAACCAAGACCTTGCTGGAAACTATAAACTCTGAATAGTTTTTCTTTCTTGAATCTCTGATTTATTGTGTGAAATAGTTTGCACAGCTCAGTACAAGTAACAAATAAGAGCTGTGTTATTAGCTGAGATGGAAAGCAGCAACTCTAGCTATACTGCATTTGATTATACACCTGTCTTTACATGTTGGCTAGATCTAACTGGGTTTGTTGACAGATATTTAAGTGCTGCCAAACTCGGAGGTCTTTGGCTTCGTTTGTTGTGGGGTGTTTTCTTGTTGGGTTTTGTTTTTTGAACCCAGCTCATTTCCATGATCTCCGCTCCAGGGCAGCCCTACAGCCACCGTGCGCGGGTACAACTGAGGATGCGCTACCTCGGAGGAAAGAGGACGGCATGAAAAGCAGGCACTATTTCACCTTTAATGGGGCAGAAATCTATGCAGTATCAAAGAGTCACAAAGACTGACAGGACTACCTCAGCTTTTGCACAGCCTTCCTGTGAGGTGACGTACTGGCAACACTTGGAGCTGCTGGTCACATCAAGCAAGCGCAGTCTGCATGTGGCAGAAGGTGATGCCATGAATAGCCAGAGCCAATAACCAATGCTGATATGATAGTTAAGTAAGGCATTCTCCAATTCGATGGCGGGCACGCAGAGGATCGCTCCACCTGATATATGTGCAACATCCAGTATAATTCAAAAAGGATGTATACTGTCAAAGCATACATATTCATCACTTTTGCTGGAACAGGTGTGTATTGTAATCAGTTACATAACTTTCCTCCTCTTAGCACATGCCCTCTGAGGGTCTCCTCCGGAGTCTTGAGATGAAGGCTGCAAATCTTCCTCACAGCTGAACTTTTCAACTCTCTTCCTTGCACATACTTAGACTCCTCCAGCACCTCTCCAAGGCTGCATCCAGTCCTAGCTGGTTCTTTTTCCTGTTATCACTGCACTAGTCCTTGCTATCTGGCTTAATTGGATACAGTTGTGTTCTTTCCCTTTCTTTCTCACTGCAGCCTTGTTAAAAGTTCTTCGTAAAGCATGAGTATTGTGAGAAACAGTCATTCACTGGTGAAATATTGAAAAGGACAAAGTCCTTGAAGCAAAGACAGTAAAATTTTTATTTTACAATTCAGCTTTGTGATGGGATGCCCTTCTAAAAAAGGCTGAACATCTTACAAAACCAGTGGGTATACAGACTAGTTTTAGACAAAGGACCGTATAAATTCTCAAAGAATGTTCATTTTTTTTTGGATTATCCACCCCTATCTGGAGATTCCCTTCAGGTTTCTCCTGTCCTGACCTAAAACAGCTGCATCTTACAGGACAACCAAGCATATCATATCACATATTGCTCTGGGACTTGGTTTAGTGGCAGACAGGAATAGTTGGACTCAATGATCCAAGGCCTTTTCCAACCTGATAATTCTCTATCAATAAATTCCCGCAGCCCTAAGACAGGTTATCTCCTGACCTAAAACAGCTCCATCTTACAAGGCACATGTATATGATGAGATAATTAAACATACAAACCAGCTGCAGCAAAGCTTATCAATTAACTTTTAGACTCAGGCAAGCTAAAACTTATTATTCAAGTTGATCTTACATTTTAGTACCAAAATCCCAGAACCTATACATAATATTCAAATACATCATAAGTTAGACCTTGGCAGGACTGGGTCCAAATCCTATCAGCGAGGTTTCTGCCTCCTGGCAGGGAGACAGTCCAGTGCAAGCCCACGTCCTGCAGAGGACTTGCAGCAGCGTTTGGCCTGTGGCCACCTTGCAAGCCTTGTCCCCTAGCTGTTTTAGTATGGAAATAAGGCAAAGGACACCATGAGACGAGAGGTGAGGAAGTCCTGCAAGGGAATGAAGACGCGTGGGGTCTCTGCCAAGAACCCTGGTGAAGAAGAGTTTGTGGTTTCTGCAGAAGCAATAAAATTTAATATCCTGTCTTAAAGAGTAGACATTTCTGCTAGCTTGCTCATCGAGTCCAACCATTCCTATCTGCCACTAAACCTGAGCACCTCGTCTTCCCGTCTTTTAAGCATCTCCAGGGATGGGGACTCCACCACTTCCCTGGGCAACCTCTGCCAGTGCCCCATGGCCTTTTCCGTGAAAGATTTTGTTCGGGGCTCACTAGGGTCCATTTCGCAACTTTCCCATGTTTTGATTTGTTTCCCCACTCTCCCAAAGGGGAGAACATTTCTACCCTGAAAGGGCCGCCCCCCCAAGATGGCGGCAGCGCCTCAGGGCGCGCGCGCGGAGCTCTCCATGGTGGCGCGCGGCACGCCGGGGCGGGGCGGGTCGCGCGTCGCGCCTGCGCCTCGCGCCTCGCCCGCCATGTTCCGCGGGGCCGCCGGGCGCCCGTAGCCGCGCGCCGCGCCCTCCGCCGGCGGAGGAGGAGGAGGCGGAAAAAGAAGAGGAGGAGGAGGAGGCGGCGGCGGTGGCGGCGGCGGCGGCGCCCGGAGCCGCCCGCGCCCCGCAGCGCCCAGCGATGTCCGCCAAGGAAGGGAGCCGCGTGCTGCTGCTGCCGCCGCACGTCGCCGCCGAGCGCGCCGTTAAGGGTGAGCGCGGCCCGCGGCGAACATGGCTGCCCGCGGCGGGGGTGGGAGCGGCCCGCGGAGCCCCTCAGCGCCGGGGCGGGGGGAGAGGAGAGCGCCGGGAGCGGCTGCGGGAAGCCTGAGGGAGCCTAGCGACCCGAGGTCCTCGCTCCGCCAGCGCCGCTTCAGCGCCCGGGGGAAGAAGCGTGGTTTGGTTTGGAAAGGGCCTCGAAGCCCGTCCGGTTCCACCCTCTCCGGCTGGACCGGGCTGCCCAAGGCCCATCCAGCCTGGCCTTGAACACCTCCAGGGATGGGGCGACCACGGCTGCGCTGGGCAACCTGTGTCAGGGCCTTCCCACTCTCAGAGCGAAGGAACAGCCTTTTGCAGCTTAAGAGCCCGAAGGTACATTCGTTGGGTTTAAATTGCCGGTTTAGAGGGTGCCGTAGGTAATGCCTCAAAGAATTGCCAGCCTTCGGGTGCTCAGGTTGCAGATAACTATTTTGTTTGCAAAGTTTTTGTTATTGAACTATATTTGACCACAGTGGACACTGGTGGTAGCAGAGCTGGGCTGCTGGGACTCGCTACTTTACACAATACGCTTTGCTTCCTAGGAACATAGTGTCTGATTGATTTCCAAGGGGCGGGGATCTGTTTGGTTAACTTTTCCTTTCTCAAGATACCCCCCAGCTTCCTCCCCCCTTATATAAAAAGGATGTGTTTGTCTTCAGCAGGTCTTAATTAAATCCTTGGAATCCCATAGTATGTTTTGGAAGTTGGCATGTTTTCCAGTAGAGCTGGAAAGCCGCAGTAAGTTGTTACTTGTTTTGGTTTGCTTAACCTGTTGATTTGTTTGAACAAATTAAAAGAGTAAAAGCAGAAAATATTAAAACCAGTTGATTGGAAACTCATATAATTAGCACTACTGTAACACATAGTGTTTAGACTTGCTGAATTTTTGTACCTTTAATGCAATTTATTATAACACATTTAGTTCTTCAGGTAGCACGAGAGAACTAATGGTAAGACATCATATACTTTGGAGTGCACCAGCAAACCTGCTGATTTCCAATCACTTAATAATTTGGCTTGTTCAGCATGACCTGTGCATCGGGCTGTTGGGAATCGTAGTTAAAGCTTGCTCCATTCTAACAGCCTGGGCTGACAGTATTTGTTTAAACTTGTGTGTGTAGGATGCAGAAGTATTGTAAAGGTAATTGGGCTTTGAGACCTTCATCTGATGTTAAATGTTCACAGAGTAGCATATTTTTGTTCCTTCAGCTGACCTGTTCTGTCCATACCTATCCTGCTGAATCACTGGCTTCTGGAGAAAGCACGGACAGCTGTGCCAAGCTGCCTGTGCTCTTGATCTGAAGGGCAGAGAGGTTTGGTGCATCCTCCACTTCCCTCATCAGGTGCAGTGCAGTTGGAAATATTTTTCCAGGCAGCAACCCCAGGGGTGTAGGATTGCGGGTGATGCCAGCGCTGAGTGGGAGTGCCCATGTAACATATATAAGTGCTGAAATCATGTTAAAATGTGACAGCTATGTCGCCTCGCGTACCAGGGAATGTTCACCATAGTCTTACCTGTAGTATGACAAATAGGTTACAGATGTGGCGATACTCTCTTAATGTGGGCCCTCTGCTTTTGTCAAGGCAGTACTGTGTACCAAGGGACCTGGAAGTGTCCATTGTTTGCACTAGAAATGTGTGGACCAGGCATGCTGATGAAACCATTAAGACAATGGTTCAAATGTTTGTATAATGGCTTATACTCTCAACTTCTGTAATGCTTATTAATTGTTGCAGAAATCGTCTCATCTTTCCTAAGTATCGAGTTATTAATTGATAATTATTAGTGAATTTATTTACTGGAATAACGTTTGGGAATTTTTTTTTAAGGAAATAAGCTTTCATATTTATTTTGTTTAATGTAGTCCACTATAAGAGGAAAAAAAGTGTGAAAGTGTTCTGAAGATCTTACTTCTTGTGTGTGCCAGTTCTGTTCTCATGAAAAAACATCCTTGAGGCACCCAGGATTTCTCTTTCTCCTTGCTGAGACTTTTAATTTATAATGTCTCAGGTCCTTGAGAACAGCCAGAGGAAAACATAGCAATATTTTCTTGTGTGTCTTTGTAGTGGTCCATATCTCAGCTTTTGTTCTCCATATGCTAGGACTAAATGTGAATTCAGGACTTCGTGCTTCCTGACACTTGTATTGTTTTATCTCTTGCTCTAGTTTGAGATTCATTTTCTTTCTTTATATTACCAGAAGAGAGGAAAAAAATAGAAACTGTTATGTTTCAGAGACTACAAGAAATTAAATCCTTTACTGCTAATAACATATTTTGACATATTACTCTATCATCAGTAACTAATCTTTTCTAAGACGGTAGGATAATAATTAGGATGTGTCCCTCTTTATATTTTGACCTTTGTATTTAGCAATTAGTAGGAAGTGCCTATGTCTAGAAAGTTATCTGAAAGATATCAGACATGATGGTCTGATTAGACATAGACACAATTAACATAGTAATGGCTTTACACATGCATTCTGTATAGTCTAGCTGTGTTCGTCTGCCATACTTTCTGAAATATGAATTGTATAATCTAAGAGCATTGGTTACTTTTGAAGTATATAAAAAGCTCAATTTTTTTCTTTTCATGGCTTAGTTAAATTGTCTAGGTAATTTGCATTTAGAGCACTTCCTGTAAACTGTTAGCTATGGAATTGAAATGTCTAAAATCAGGTTTTGATACTTGGTTCCCAAAGGGTGTCTGGTGGCAAGGCTTTTATTACTGCATTTTTACTAGAGATAAGAAAATGCACCTGTTTTCTTGATTCACTGTTCACTAAGGCACCCTCTTCACCTTTAAAGAATGACACTTGGTGTTTGCATGACTCATAGGAGATTTCCAATTTGGTTGGACTCGACGATCCAGTGGGTCTCTTCCTACCTGGTTATTCTGTGATTCTGTGATTCCTCTGTTCTATCAAAATCACAGAGGGAGTGAAGAAGTCTTTTTTTCTTTTAACTGCCATTGGTATTTAACTGGTATCTGGTTCTTTTGGGGTTGGATTTGCCCTTTTCTTTTTGTTTTTATGATAATTGACTGATTTCAGTCAGCACATTTGACCTTTCAGTGCATGTGAGTTTCATGCTTAAGATTTGTCTTTGTTCAGTATCTTTCCTCCTAAAACGGCTACCTTGTAGTAAAGAGTTTTTGGAGGGGGAGGAATAAGTTCTTGTAAACTCGGGCAGTTGGATAGAGCTGTCCTGAGCAAGGCAGGGACAAGCCACCACTGGCTTTGCGTTGCAGGAAAAGCACCAGGGCCTCGGAGTTTGTCTGTCCTACCTGGCGCTGTGCTTTGTTTGCTATGGGTGTCACTGGGCTTTGGGGAGCAATCCACAGGATCTTGTTGTGCTGAGCTAGTGGATATTTTGTGCTAAATTTGGAGATGGTGTCTGTTCCTGTGGAAGTGGGAGGAGATTTCTGTGTTCCTCTGTTTTGGGTAAAAGTCATGGTATGGTCTGTGTTTGGTGAGCAGTTGTTTTGGATGTTAAATGGTAGCTTATGCAAACAGCTCTTCAGAGAATCCCAAAGAGAAGCACTCGTAGCCTTGAGCAGTGTCCCAAAATAAAGACAGTAATAGCTACTTTTTAACAGTTTTTTGCATGTAGGAGAAAGAGATGTTTGCAGTATTTAACTTTAAAATTCAGAGCCTCATAAAAAAAGATCAAGTAAAAGGATAAATGCTTACAGGCAGCATGAAGGCTATTTTAAAAATATTATAAGACACTTGGAATGCCTTTATACTGCTAGTTGGAAATTATTCTAAATTATACAGAAAAGCAGCAGAGTAAAGAGGGTGTTAAAAGGCCATACTTAAAAAAATAAATCGCAGTTTTCTTTTGGGAGGGACAGTGGAATGGAACGGAACTCTGATAAGTTAGTGTTTGACTGGCCTGGAGGGGTTGGTTGGAGTGAGTGGATCTTAAGAATAACAACAAAATCCTTAAACTCCACCTCAGAATGGAAGCCTGCCTTAATTTCAGTCAGGCCAGTTGTTAGTCAGGGCTTGGGAACGGAAGCCAAGAGCAGAAACATCTGGCAACTACTTGCATTTGTGTTTATTGGGTAAGGAACTAAGGACTGTTTCACACAAGTCAATTCTTGTTGCTGAATGCAACCAAGGAATTGCCTCATTGAAATGTAAGAGGTTTCAGAACATCTACAAAACAAATGTTCAAGAAAATACTACTGGACGAGAAGATACTTGTCTAATGGATCTATGGGGATTCTTTTGGTTTTTTCGGTGCAGAACTATGGATTTGTTTTCCATAGCCTGTAGCACAACTCATCTTCTGAGTCTGAGAAATGGAGCATGGCAGCATTTTTTTAAGAGCTGGAGAGCTGTAGATCAGTAACATAAGCAGACTCACAGCACTTGTAAGAAAGAGTGGACTAACTACAACCCTAGAGAAATACACTATTAAAGAGGAGCTGGAACCATTTTCATAGATAGAAATCAAGTGAAATTGTTACAATATTTTGGAGGAGCTGATTGATTCAGGCAAAACTATTCATCAGGTTTCTTCATCAGAGCCTTTAAAGGAGGCAAAAAGGAAATACTCTCTTTTGGATCAACATTAGTTAGGAAAGAAGGGAAGCTAATAGGTAACGAACCTCTGTGATTGAGTGAGGTTAACGTATGATGCCTGTACTCTTCAAATGTATTCAGAAGTTATTGAGAAAGCAGTGTGAGTGGCAAATAATTACACTGACTCAGGAGATTAGCCTTGCAGAGGTGTTCCAGAAGGCTCTTGTTAGACTGAGTGCCTGGGCAAAGATGTTGCAGGGGGTGCTGTTCTGTTAAAGGCAGAGTAGACTCCACAAGGGAAAGAACGACGCCTGCTTAAATATAGAGGGTGGTGAACTCAGGAAAGAAACATAAGGAGTTATATGGATAATATTCTGGAGAAAAGAGAATCCACTTGTATCTTGTGTTATATGTGCATCTTAAAAAGCTGCTTGGTATTTTGGTCTCTCTTCATGGTTTTCTTTATCTGAAGGTATGTTCAGAGGCACAGAGTGGCTTCATGCAGGGCGGAGCAACAAAGATGAGAAATCTGTGACTTAGGAAGGGGAGTAGAGGATAGAGTTAGCTACTGCTTACATTGTGAATGGCATTTAGTGGAAAAGTTGAGCAAGAAACAGCTATAATTCTTGTCTCCCTGTGAAAAGGAAAAATGCAGTACTGAGCAAAACTTTACAGAAATGGAAAAATGAAAGATTAAACACTTTTTCATATGATGTGTAATTAAAATTGTGGAATTCGTAGTGATAAGGTGCAGTAGAGTTAAAAACTATAAAAGTATCTGTTCAGGGTGTGGACAAAATAGTGAAAAATAGTTCTACCAGTGACCATAAATTCAATGTTCTGGATGCAACTCTTGAGAAAACCTTTAAACCACTATGTTTAGAAAATAGAGAGCATGAGAAGGGAAAGGCCATGAATCCAGCATTGCAGAGCGCATTGAAGCACTAAATAACTTTTTGGTGTAACACACTACAGCAATTTTAATGGGAGGAGCATCTCTAAATATTTTTCAAATAACTATATTTTTCCTGAGAGAAACTTTCAAAAGCATTAAGCAAATTAATTGAAGAATGATATGGACAGTATAAAAGATGAAGGCACCCTGGCATACTAGATGTATCAATAGTTTTATTTGAGATCTAAAATTCTATGAAACTTTTAAGACTGTAAGTATATGGTGGGTAAAGATAAAATAAATAGTGCCTGCAATGCTTTTGTAGGCTTTCAAGATACACGGGTCATTTTTCCTTGCTTCTGAAATAGTTAACATGGCAGGTAGCATGCATTCAAAGAAGCTTAAGTAAAGAGAGAGTTTTTGTGGCATTTAGAAAAAATACCCTAATTTGCAAGAAACTGACTTTGCTCAATCTGTGTTTTCTTGTTTGGGATGAATTGGGTAACTTGCATCTTGTGACAGCTCTTGATTCTAGCTTCTTGATTCAGGTAGGCACTGTATTTGTGCTTAGCTAATATTTTCAAGATTGCTGGTCCATAAACTGTCTGCGATGTCTTTATGCTATTTCTTTTCAAACCTGTTCTGACCAGTGCAGAAGAGAACTGAATGTATTCTGTCCTCATCGCAGTCATGGGGGCTGCTTTTTCCTGTGTAGATGTTGGCAATGGTGTGAAAACTCTGGAGACAGACTGGAAGACTGAGCTAGGTGTTGGGCCTTGTGATTCTTCTGAGTGACAGTGCATAGGCAGCAAAGACATTTACCAAATCAAAAGCCCACAAAACCTGGCCAGACACAGAAAAACTGCAGTTAGATGTGCTACTGTGGTAATAAACCTGCTGGCAAAATGAAGGATGCTGGCCTTTCTTTTCATAGAACACCATGGTTGTGTTGATTGCACTTAGTGGTGACAAATGTTTTATACTGCTTCATGTCTGCCTCCCACCAAAGCTACAAATCCTTTACAAACACAGCGTCTGTGTTCAGTAACCTTAGTAATGTGAGCTGAGGCTTTTTCTGTGAAATCAAACCCACTCTTGAAACAGAAAATGAAATCTAGGACATGGAGCATGCTTTTGCGTCTAAATCTGGGTTCTTTGCTTGTGTCATGGGGTCCTAATTATAAAGGAAAAGGTGGCTTGTTTTCTTTCACTGTCAAAGTAAAAGGACTGTATAAGTTTTAAGACGTTGTGAGCAGACCATACTTTGCTTGTGGATGTCCAGTGCCTTGTACAGTTGATTCCTGATACTTTTTCCTGCCACTGGGCTAGAGGCTTTGATCTTGCCTTGTTTCACGGGCCTGTTCCAACAAAGCATCTCTGATCGAAGCCAGGTTTAACCAAGAATTTCCAAACAGGTGTATAGATCAGTGTGGCTTACATTTACAGTATCTGCATGTAAGATTTTACTAGCAGCTCCTGTTGTGCTCACTTACTAGGCAGTATGAGATCTGCTTTGGGTCTGAGGTAGTGTTGTGTGTGTTAGCTGCCATGCTGTGCTGCTCAGCAGGGATTGCTGTGTGGGGTGAGGTGCCATGCTAATGCAGTTTTTCTGCTTTTGAACCTCTTTACAGTGTAGTGTGAAGTTACCAATTCAGATTGGTGCCAACTTCTGGATCTCTGTAGTTTGCTTTATTGCAAGGTATAAGTGTACCCAGAGGCTTGTAGAAATCACTGCAGGTTCAGAGGTTTTGCTTTTGAGATCTCTCAAGTAGCACTGCAGTATAAAGGAACAGTGGTTTTTTTGTTAATGCATGTACAAATAGTAATAAAAATTATCAAAAACTTTTTGTTAACAAATCCTAAAGGCTATTCAGTGTTTTTTTCCTGTCATTACTGTTTAAATTTTTGAATCAGTATCGTTATATCATACACTGATATTTTAAAAGTGAAATTGATTAATTATGACTAATAAGCAATGGCTTCTTTTAGAAAATGTTGTATGTTGTTATAAATCATGCTGTGTTATCTTTTTTACAAACAGCTATACTGTATTAGCAGAATATAGTCTGTTACTTTGTACTGTAGCGCGTGTTCTTTAGAGGTTCATGTCTAAATGCCTTTCTGTTGCTTAGCTTTGCTGGGAGTGGAAGAAGAGAGTCCTTTAATGACCAACACCATGTTATTTCCTTCGGGTAATTCCTCTTAATTACCATTCTATTACAGTCCCAAGCGTGCAGGTTGTGCACAAGGACTTTGAAACATGGATTATTTTTCTGTCTTGGAATACATCAGGCTGCAGTTCTTTTTCCTTGGGCTATAACATTCCGTTACTACTTCATCAGAGGTTTAATTAAACCCATTAGTTTGCAGAAGTTATCTGCATGCTTCAAAAATTGTTACCATTAGCCTATTAAAATATGTTATTTGTAATATTTTTCAAAGATACAAGCTCTAATGTAGCGTTAACTTATTGAGATGAAAATTATACTATAAGATGGAAAGAAACAGATTTTATAGTGCTTTTGTTTTATTCAGACTGAGTGATGCAGATAAAATATTCAGTCATGTTTTATTCTGCCTTCTCTGAAGTTTATTCTAGAGAATCCTTCCTGAGCAATAGGAAAATACATTTATTGTGTGAAATGGATTTTGTTATGCTCTGAGGAACTACTTATAAGACTTACTTTTTCATGAGGCAAGTGTAACTTTACAGGTGCATTCCTACTTCCGATACTAACACTTGTGATTTTTAAATATTGTGGATAACCCACAGATTTGTAGAGTTTTTAATTTGAGTCTTTGTAAGTATATTAATTTAAAGAAATTGAACTTTATCAAGGGAAGACAATTCCATTTGGCAGGTGCTTAGAACCCCCGAAATATTTCTGATCTGTCATAAAGAAGAGGTCAATAATGCCTTTCTTATTACTAGTCCTTTAAGTAGTATCATATCCTTTTCTTTATAGCTTTGGATTTGTTTTGGTGGTTTTTTTGGTTTGGCTGGGGTTGTTTGGGGTTTGTTGGTGTTTTTTTGGTGTCTTTGATGATGGGCTTACTTTCAAGTGCTTTTTGTGGGTTTCTGTGGATATTAAATGAGTCGCCTGCATCCCCAGTACTTGTTGAGTCCTTCTGAGAACAGCAGCATATTGGAGAGAGGTGATGCCCCTTTGCAAGGGCGGTTCTGTCTCTTCCAAATGTTGAACATATTATTGTGCCTTCTCACTCTGTTTTAGAGTTTCTACGAGCTTGCACATTATAGATGTTCATCTTTTAAATAAATGCATAGGTAGCGCTATTCTGTCCAGCTTTTAGTGATGTCTTCAAGTTGGTTGAAAGACAGATTCACTACTTGGAGAGTAGCTATTCCCTGATAGATCCAGTCCTAGATGTAGAGTATTTTTAAAATAACATTGTTGTAACTACTGTTTCTCCTTTTTAAATTCCAGCTGTCCCTTTTCCACCAACGCACCGCTTGACGTCTGAAGAAGTGTTTGACACAGATGGAAGACCAAGGGTTGACATTTTGAAGAACCACTTAATAAAAGAAGGTCGAGTGGATGAAGAAATTGCACTTAGAATCATCAATGAGGGTGCTGCAATATTGCGGAGGGAAAAAACTATGATAGAAGTTGAAGCTCCAATTACAGGTAATATTTCTTGATAATTTAACTTGTAATTAAGTTTGAAAACACATTTTTTCAGTAGTAGAATTTGTCTTAGAAATTGCTAAAATAAAATTTCTGTATAATTTATTGAACTATCCCTCACAACTGCATTTGCTTAACAGTACTCTGAAAAAACAGGCTGCACGTTATTTTGCAAAATGAAGGCATTAAACCTGTTGGAAAAAAACCCAGTATGATTGTATTAAAATGACAAAATAGAAACTAGTTAAATGCTGATGAATTTCTAATTCCTGCAATGTTGTAAGTGGAAATAAAGACATCTAACTGGAATAGAAAAATGGACTCAGAATTCCCCCGAAATCTAAATATGTAAAGAGAAGCAAATGCTGTGAGCTGGGATTCTGAGTGAAAAATACACTTATCATTCTTTTGTAGGTAAAACCATGTTCTTGTGAGAGTCATAGTACTGGAAAGTGCTGAACGATTGTTTTAGCATCTTTAACGTGCTAGGATGAGATCCACTGCAATACAAAACTGACTCTTGTGATTTTTGGATTATTTTTATGGTTTGATTAGTTCCATTTCTGTTTGACCTGGTGAAGGCTAGAATTGCTGTCCTTCAGTACTTTGATTTCTAAACAATCTAGAGCCATAGAAAATAGTTAGAATTGCATGTCTGCAATTCTGATGTAAACACAGGAAGTAAATCTATTTTCTTTATTTATGATAAAGAAAATAGATTTACTTCCTGTGTTTAAATCAGATTTTCTTTTATTTGAATGTATTTTCTTCCAAGTGGACCTATATAAAATGAGCATCTAAAAAGCTTCTTTTAGGGCATCAGCTCACCTTACTTTGTTAGTATTGGATACATGAAAACATTTAAACAGCACATCATAATTACTGACATTTTTTAAAAATTAGTGATAAGAATGGTGGAATCTATTAAGTGGCAGGCTGAACTCAGTCTTTTGGAGTTCAAGGTGGAGTTCAAAACTATGTTGTTGTCTGTACGTTTGGAATTTTTATTCTAGTGGTTTCCCAGAGCTATTGGTTTATTGACAGCTGGAAAAGAAGGAAAGTTCTTAGAGTGTTTGAGTAGAATCTTAAGAAAAGTGACATAAAAGAGGACACATTCTATTTAGTGTAATATTTTGTAGGTCATGATGACAAACGATCTGCTCCAAGGAAATAACAGCCTTTAAAGTGTGGTGTGCCATATGCAATATTTCTTTCCAAAATTAGAACAACTTTTTTTTTTCCCCCAGAATTTACTGATAAACTCTGAGAAGGCAGCAGATGCTCTTCATCAGTTGATGGGTGACATTTTGCGTAAACGGAAGGCATAGTCTCTCAAATTTCTGTTAGTTGTTATCAGCAGTACCTCATGCAGAAGTAAGAAGGCAGCTCCTGACTTCCACTGAGCTGGGAACTCCTGTGGGAATGAGGAGTTAGGAGCAGTTGTCTCTTCCATACATTTGAATTTATTTGTTTTTAAAGTGTGAGGTGGCCGGGCTTTGCTGTGTGTTCTTCCACATCTCATCTCGTCTCTCTGTGGCACTGCTGCCTTAGGCTGTTAGCCACAGGTCTTGTCCTCTCTCATAGTCTAAAACCACAAGAAATATCCTCTGATGAAATAGTGAACACGGTTATTCGAAGGAGGAAAGTAGCTGAGCAAAGAGAAGATAAGATGATACTAAAATTTTTGTTAGTCCAACTCAGAAACAAAAGCGTACTCTCTTTTTTTCTCAGTCCCACATGGACAGAGCAAATCATTGTGAGACAGCAGGCATTTTCAAGTACACGTATCAAGGAGAATTTGCAGAAATGCCTAAGGGGTTGAGGAATACAGCAGAGAGACGCTGACAAGTTTCAAGGCCTCAGTGCTCAGTGCATTAACTGTTTTTGAAAAATATTGCACAGTCTTGTAGACTCAAACAGGGCTGTTGCCATCAGCACTGTTGCGAGTAGTGAGGACTTAATGGAAAGCGATGGGGGAAGCTTCAAAATTGCTGTTATTCCTGCTCTATACCTGCCTCTCCTCTTACCTAGAAGTACTTTGTGGCTGTTTACTTAACTATAACTTGGTAACTTCTCTGTTAGATTTTTTAAAAATTAATTTGACTAAAATTTTTGCTTGCAGTGTGTGGTGATATTCATGGCCAGTTCTTTGATCTAATGAAGCTGTTTGAAGTGGGAGGATCACCTGCTAACACAAGATACCTCTTCCTCGGTGACTATGTAGACAGAGGTTATTTTAGTATAGAGGTAACTGAATATATTAATCTGTTTTGTCCTAAATTTTTCTATAAGCACACTTTAACAGAGGTTTTCAAATGAAATTTTAGGCCTGCTTCAACATGAGAATGTGTTCTTCCTTGCTGTACTTTCTCCTATGACAAAAGCCTGTTTACAGGAGGATGTTGACCAGCCGTTTGGACTGTCCTATTGAAATCACCGGAGTTGCTCACTTTTCCTCCTCTTTCTTCAGTTAGTTTTAAAAAGTTGAATTCTATAGTGTTATGCATTATCCTGCTTCTCTGGTAACGTGCAGGAAGGTCTGTTTGTATGGTTGTGGAGAACAGGTGAGTCATGACTGCAAGGTGTTTTAGTTTGTTATAGCTGTTTATAAAGTAGATTAATTTTATTTTTAAAAAATAATTATTAATATTTTTCTTTACTAAAATTCTGAGAGCAGTTACACATATTTCATAAGGATGACCTGTTTTTCTGTCATTAATTTTTCAGGTATTTTGAATTCAAATAGTTTTTTTATTTTCAGCATGTTTATGAAGTATGCTACATTCCAGAAATATTCTTTTATTCATATATCTTAGTTTAAGAACTATGATTTTTAAGTTAACTATTCTTCTGGAGCCAGCTTGGGAAGCGTGTCAGCTTGGAATCCCTTCATAGATACAAAATCTAATGGAGTGTCGTTTGAAGTAGGATTTTGCAAGTCATGGTGTGTGATACTTAATTTCTGTATTCAAGATATAGAATCATAGAATCGCCAGGTTGGAAGAGACCTACCGGATCATCGAGTCCAACCATTCCCACCAGTCTCTAAACCATGCCCCGCAGTATCTTATCCACCTGCACCTTAAACACCTCCAGGGAAGGCGAGTCAACCTCCCTGGGCAGACTGTTCCAGTGCCCAATGACCCTTTCAGTAAAGAATTTTTTCCTTATGTCGAGCCTGAACCTCCCCTGGCGGAGCTTGAGGCCATTCCCTCTCGTCCTGTCCCCTGTCACTTGGGAGAAGAGGCCAGCAACCTCCTCTCCACAACCTTCTTTCAGGTAGTTATAGAGAGCAATGAGGTCTCCCCTCAGCCTCCTCTTCTCCAGGCTAAACACCCCCAGCTCTCTCAGTCACTCCTCGTAAGGCCTGTTCTCCAGCCCCTTCACCAGCTTTGTTGCTCAGTGTGCTTTTCTAATGCCACGTGTGGCTCTGTACTGTGAAGGGCAGACACAGTGCCTTCTGGGGTAGTTGAAGGTGACACACAAACAGGAGATGCCACAAGAGTGATTGCCTCAAAGTTGTTTGTAAGGAAAAAATTCAGCAGACATTGCCTATTTATTAATTCCATCTCTTGGCCTGTTCTTGATGATTACGAGTAATGTAATTATCCTTGAAAAGAACATTCGCTAAGCAACACTATACGTTAGTGCATCAAAACACGGTATGAAAGCTTTTCAGCCATTACACTTATAAAAAACTTAAACAACGGATGTTCTCAAATGTATTAATAAGGACAGGATCAGTTTTTTTCCTCAGTTGGTTTTTATCAGATTTTTAATATTTGAGATGCTAAATATACTCTGGAAAACCACTCCAGGGTTTTTAAAAAGTTTGTCTGTCTTCACTGACACTGAGATAATCTACTCTCTTCTACTCTGAGTGGCTGTTGCATCATCAGTGAAGTACATGGCAGATTAGCTGGATGAGGTTGAATTGCTTCAAGTGCCTAAAGGTGGGGTTATGCTTAATGTTCCTGTTGAGAAAGAAAAAGGTAGTATGTGAAAATCATCCATTTCTTCTACATTTTAACCTTAAAAATTTTTCTTCTGCATAATTTTTTGCCTTAATTAACATCTAGGAAGTTTAAGTTGACCTCCAGTAGTTTTCATCTATGGTTACTTTAAAATCTTTCTTAGTGATTGGAAATGTAATATACTTTTGGTAAAATATTTGCCTTTTCACAGAAGTGAAGTTTTCTGAAGATGTACAGTGAATTTTGAGTTTTCACTAATAAATCTTTAATCAGTCGGTCCTGAAACATCTTTAATTGCATTGGTAATTTAGTAGTAACATATTTCCAATTAAAAAATGTCATAACTTCTAATAGGAAAGATAATTACATGTGACTGTTATCGTGTATAAAAAACTGCTGGGATCAAGATGGAGTCCTTCATATATATGTGTGTGTGTAAATTCTTTTCTGTAAAAAGCAACAGGACAGAGGACTCCGATGTTAGTCTGTCTGTATTTTATAATAAAAAATAAATATGCCGGTACAGGAAATGTAAAAAAAATTCTTTTCATACTTAAAAGCTAGCGTGTAAATCTCAGCACTTGAGTCAAGTGTAGCGTCTGTTCACTGGAAGGAAGGCACTATTTTGCCAGTTCTCCATTGAATGTTTTCAAGGTTGCCAGCTTTTATAAATTTTTCATACAAACTGGCTTAACTAAAATAGTTCACAGTTGTAGTCTTTGCCAGATTCATTAATGTATTCATTTGATGATAAGCAGTTGTTTTGTAAGAAACCGATTATGCTTTCTGCTGGGAAGCAGTTTTAAAGAGTGTAGGGACTTGGTAATATATCAGGATGTTTTAGAGTTAGAGAAACATTGGAAAGCAAGTGGTATCATTAGAAAAATCAATATTTTGCATATTTTTGATAGGAGATGAGAAATGTTCAGGTATTGGTTTAGCTGAACTTCACCATAGAAGTCTTTGATGCATTTCTCCATGTTTGCTGTGGTTTTCAAAGTGTTCCTCTATTGTCTTCCTTCCTTCATGTCCTTACTGTTCTATGCAGAAAAACTTTGAAGAATGACAGCCTCAGGGTACTTACCTTGATTAAGAGCAACAGTAACAACTTGCAGGTGACTTCCAACGTAGTCCAGAACTTCTGGGATTTTGAGATTTCTGTGCTCAGTTGAAAGAACAAGAATCAGATCTGAAATTTAAGAAATGCATTTTGGGCATTCGAGGCTGTGGTGGGGTAACAGACTCTAAACTGAAAAAGTGCATTCTGTAGCTCTGTCCTCAACTCTGCTGCTGATTTGCCAATAATAATGATATGTGGAAACTTACTATAGTAAATCTTTGAATTTACTGAACATTGAATAAACAAACAGATTTCCCAGTTTTGGGGAACAAAGTACTCTGTACTTTCTTAGTTTCAAAATGGTCTGAAAATTACATATCTGGCTTTAAATTAAATAGTTTTGGGTTTTTTTTTCTTCCATCTCTGTTAGCAAATGTCTTGCTTTCCTTCTTAGGCCAGTGTTTAGAATCATGTTATAAAACCATATTTTAGGAGTCACAAACATACATTATTTGTCTAGATGAAAGTGTTCTGCACTATAATTCTTCTGAGTTTATTTTGATATTGAGTGTCCAGTAAATATAAATATTTTTGCAGCATTATGTGTGACTTTTTTTAAGAAAAGTAAGACAATTTCCGTAACTCATGCCCAGAACTGGACTCGGAGAAGTAGTGCTGTAGATTAAAACAGCACACTAAACTGTATTTGCTTTTAATCTGTTAAAATTTTTACTCAGTAATGTTTCTCATTAAAAAATTTTAAAATTCTTATAAATTGGTGTATTTTACTGGATATCTTTGTTTTTTCAACAGTGTGTGCTGTACTTATGGGTCCTGAAAATTCTCTACCCAAGCACGTTATTTCTTTTGAGAGGCAACCATGAATGCAGACACCTAACAGAGTATTTTACCTTTAAGCAAGAATGTAAGTGCTGTCTAATGATATAAAATTAAGTTACTTCCAATCTGCTGATTTACAGTCTGTTTTTTTGCTAGGGAGATGTTTTCTTCTAGTTCAGTTAAGGTCCTGCAAACATTTGGAGGTCCCTATTGACTTCCTTAGAATTGCTTGCAGTTACGTACCATGTTGGAATGTCAGTTATGCAGAAGATTGTTGTCTGTAAAGATACATTATGGAGTAAATTTTGGTGTGTCAATTCTGGTTTCAAAATCCTGGAGAGAGGAAGTTATTTTGCTGTCTTGACTCTAACTTTCTGAGCAGCATTGTGAAGCTATCAAGAAAACCCTATTGACAGGTAATTTTTCCATTTGGGGAACTGCTTTCAGCTCTACCAGTAAGAACTCTTCTGGTCATGTAAGCTGCTCCTCCATCTGGAGGCTTGTGTAAGTATTGATCGAGTGATAAATGGATCATTGACCCGGAAAAATCCTCTTTGATGTAGGTAAAAGTGATGTAATATATAAGCAGTTCTTAGATTTTCAGTGTAAATGAGAAAACACAAACTTCTCAGTAGCATTTTACACTGAAGTATGCAGCATAATTGTATAATGCAAAATAATTCTGTCTTTTTTAAAAGAAATAGTTTCTCCACACTTGAGGTAACAGAAGAAGAAATTTAAAAAGTTTATAGTTCTGGAAGAAGATGTTTTAAAAATGTGCTGTTGTGGTGTTTGGAAATGCTCATTTAAACCCAAAAATATTCACTGCTTTGGGGCTTTTTTAAGCATTCACTTTGAGATTTGCTCTTAGAATTATGATCCACTAAATTAACTCCTCCATTTAATATGGATTTCTTAATATTTTGTATTTTCGTTCCTGTAGGTAAAATAAAGTACTCAGAAAGAGTCTACGATGCTTGTATGGAAGCTTTTGATTGTCTCCCTCTTGCTGCTCTTTTAAATCAACAGTTTCTTTGTGTTCATGGTGGACTATCACCAGAAATTAATACACTAGATGACATTAGAAGAGTGAGTATTTTGTATATTTGAATGTAAGTGGAAATACAGATATTTCTATGATGCTATACCAAGTCATGTCTGTGAAATTGTCATTATTGTTTTCTGTTATTGTCTGTTTTGGAGGTGTAAGTCAGGAACTGAAGTGCAGGCTACGCAGTATCGTAGTTACAAGCTCATTGGGACAGCAGGGACTGTTATGAAACACACACAAAAAAAGCCCCTCAAGAACTCCACATAATGTCCTGAGAGAGGTAGCAGACGTAGAGAGCTTCATACCCAGTAGGAATAATGCTTTCTCTTTATTTCTAGATAGAGTTAGCATTCTCGTGGCTTCCAGGGCAGAACTTGGAGAAGTTAATTGTAGTCTTACAGTTGTTTAGTATATCAAACATTGCATTGCAGTTATTCTTACATTTCTTTGAAAGCTTTTTTTTTTAAACTCTTGATCAAGTGGATTTTTTTTTTGAAGGCTGTGTGAAATTGCAGTATTTAATAGAAATTCAGATTGCTATTTAATATGACAAATTTGGTAGGCGTATGGGTAACAGCCATGGAGTGCTTCTCACTGTCATAAATATGCTGAGTGTATTAAGACGACTGAAAACAAGTTTTAAAATTTACACAATGGAAACACTGAATAGTGATGTGCAATTTAAAGGGAAGAAGGTTTTAAGGTGAGATATGAGGTGTCTGTTCTAATAACTTGGTTTCAGCATACGTGGACTGCTCAAATCAGGTGAAGATGTATTAGATGGGAATTTTCAAACTCCCTTTCCTTTTTGCGTACTCCTTTTTGACTTATTTTGATTAACTTTGCTGACATATTGACTGCTGTGTTTGGAGATCAAAACCATTCCTGTTATGACTAGTAATGACTAAAGTGTAGTTGATTTAATCTTAAAATATTAATAGGTAGTTCTAAGAAAGCTTTGGGATTATAGGTGAGGATGGAAAAAGAAGTTTTGTGGGGGCCTGTTTCAGAAAAAGATCTAAAAATCAGACAGAAGTTAAAAATATGTTCCCAATTTGGTTTTATAGTATATAAATATTGATGGCCCATTTTGTCTTATCTTCATTTGTTGTATTTCTCATTTTCTTAGCATTTCCTCCCTTACTTGTGCTCCATTTTTCTTTTTTACCTTTCCCTCTCCTCAGATTTATGGGCTGCTGTCCAATTGAATCTCACTTCTGAATTCAGCAGGTATTTTTTTGTACTGACGGGACCATTTCAGAGGCTGGAATGTCAGCTTATTTCACTTACAGATATTACACTGCCAAGCAGGATGATGTGAGAGGAGAAGAAAATGGTAGAAACAGAGAGGAAGCATATTTACAAGCTCAGTGGTGTAAGTGGGAAAATGTACCAAGGCACATTGCATTTTCTGAGGAAACACTAACATATACAGATATCTATACGCATTGTGCAGAGAAAGAGAAGTAAGAAGGCAAAGCAAATAAATGGTGCCGTTCCAACAACGCCATAACAGTTTTCATGTTGCAGATGAAAAGAAACATGGTCAAAGCATTTTGGAAAGTAGTGTAAAGGAAACAGTCTGGAAAAAAAAACACTTTGGAAAGCCACCATCGTAATAGGATTGTGATTAATTTTTCCTTTAGTCTCAGTCTTGCAGCTAATCAAATTTCCAAGTGTCAAGTAAATTGAATTAAAAGGCGATTCTGTCATCTTGGCCTGTACTTTCATATGTGCTTCTGTTATGCTCAGGACTACATTAGGATGAAATTTAAGCTTATATGTTTACATTTATATACATGAAAGTCTGCACTGTACATTGCTTCAGATGAAAACCACGTTTATAAATGTGAGGCAGCACTATTAGAACTGTTCTTTGGGCCTTTTTTTTTTTAAGAATGATCTGGTAACTTGGAAAAGGCAGCAGTTGGCAGCAGCTTCAATAGCTACATTAGAGCTTTGTGTGCATTGATATTGTAAATGTATTTAAATAGGTCATGTCAAATGCTTTTTTTATATCTAGGAAAGTATCATATACTTGTAAAAGTGTGGTGTGTGAACTGACTTCTGTGAGTGGTTGAGACAGTTTTATATTACAAACCTTCTGGTTTATTAGCTGAAGTTCTTACTAGGAATAGATCCTCCCTGTAAACATATATAGGTGTAATCATCTGACATAAAAAGGAAAATCATAGCTCTGCCTACGGTGTAGGAATTACCTAAGGAAAAGAGAAAAATTCTGTGTAGGTGCAGTTTCTTCTGGGTGAAGTCTTTTGTCAGTGTTATTGACGTTTAGGAATGTGATTAAAATACACAAATGAAACGATCTTTTTTGCTAGCATAAACTTATATTCAATAGAGGACAGCTAGCATAAAGTAGCTATGGCAGTAAACCCTAAACAGAAACTGGTGCGAGATATTTCTGAGAAAATGGAAGTTTGTGAAACTTGCAGTAATCGGATTTTTATTCTCTGAATTTGATTGGCACAAATATTCTGACTGTGTTGGTAAAGAGTGTTCCTTTCAGACACATCTGTCAATTCAGAGGTGCTGTTCAGTTGATTTCACTTACATTGCCAAGACTTCTGCTGAAACAAAGTTCAAGGGACAGTGACTTTAGGCCTGGTAATTTATAAGGAGAGACGTGTCCTGATAGCATTATGAGGACTCGTAAATTAAAAAGAAAGGCAGAATTTCCTTCCTTATTTACAACAGATGGTCATTCTTCTCTTTCGTACTTGGTGATGCTGATGTTTGATCAGCAAAGTGCCTTGAAATAACGGGAGAACTACAGGCAGTCTGCCTTCGTGATACCTTGCTTCCTGTCTGTGGTCTGCTGAAACTTCTTTTTCTTTAGTAGTAAGATGTCTGCCATTCTTCACTGGTCTTCACATTGCTTTTAGGGCTTTACTGTGTGATAGTTCTCAGGAAAATTAGGGCAGGTTGATTAAAACTGGTGTCTATACCTTCAAGTATGTGAAACTCTGAACTTTGCTTCAAAAGTAAAGTAGTTATAATTTGCTGTACTTTAATCTATGTCCAAAGTGTTGCTACTTCTGAATTTCAGCATCTATATGGAGATACGATGCACCTGGAAATTAATTTAAATTCAAATATTTTACAGTATGTATTTAAAAATATACTACCCATTTCTGTTGTAACAACAGGTATAGTGGTTCTCATTGAATTAAGTTGTCTTTCTCAGTTACCTTAATCACATTTAGAAAGATGTTAAGCTAATTTGTGTTGAGATTCTGTTTTGTCATAGTTGCAACATACTCAGAAATAGTTAATCAGAAACAAGTGTTTTGAATTGACTCATGTCCTTTAACTTTTGTGCAGTCCCAGTATAGAGAAAATCTTAGGTTGGCTGTTCTGATTTGATATACACATTCTGGGTTGAGTAGCTTACAATGACATTTCCTTAAGTTTTGAGGCATCTTGTGACCCATGCCAATTGTTAGACTGTCTGAAGAAGACACTGATTTGGTATGGTTGTGTTTAAGTATTTTTTACAAACTGACCTCCTTCCTTCAAGAGACGGCTACGTTATTCCAGTGCTATGAGAAAGTAATTTGGGGGAAAGGTGAGTTGCTTGCAGCAACAAAAACTTTTGGTTTATAACGTCTCTGTTCATTTGGACAAAGTCATCGTTGAAGAATAACTCAAGAACATGTCTTGGAAATGCTTTCTAGACTTTCAGCCTTCTGTGTTGCAGGAAGCCTCAGTCAGCAAACAGTTGAATCTTCCTTGTCTGAATGCATCTGTTAGCTTCTGGACCCAAATTTATTGCTGGAGGTTTAGAAACTTGATGGTTTAATCTACAGAAATTCAGGTACTTGCAGAAGTTGATGGACTTCTTCAATCTGGAAGAAATATTCCATACCGGGTTTATCATCCAGTGTGCGAAATGTTAAACCACTGGATTTTTAATATTGAATAAATTCCAACAACAACTTCAGTTAATACCTGCCTTGCCATTATCTGGCAGGAATTTGTAAAGATCTGGACCTCTCCACTTATGTTACAGGTGGCAGCCTCGGGAGCTCTGATTTTCCAGGGCATGAGAGAGCTTGGCACTACTGCTGGTTCCATATTTGAATGGATTCCTATGGACCGTTAGACTCAAATTCACCAGGTGCTCACCAAACCTCCCTTCGAACCTGTCACGAAGAGTTAAGTGTTCTCTAGTACCATCAAAGTCATCATCTTTGGTATGGGAGGTAAAGTGAGATAAATACACTGTCCATCAAAGAAGTGTTCCTACATTTCTTGGATAAAATCATCTTGTGAACAAACTCCAGCTGCATAAAGATCAAATAAACTTTGCATTGAGTCTGGGATACCTAATTTCATTTCTGGGACATCAGAGATTGACTGTCACTTAAGCAGGGTTTTCCTTTTGCATTAACAAATATGCTGTTCTCCTTTCCTCTGCCCCTTTTCACTGTGGTTACTACGGCAGGTTTTTCCAAGTGGAAATCTGTAAAGAAGCAACTAGAGCAGAGAAAACAAAGACAGACAACTCCTGCAGTGCTTATGGCCCGTTATACCGGGGCTATATCTGAGAAATAAAGCCTGTATGTAAGAAAGAGTGTAAGAGGCTAAGCTAGTCACCTCTTCATCACATTGCTAAACAATCCATTGTGGAGATGGGTGTTTCAAGGGGTTTTTTAGTTGGTTTTTTATGGTTTTGGATGGTATATCTAGTCTCTTCTAGTCAGTGCTAATTATTCATGCTTTTCTTTTATAATTCCTGTTTCTTGTACTGTTTCTCTTTGCTAATTCTCAGTAGTGACTCCAGATTGGTAGATATGGCATGTGCATGAAAAAGGACCATTTTGTTCCTTGTCTGTAACTTGACTGTATTACACATATCCATCAGTCTGGAATTTATCTCCCTTCTTTTTACAACTAATAAATCTTATTGCTCTTAACAGGTTTGGTTCTTTTGGCATGCCTCTGCCTTATTTCATGAGGAGGAGAGGAAAAAATATACAGAAACTACTTCTCTTTGATATGGTTGGGATTTATTCTAAAAACACTTGGTATTGATGGATATGTAATTTAACAAATGTGTAAAACTTAGTGATTTAATATTCAAAGAGTCTTTGTGCTGTTGCCTCTTCTCAAACAGTTAGATAGATTCAAAGAGCCTCCAGCATTTGGACCAATGTGTGACTTATTGTGGTCAGATCCTTCAGAAGACTTTGGAAGTGAAAGTTCACAAGAGCACTTCAGTCACAATACAGTTAGAGGATGCTCGTACTTTTATAGGTAAGAGTATGCTATCTATTTGATGTCTTAATGCTACCTCTTGCTGCATATATTAAGAGAGTTTCTTTTACTCATAGTTGTTTTCATTTCACAGCTATCCAGCAGTTTGTGAATTTTTGCAAAATAATAATTTGTTGTCAATCATTAGAGCACATGAAGCACAAGATGCAGGGTAAGTGCTTTATGTCCTTCAAGAAATTATTCAGTAAAATAAAAATTAATTACTTATTGCTGTACAATGTAAAATAACCTGTTTGGTTTTGCAGTTACAGAATGTACAGGAAAAGTCAAACTACAGGGTTCCCGTCATTAATCACAATTTTTTCAGCACCCAATTACCTGGATGTCTACAATAATAAAGGTAACAACTTGTAATTGATAACTTTAATAATAAAATAAAAATGTCTTACTACACAAGTCATCTAATATCAACATTTTTTTTGCCAGGTAAGAGATTAATGGACAAAAAAAACCATTAATAAAAGTTATGTTATGAAGAAGAGCATGTGACATAAGTGACAGTCTCCTGTTAAGAGTACCTTGAAGCACGGGCAAACATTTCCTTCCTAAAAATCGTTGCTATTTGGTACTTAGGAATGTATCACCTGGTATTTTCCAGCCAGGCTGGGCTTTCCTTTGCTGTTGGTTTTCACCCCTCCAGTTGCCTGTACTAAGTAAGGAAGGGAGGAGGAATGGACCAGCAGCCTATGCCTAGGATATTCTAGTGGTGCAGGGCCATAAGGGCCACGTGTGGGAAGCAAAGAGCAAGCACTGATCTGCATACTGATCACCGTTAGTGTTACTAGGGAGCTGTAAAACAGAAGGAATTAATTTTTGTCCATTCTCTACCTAAGAGAAAGTTGCACAGGAGAAGCATGTTTGATGATGTGGAGAAAGGTTTACAAGTTAGCATTACAGAGAAGAGCTGTGCTGTGAATTAATATTATTTATAGATGAGAACAAAGTTCAACAACAGAAATAATTAAAAATAAAGCCTGCTGAAATTAAGTAGGACATTAAAGTATGGCATTCCAGGTATGTGATGAATGAGCAATCTCCAAATGTTCAAATAGTGTCCTTTGAAACCAAGACCTCTTTTCTATGAAATACATTGCATTTTCTCCCACCCACTTCTGAAGAACCACCTTCCAACTCATGCCCCTTACGTAGGGTGTTTTAACTGTATTGCAGAAAAGATGGGCTGTTGTTACTTTCATTGGTTGTAACATAAAGGAGAAATAAAAATAGCTTCAGCTGGCTTTTTACATGTTTTCGCCACGTCTTTGGAAATAGCATTTTAAGAGTCCTGTCTCATGTCAGCTATTCCCAGTGTGGAAAAGCTAAGTATGGAAAAATACAATCAGCAGTTTAGCATTAGGATGCTTCTGGTTTTCTATTTTGTTTCTCTGTGCTTCCCTTTCTCCATGAGATTTCTGTGGTTTTACTCCAGACTTAAAATGTGGAAAGACACGTATGAAAGAGAGAACCTGAATCTGGGTATACTGGGTACAGTGCTCTTCTGAGTTCAGATTTTGTTAAATTTGCTGAAATTACACTTTTTCAGAACCTTTTAAAATCTGTATTCATTGTAGGCCTATAACAGGATAGTAGAGAATTATATTGACATGAAACAGTACCTTGAACTGCAACATGTGCAATAAAAAAATCTGAAGTTCTCCATTAGAAATCATTCCTGTAAATCCTGTGAAAGTAAGGTAATAGACTACCTCTGGGATTACTTTGTTTCAGCTCCGTTTTATACTGTAGACAAACCTGTGACTTTACATGTGTGGTACTTGCAAGTTTTAACCTTTCTTTTCAAAAGTCTGAATTTTATTTTCAGCTGCTGTATTAAAATATGAAAACAATGTGATGAATATTCGTCAGTTCAATTGTTCTCCGCATCCTTACTGGCTACCAAATTTTATGGATGTTTTCACATGGTCTTTGCCATTTGTTGGAGAAAAAGGTAGGCTAAAGTTACACATCAGTGAATATCTTCCCGATTTCTCCCGAATTGATATTGGGGAGGTCTGTTTTTTTTTTCAATATATTTACAAGTTAGAGATTAATGGCATAGTTTTTGTGAAAATGGGTGTTTGTCTTTATCAGGTAGAAGATTTGTTGAAGTTGTTAAATAGTTTTAGAGGGTTATTTTGGCATGTGATAGTGACAGGCTGAGAAAGGACAGGCTGAAATGCAGCTTGCTCTACAGGTTTTGGTTGTTTTCTTCGCCTGTTTCAGTCAAGATAGTTAAAACTGCACCTAATAATTTCTGTTAAATATTTCTGCTTTACGATTTCTGTTAACCACCTGTACCTGCATTGTGAAGTAGTGCCTTTGAAGTCAATATGAAAAGTATTTGTATTTTACAAAATGCTAGATTACTTATGTTATTAATCTTGTATAAACTATGTTGAGTTGTTCATGTAAAACTAACTTTTCTGTATAGTTATTACATATTGACCTTCATTAAAGATAGCTTTTTCAGTTATAATTTTTCTTGTAAAAAGGATAATTTAGATAATTTTTTTTCCCCTCTAGAGTTGATAACTCTGAATCTAGGACACTGGGGCTCCAAGTAGTCTTCAGCTGAAAAGCAATGAGGTTAGAGGATATTTAGGTCTGTTTAAAATCCTTCCGTGACAGGAACTGCCCTTCTTATAACAGAGATGTAGAAAGTTCTTTAAATTTCTTTTAAAAGTGTTCTTGAGATTATATATCCACGGTCATATAAACCCGAGTTTCTAGAGTTGTTTATATTGTCTTTAGTGAGCGGCTGAACACAAATAATTTGGACATTTCTTAGTGTGGCTTATCCCACTAAGAGAGTCTGGTACACGTGGGAAAGATTGAGTGGCAGAATAAGGTGATTCCTGGTGAAAGAAAATACAAGCTTTTTGCATCCACTATGTTTATATGTTTAAGGGGAGTTTGAAAAGACTTGTAGTTTGCACCAGAGTTTTATGATATTTTTCTGTTTCATGCCTGCAGGTGCCAGGAATGGAACAACTTTCTCATTCTCAACCTAAATTTGAGCAGTCAAAAATGTTGTCATGTTTAAATATGTTTTTACCTAAAATCTAGTTTCAATGCTTATCCTAGTGTAAAAGCTATAATACACAAGAGGAGAATTCTTATGTAAAAGAACTCCTTGTAAGACAGGAGGGAAAGCTCTGCTGTGTTGTTTGATTGTTAGGTGATATAATTCTTACCTACTTATTTGTCAGAGCTTTTTCAATTCCATGACAATGCACATGAAGAAAAACACATATTTTTGATACCGGATTGCTGAGCAGTGGTTGTGATGTGGAAAGTTCATTCACTGTAGTTGCTGGTGACTTGTATCTTGAGTGCATGGACATTTTAAATGAAATAAGTTTTTTTTTTTTCTTGTGCAGTAACAGAAATGTTGGTGAACGTTTTAAGCATTTGCTCTGATGATGAACTGATGACAGAGGGAGAAGATCAATTTGACGGTAGGGATTACTTTAAGATATATAAATCTTTTTAATGGTAATAACCTGGGAAGCAGTAGTTGAATTAGGCTAGTATAACAGTACCTGGAATTTGAGGAAAATTGTCTTAAAATTTTTCTTTAGGTAATGACACCTGGGGGGACAGAGAAAGGAATTGTGGTTTTGTGTTTGTGACCAAGAAGCAGTAATGGTATCCTTTGCAAATATTCATATTGGACTTCTGTTTAAAACTGAAACCTTTTCTGGAAAAACTTCATAATTTCTCAGCATTTTAAAATTAAAACATACTAAACTGACTTTGTTCTTATATATTTACTATAAGATCCTTAATGATGTAGTGACTGCTCTTCAGAAGAGAGTTGTTACAGTATTTCCTATGGCAAAGTACTGTAGATAAGGTACGAAATACAAGTGTAAATCTTGTGTTTGAGTTTAAAGCATAAAATTTAGGAGAACTTTCATATGTACTTTATATAATGTGTTTATGTAATGTATTATGACATCTTTTTGTCTTTAATCCTGTGATACAGTAGATTGTTAAGGAGATGTTTGTAGCACTGATTAAGAGGCACGCAAAGACCTGGCACATCACACTTGGTTCTGTTGGGTTTTTTTACAGTAGTGCTTAATGCCACACCTAAAAGTTTCTCAGACTTGGTTCATTTTTTTCTCATAGTAGAACTGATTTGGTGGCTTGATTGGTGGTTAGAGAGGAGGAAGAAAAGTTTTAGCAACGTTTGAGGAGCACTGAAAATCATTTATAAAGATACTAGAGATGTGACACCATTCCTAATGTCTGGTAATTGCTGTTAGTAGCTGAATAGTGTTGTGCCAAGCAGCTGTGTGGTTTAGATTGGAATGCATTGGTTATGAGCTACTGGAACTTTGGGGCCTTTTAGATTGTTGCCAGGAGCTGGAAAACTTGGAAATAGTATCAAATGTGATCCTGGAAACTGTTAATGTATGTTTTCATTCAGGTAATACTACTAAATTGAGCATAAAGCAACTTACACCAAGCACTTGCAGCGCAGGGTTTGGCGGTATTCTGGGATGTTGGGATTTAGGTTGTCTGACGTAAGTGCAGTTATCAGTTGATTGCCTATGCTCTATCTTAAGTACAATAGCTGCAGTTTCCTAGTTTGAATGAATTACTTTATTCTTCTGTCTCATTTAACAATTTATTTCTTTGATACATCTCTTAATGCCACCTAGGTACTGTCTATGCTTTATCTTTCTATGTGAATTTTTTTTTTAATGTTGACTTTCAAGCTTTCACTTGTTTATCGTCAAATGTTACAATGCACTCAACAATTCCACTTCTTGTTCTATGAATGCACTTAAGTGTTGCAATTTCCCATTTTATTTTTTCACATTTCTTATTCATTCCTTCTTTATTACCACTGCCAAGTTAAATATCTTTATTTTGTTTGTCTCACTCACCTTTTTCTCCATCGTTCACTTCCTTTTTTTCTGGACTCTCCATCTGAAGAGCGACTCATATATGGCAATAAAAAAGGTACAGACCAGACAGAGTAGGAATGTTTTGAAATATGACTTCATAGAATCTGGTAGTATAAGTATTAAGGCAGAAAATACCTTTCTTTTGAGAGACATATGTAGCATTTTATTATTATTACCCATTTTAATGGGATTTTTATAGAGGCATATGTATTATGTTATCAGAAGTCATATTCCAAGACATCTGTCTTTCTGTGCATGAATTTTTTTTCCTCCTTTCTTCCATTCCTTTTCTTTTGTAGAATTTCATTCTTTGACCTGTTTCTAAAATATTATCTTTGGTCCTGCATGTGTAGGGAGCGTTCAGTTGTCTGTCTTGCTGTGTAATAATTTTATGGTAACCTTTTTTTTTTTTTAAGATTGTGCATGGAATGTGCTTATACAAATGTTTCAAAACCTGGTTTGTATAGTACTTCTAGTTTCCTTCACTCGAGATGTCAAAAAGGTACTTTTTGATTGTATGTGCAGTTTTGAAGATGGCTGGATACAAAATGTACAAAGAAGACTATTAACTTAGACTTATTATCTGTCACTTAGTTTTTGGAATTTTCAGGGTAGATTATTTTGTACAGAAAAATTCTTCTGACCATTAATTACTTAATAATTCATTTGCTCTCTGTATAAATCTGTCCATTTCAGAGAAGGATTCTAATAATGGGGAATGAATTAGGCTATACAGACGTTTCCAAAGGGTACGTGAATTCTTTGGAATGTATGAGCGTCTTAGAATTTGTTTCTTGTGCAGACTTTGGAATGGAGAATGGGAGAGTTCTTCTGTCCTGTGGTTTCTGATTCAGGGTGTAGTGGAGGCATTCTTCTGCAGACAGATAATGCCTTGCTGTCCCCTCTCTGAACTCACTAGGATTTGATGGCCACAGTAGTGCAGTGCTGCAGCCTGGAGTAACGTGTGTGTGGCCTTTTGGCTTGGTTGCGTTGCTGCTGGGGGACTGGGACAATGGAAGATTATGGTAAAAAAAACCCAAAACTGAACAAATTACCCTAAACAGTCCCTTCTCCTTTTAAGGCACAAGGACCTTCCAGAGGTGAGATCCGAGCACTATCACTGCTTGAAGGTTTTCCAGCCTGCATCTTACAGCTCTAGAGCAGGATAGCCCTCAAAATGCTGTAGGTGGGAGAAAAACTGAGGGACTTGTAGGGAAAGATCAGTCATTTAGCCCCAGCCATTTCAGTAAGAGTCCCCTTCTCATTTTAGATCCTCAAGCTGTTATTTAATAGTGTGCAGAGAGAGAAAGTGGAAAGTTCTGGAACTCTTAAAAAAAAAAATAAAGTGTTTTCAGTAAAAATTTAATGTTTCGGCCTACCCTACTCAAAATCTTTCATGAGCGTTCTGGTTTTTTATTACTATTTTTGATTTGATGCCTGCAATTTATTGAAGTTCTTCCTTTGTCTAAAAAAGCTTTACTTGGTAGCTCCTGGCTCTTTCATTACATTTAAATGGATTGGCAGATATTTGTTATACTCTGAGATACTTCCATTGTGTTCATACAAAGGTTGTCTCTTGCTCCCTTTTTCCTTTGTCACTTCTATACGTTTTCCTTGCTGTGTGGTTTTGTTGTTGTTTGCCCCTATATGCCTTACCTTTTGTATTTGATCTGGTGTCGGGGTGGGAAGTCTGCCTGCTATTGTGCAACAGAAGGCCTTGCGTTTTTGCAGCTGTGGTCTGGAAAGTGTGTCTGCTGTGCTAGAGTGAGCGTACTCTCACGTGGAAGCTAAAGACTAGTGAGCAGAGGTGAGAAAAGGCTTCTGCCACAGCTGCTGGTTTTGAACGCAAGTGGAGAGATTTGTGGGTGTGCAGCTTTCCTGTGCCTGCTTCCATGATCCCCTCTTCTACGTTCCTGCAAATTCCAGCTTTTTAATGAGTACTTTTCTCCCAGGGTTGAAGAACAATGATCTATGGAAGATGTGGATTACCTAAGAGTTATCTTGAGTTTGTTCACTTTCTGTCCATTGTGGCTGAATTCAAAGTAGGACTGAGTTAATCTTAGCTCAGGGATTCATACTCCCCTGGTGGCTGAGGAGGAGACAGTGTTTGAGGTTTGAGAGCTCATCTGCCTGTACTGTTCTAGTGGAATTGAGGAGTCAGCAAAAAGAAAGGATGATGGGGCTTTTAGTTTTAGACATTGATGCAAACCAGCAACACCTACTACTACTGGAGAGGATTTTCCATTTTTATAACACCAAGGGAAACAAAGACATCTCTCTTTCCTAGTCACAAACCTCCTGTCAGGGCTTTATCGTCACTTTTGTCTGTCACAAACAGTGTCTCTCTGCTCTGTGAAATACGCAGTATGTACTCCAGATCAATTTCTGAAAATGGTGCAGTCCTAAGGTGACAGGGAGCTTAGGTGGTAAGAGAGGTCACACTGCAATTTGATGGCATTTATTTTGTGAGGTTTTTTGTGGGAGTGTGTTTTGTCAAGTTGGCATAAAAACAAGCAAACAAACTACTGTTTTCTCTTGGGACAGCCGTGTAAAAATTAGCAACAAGTCTTTATTTTTTATGGCTTTAGTATCTTTTTGACTTCTGTATTGGGCTGCATGCCTACCTCTTGATACACAGAGACGTCAGTGAAGAATTTCAGTTGTGAAATTTAGGCAAATTAATTACAGTAGTTACTACACAACAGTGACAGTAATTTAGATGCTTGCTAGCTTTAGGATGTTCACAGTGATTTCCTAAACTTTTGCGTGCGTGTTCTGTGCACGCAGAGATGATGGTGGGTTTGATGGCGTTCTGAAGCATTAATTCTATAACTTTGGAATGTTAAGTGCTTGGGTACTGGCCTCCTGTGAAGAGGACTGAACTTACAGTTGTGTTGAATTTGATGCATTTTAAAATGCTGACCCCATAAATACTCATGAGCTTGAGACTCTCTCTTATTCCATTGAAAGTAGGTACAGCTGCTGCTCGGAAAGAAATTATCAGGAACAAAATTCGTGCAATTGGCAAGATGGCAAGAGTCTTCTCTGTTCTCAGGTATTCACATGAGTTCTGCATTCCTAAAACCCCTCTTATTATGTACATTAGGAAAACATGTCTGTTCCAGAATAATGAATGCCACACATTTTTCAGGGAGATCCTCATGCATCAGAATCTTGTTTGGCATTTGATGCACCCTGTTGGTGTTCATATGTTTGGTTAAAGGATATTTTTAGGTTATATTTGAGGCATGTTTCAAGAAATTAAGAGAACGTGATCTTTAGTTTACATGTTATTTGTGCAGCTGTTAACTGCGGGTGTTGGAAAGATAATACCAAAATAGAGAAATTGAAATCGGGGTAATGGAGGAGGTCAGAACTGGCTCAGAAAATCTCTGGCATATCAGAAAGCTGACGACCAGGCTGGGGCTTTGTTCAGTTTTGTGTTTGTTTTCAGCTTTTAAAAAATACCATTTTCTTGCACTTGTCTAGACCTGGAGATTTAATGATGACATTTACCCACAATGTATAGCTTTCCACAGACCAAAATTGGAACAATAGAGATATGTTTTTAATGTTGGTACTTCCTGAAGCGTAGACGCTTTGAAAAAATTGTGGATTGTTTTATGGCACTGATACGCATTTAGTACCTCATGAGGCATTCAGTGCTAGTTTCACATACAGGCTTATTAGCTTTGAATAATTGCTCATAATTTGGTTCAGAAGTAATCAGTGCTTATAACTTCTGGGCAGAGGAAAGACTGGTATGGAACAGAGATATTTTCCCCTTTCTAGTTGTTTGAATTTGAATTTGCATTTAGTCTTGACATGCATAAACGCAGCAGAAATAGGCTCTCCCTCTTCCCATCCCTTATTTTACTTTAATCCAAGTCTTCATTAGTGGATATTTAAGGCTTTCTTGTGTTTGTTTTTCCCACCAGGGAGGAGAGTGAAAGTGTGCTGACACTCAAGGGCTTGACTCCCACTGGAATGTTACCTAGTGGAGTGTTGGCTGGAGGACGGCAGACCCTGCAAAGTGGTAATGATGTTATGCAACTTGCTGTGCCTCAGATGGACTGGGGCACATCTCACTCTTTTGCTACCACCACACATAATGCATGCAGGGAATTTCTTATGCTTTTCAGTTCTTGTCTTAGCGGCTGATACAAGCATAGTGTTATGTGTTAATCAGGCAATGTGAAATGGATACTTTAACCAGGGTATAAAACTAAAAGCAAATTAGTTCAGCGGTGTCAGGCCACATGTTTCAGACTTTGAGCTTCCTTAGTTTACAGTTTTTCAGGTGACACAGATGCCTGGAGTGACCTTATAGATCTGGTATTGAAGCATTTGATCATTACAGATACAAAAATGGCAATGAAATTTTGCATCATTACTCGTCTGCTTTCCATTTAAATGGTTTTATTATAGATGTGTTAGTATTTTCATTGACAGTGTCAAATACTTGTTGGTATTAATATTAACAAACAGCTACCAGCTGCAGAGTTCCATACTGCGCTCCATTAATAGATTGAAATGTGCTGCGTTTTGTACCCTGGTAATTAATGCCAAAGTTTGTTCTCTATGTTGTTTGTCAAATGTTCTATGTATAATTGACCTCCCTGAACTGTCCTTGTAACATGCTGTTTCCTTCCTCTGCAGATGTAGCTGCTTTCTTAGATCTGTCTGTCTCTCTCTAGGTATAGATGTATGTCTGTATAAGTGTTAAAATTAAACCACTACCCCAGACACTTGTCTGTCTCTTGATGTAGAAGCAATGTTGTAGCACCTTGTTTTTGAGGTTTGCTGCATTTGCTGCTGCACATTGTCTGTGCATTTTGAACAATAATGTACTTGAAAAATATTCAGTAATTGTTATAAAATCAATTGAGAATAAAGGGATTGAATTTAAAACTTGTAAATAAATCAAAATAAAAGGGTGTTATTAAGTGTGCATATACTTTTTTGCATGAAAATAAAAAGAACTCTATGCAAAATATACCTGTAATCTGGCTCATTGAATATTTTGTAAAAGGTTTTTCTTCTTTTTTTAGTTTGTTGAATCTTTGGATCATAGTTTTTCAGAAGGCCTGTAAATGATTAACTAGACTCAGGGAGAAGGCCATGAGATTGTACTAGATGGATTAAAAGAACGCAGTCCAGGTTTCTGTTCAGAATGGTGGGTAACTGAAATATACCAGTCTGAAACTGGACTTCAGATCAGCAGCACTCTCAACATAAATTATTTAAGGCATTCTTATTGGCCACCTTCAGGCTTTACTAGAAAGTATAGAGCTGTTGTATGGACCACTGGATTTTGACTGTTGAAAGATCATGATACATGAATACCACTTTTTATGCAATCTGTTTTCCAAGAGTAGCTGCTTTTCTCATTTTGTGACTTAGGCTGTTTACTAAGATTTTTAAAACTTTCTTTGTAGCTTTTTTTTTTTAAAGCTTTTCACTGCATTTTCTATCAAATTATCAAAGCTGTTTTACAAAAGCTTTGGAACATGAATGTCACGTTTTAAGTCATTTTTCAGTGGACATATAATGTCTACAAGTAAGTTTATATGTCCATTGTGTGTATGTGATTGTTTTGTGAATGTCTATAACAAGAAATATGGTGTGTGTTTCCTGATCCATTCAACTATTCCAAAAGCATATGTTCTAGCTTTAATTTTCATTGTTCAAAAAGGTACCTTATTATGCTTTTAAAAAGTGAGTCTGCATTCCTCTCACTCATTTAACAGATTTTTATCCATGTTGCATTAAAAATATCAGAGAGGATCAAACTGACTAGAAAATATTTTAACACAAAAAGTTTGACTTTCTACCATTGCTGAAAATGTGGGACATTCGGAAAGCATGCAAAATGTATTTTGGACTTTTGTAGGTGTGTGGGGGTTTTCTTGACTAGAACCCTTGATGGCAATATTCCTTGATGCACTATGTTAATATGCCTCATTTGTTTTAGTCGTGTTGATTGCTTGAAATAACTCATGCCAACTGTTAGTTCTCCTTAAATTGCAGTAAATTCTTTTTACTGATAAGAATTTTATCATTTCAGTCTTTAAAAAGTTGACATGTTAAATCGTTATGCTCAGTTGCAAAGCTAGAAGTAAACAAAAAAATAAAACTTCACTAACTGACACTTTTCTAAACCATCATAATATCAATGAATTCGCATTCTTGGCAAAAACATGGTCACTAACAGTATAGTTGGACTTCTCAAACAGTATTTGCAGTAAGATATATTGTACCATATTGATCAGCATAGTGTAAACTGTTTAGATCAGAAAAAATAAAAGAACATAATATTTATGGGGAGCTTATTCTAGTATTTGCTTTAAGATTCACAAAAATGATTAGTGTGTTTTCCAGGTTTCAGCCTTATGAGTGCTCATTTTTCAATGGCGCATTGAGAAAAGGTGTAGTTGTGCTGTTTGCTGTTAATCCTGTGAGAAGCTCTGAAAGCTGTTAGAAATTGGAGTGTGTATCTACATTTCTCTAGGGGCTGGGCTGAATTTTTTTGTCAGGGCACATATGTGTAGAAATACATGGGCAAGTCACCATTTAGGCGATGCATAACCATTTTTTGCATATATGCCTATTATGGTTGTTAATGTCAGTAATGTCAGTAACATACCTGATCTTGGGAAATACCACGACTATTGCAGGAACTCGTGCAGCCACAGCTGCGATCTTTTGTGAGATACGGGCCATTCCCAGAGGAAAGAAGCTTGTTGGTGTTGACGTAAAGCAGAGGGCACCAAACACATGAGTCAGTCTAATAAATGGCTCTGTGGGCAATGCTTGAACAGATTGTTAGAGCTGAACAGAGCAGTCTGAGTAATACAAATTCTAACTGTAGTGAAAGCGTTAAACAGAGGCAGGTCAGTTTAAAAAGCTAATTTTGAGGGAAAAAGTTAAAAACTACATCCTATGGAGGAAGTCAGTATATGAATTATTTTTTCCCCCTCAGAAATATATGGATATGCTTTTGAAAAACAAACACTAGGTTATTTTTAGTCAGCTGTAATGTACTAGGATAAAAATATACTTTGGGGAATTGTAGCCTTCGTGTGTTTCTAAATTTTTTTACAATGTATATTTAAGTTTTTAAATATTTATGTTGCTTGCATTTTGGTAACTGAAATATTAAAGACTATTTTAAGTAGTGCTCTTTAAAGTAGTATTTCCTAGTGACTTATTCTGTGAACAGAATCAAACAATGTTATTTTCCAAATTGGGTCAACATCTGTTAAAAAAATCTCAAATCACCTAAAATCTTCCTCAGCAACATTCTAAACACAAGCCTAAGTAAAAACGTTGATAGTACTTGCATGGGATCAATTGAACTAGCCAAACGCTTCTCTGCCCTTGCTGCCCTTGCAGTCAGAGGGGTTTGGGGTTTATATTGACAATTGGCAAGGATTTTGTATCAGATCTGTCCCCTAAGTAAAGCGGGGGAAGAGCTGGAATCAAGTATGGAAATGCCATTGAACCTCGTTCTTTAAAAATTGCTCTGAAGGTGAGAATTTTCTGATTGAAGACCTCCGGGTTACCTGTTGTATTAGTGTGACTTGGGGATTTTTATTTGAGGCTTATCAGGGTTTACAGAGAATATAGTTTTTATTTAGATGTACCTGTGAAAGAGAATCCAACAGAATTGTTTTCCAAATTGAGTCTTTACATGTATGCATTTTAAAGTACTTGTATTTTCCAGTCAGTTTGTTCTTTTATGTCAAGTTGAAAATTCTTTTTTTTCTTAACTGTGATGTAATATTCCAAGATCTTTTTTTGAATAATAGTACTATGAGTAGAATGGACTAGGAGTAAATTTTGAAAATTGTATTTATGACCAAACTACAGAGATAAATCAGTATCCGTGATCTTTTCAGGAAAAGATTGAAAACAAAGACTTCACAGGTAACAGGAAATGGTGGAAAGAGGTGGTTGTTTTACATAGTTTTGTACTTCTATGGCGAATTGATTGTGATACCAAAGTACGTATTCAGTGACTTTCTAAAACAATTCTTAAACTAATTTGTTTTTACAGTTTGAGAAAGTTTCTTTCCCTTGATGTAAACATAAATAGCCGCCCATTCAAGTGGCTTTTTGATTTAATTCAGGGATAGCCCTTGTCTCTGTAGGTAAAGGGCAGGATTCTTTGGTTTTCTGGGTACTGCAGAATGTGCAGTATGTAAAAGTTTAAATGCTGCGTTACCTTTAAGTACTCCACATTATTGCAGTAGCACTTAGTGCAAATATCGTATTTTCTTTATTTCTTTAGAGTATCTGAGTGGAAATCGTAATTTTATGCCACAGTGTGGGCTTAAGGCATAGTGTAGGTAGTTGATATGTAACTAGATCATGCAGGCAATTGAAATGTCTGGTTTTTGTTGGTTATGAAATGAGAAGTAATAAACTTAATTTGTTTTCAAGAAAGCCATATTTTGTTATATAGCCAGTTTCCCCAACATTTGCTTGAGTGCCCTGCTGTGATTTTTGTTGTTAACAATACGTATCAGGCACTACGCAAGTAGATTTACTGCTACCTATGCTACTTTTTTGTTAATATTTCTGAAATTATGGTATTAGAGACATGGCACAGAATAGAGATTAAAGTTGTTACCACTATTGAAACTTAGCTTTCCAGTTAGGTCATGGTTACAAAGTAGTTTCTTTAGCAAGTCTGCCCTGATAGGAAGTTATTTTGATATCTTGATAATCCTTATGTTAAAGCTTTGACTTCTAGAGCTAAAATAATTGGGAAGTACCATACACCTGAGAAGTTACAGTAGATGTCATGGTTATTTACTTGGAAAAACAACTAGCAAGCTAGATTTTCTTTTCATGTTCCCATTAATTTACCTACCAAGATGTTAATTTCAGACCTCTTCCTGCTGAAGACTTTTTTTGTTGAATTAACCAAATGATTTATGAGACTTTGTAAATACGGCTTGCTAGATTTGCCTTTTATGGTTCTCAGATATACCCTATTTGAGCTTAAAATCCAGTGAGATATTGAAGTACCAGTTAAACTTCAGTGAACTAAACATAAAAATAATTTCTTATTGTTAGAACACTGCTAATGTTATTTTTATAGCATCCTGCCTGGTAATTTAATGAAGCTCACATATGCATTTTAATCTTCAGAAACAGTAGCGTCAAATAGATCTTTAGTATTTTTTTTAAACCATACCACAATTTGAACATAAGGTGAAATTTTCTGTTGCTAAAAAAAAAAACACCACCAAAAAAAACCCTTATAGAAACCTGCAGTTAGTAACTTTTAGTTGATAAATTGTATTAGTTAAAATTCAGAAGTTTTGCTTAAACTTAAAAACAACCTCCCAAAATCTTAATTATGTTATTTAACTAATTGTACTCTAATCTGGCGTAGCATTCTATATTAAATTGCTCATTGCCTTTTCTGCTATGCGATATTACACTCTTCATCTTTCTCATTCATTTTGCATGCATCTGCTCACTTCTGTACAGCCACTGTAGAGGCAATTGAGGCTGAAAAAGGTATGATCAGAGTCTTTGCCATTGGCAGAGATCTGTGGTGGCTGGGAGGGAACGCAAAACTACTCTGTGTGGGCGTGTTTTACTTTCAACTTGCACAAGCAGGGATGAATCAACTGCATTGATTCATTCCTTTTACATGTAGCATTCATTTTTGGCTTTAGGATGATGATTAATATTTTAGGGAAATTTGTGGGGTTTTGGTCCTTTTTTTTGTTTTTTACAAAATATGCAGTAGGTTTTTTGTATAATAGCATGTTGTGATAATGTGGTGTTGTCTTGAAGTCCTTTATATGGTAGTGTTTAGTGGTTTTTTCTGCATTCAAGTGCAAGGTTTTGTTTGTGGGGAGGGCTTGTATTTGGAAGGAGGGTTGTTCGTGCATGCCTTTTCTCATACAGCCTTATTCTAATGACTTTGAACGTATCTTTTGAAAACTTCCCGTAACACATCTGCTAGTGCAAGATGTATAAATGTAACGGTTGTTTTCTACAGATTTTGAACGTAATTTATTGACCAAATTTATTTCCAGTATCTGTACCAGCCTGTCAGCATGAGGCATATTAAATTTCATGAATTATTAGTGCTTCTATGCTAAATAAGTTGTATACAAGTTCTTTGTTAGTGGTATTGAGCAAAACTCCATCAAATTACTTGGCGTACTGGGTATTCAACTTCAGATTGTTGTGTTTTCAGAGAGACTTCAGTTTCCTCTTGTCAATATTCAATTAAGTGGATGACAAACAGCATAGCCATTAAGAGAGCAGCCTTCAGAGTTTGTCAGATTTGGTCACAAAGCACCATTTAATGATTGTGTTCTTTGTTTTTTAATTAAGGAAGTCAGACCTCAAAAAGATATAAACAAGTACTGTATTCTGTTGTCACACATACGTACAAGAGGTCCTGTTGTTGTGAGTGAAAGCTGTACTTAAATCTCCACAGAATTATTTCATCCCAAAGACTTCGGTCTTATTGTGTGATCAACCATTTTCAGGTGTAAATTTGACTACAGACCTCATTCATTAAAATGATCTGTAGCAAAATAGTATCTATTTTCTATAGCTATTTTAAATACTTTCGTATTTAAACAATACCATTGTTTAACCCCAGTGCTAACTCGGTGATTGTGGTTGTGTCCATTTCCATCATCCACACGATTAGCACAGAATGCAAACCACATCCTGCCGTTTTGCCTGCATGAAAACTGCAGGATCAGGCCATGATGTGAATCTACTCTGACTTTTGTAGCCCTTTGCTGCTTTGCCTCCACTGCACTCGCTGTGCTGCTCAGATCTTACTGACATTCCACCAGAGAGAAGGGGGATGCTAAGATCAGCCTGGCACCCAGGGTGGCGAAAGCCATTGCTGTTGTAGCTGGTCATGCTAGGGATGTGCAGAAGCAATCAAGTGGGCTTAATTAAAACCCTTGATTCCGACTTGCAGAATATTTGCCATACTTTGTTCTTTTTGTAACCAAAGTCAGGATTGCCATTGAGCATTTCTGGAAAGCAGGTTAGAGAAGCTTTTACTAATAGATGCGGAGCCATAAGTTTCTTTGGCTGATTTCTTACCTGTTCTTAAGCATCATTTGTTAGAAAAAGTAAATGCTTTCAACTTATTTTTCCATTACTGACATATCAAATTTGCATTTTGTTAAGCAATACGAGGATTCTCTCCGCAACATAAAATCTGCAGTTTTGAAGAAGCAAAAGGTTTGGATAGGATCAATGAGAGAATGCCACCAAGGAAAGATGCTCTTCAGCAAGATGGTATTAATACTATAAACACCACAAATGCCAATGGAAACAATGGAACTGGCAACAACAATGCACAGTGACCACGTCGGCTTCTGGTTTACTCACTCTTGTCTTGCCTGAGAATTCCTAGATTACTGCTCTTTGATGTGACATCCGATGGGGTAGCCGGGGGCATTGCTCGAAGGGACTACTTAAGAGGAGGTGGAGAACCCTGTGACTTGATCCCACCGAAGACAGACCATCATGCTTTTGAGACAACAGCCCCTCTCTTTGCGTGGTGACCGGGCCTCCTAGGAGCATACCTCGTCCATTTATGCAACATCCGCCACTGGCTGCCGAAGCTTTGGAAGAGATCTGGGGAAAGAATCGGGCTGTTGTCAATAAAGCACACCTAGACTAGCATCTTATGCTTATCATTGTCGACACTTTTGAGTTTACAAATGGGATTTTTCTTTCAGTAGAGGTAGTTTGTTTGTTTGTTTTAAATCAGACTTTCAAATCCAACCCTAAGAGCTAATTATTTATTAATGGACATCAGTTTCATGAAATGTCTTTAAAACGATAGATTAGAATGGTCTTAAAATATCTGAGGCTGCAAAACCTGTATTTTAAATAGACAGAAAAAATGCCAAAAAAAAAAATTCTCCGTTGGTCATTCTGTAAAATGCTGACCTCAGGTTTACTCCTTTGATGTTGCTAATTCTATATTGTATTCACTGTATTTTTTAGTTACAGCTTACCGGAAGATTTCTATGTAGGAATGTTTATTACTTGAACACAGATTTAAAGAAAAAAATATTTAATTTAGAAACTTTTTTGCCCAGCTTTTTCAAGATTCTTCCCCACCTTGAATTTAAAAAAAAAATTATTATATATACTAATTTTAAAAGTAAGAAAAATATGGAAGTGTTAGTTTTAAGGTACTTTTAATTGAACTTTGTACATTGTTTAAGTAAATTTTGATTCATATCAAGTCTGTAAAGCTTGGCATTGTATTTTGTGTATGCATGTTTTCATTTTGCAAATATTTAATATATAGACCTATGATGTACATCTATAGGTTACCTAGATGTTATGGGTACTTTTAGTTCATCGTGAGTATTACGGTTGCAGAAATAGCTACTAATCACTGGGCTGAATAGCTGCAAGCTTTTTATTATTTTTAAATCTGTAAAGGAAACGAGCTGTGGGACGTACTTTCTGTTCAGGCAAAGCAGCGCATAAGCAATTGCTCTGTTCAACTGCTAAGGCATTAGTGAAAGTGTAAACTTGAGACTGCATGTATTTGGTATCTACAGGACTGCTTGGTTAAAATAAAAATTGAAGCCCTGTGCTAATTCGTTCACAAATACTGGCCTGTACTGACTGCCACTGTACTTTGTTATATATTTTGACATTTGCTACATGTCCTTCTCATCCCTTGGAACACAACATGAAACTTAGGTCACTAGAGTTCATCTCCCTTTTTTTTTTTGTTTGCGATGAAGTACAATCTGTACATTCCCCTCAGTTGAAATTTTATGCATGTTCTGAACTATTCAAGTATTTTATAAACAGTAGCACACAATAAATTTTGTGCATGAGCTGCGGCTCCTACCATTGTGTATTGGTTTTATTTTGGCACACGTAGGTCTAATCTGGACCTTGAGAATTGTTCAGAAATAATCTTCAAAATTTAAGTTGTTTAAAACAACGCCTAAAAGGTCAGATTTAACTTGCAGATAACTAATGTAAATGCTATTTAATTTAACTGTTGATTGCTGCTTCTTTTTTTGCATTTGAGTTCTCTGTGAGAAATAAAATACCAAGCTATTATGTGTCTGCTGCACTGGACATCCATGGTTGGTTTGTACAAGCTTGTAAGAGCAGTGTTAGTTCATCTAGAAAGGCTGTTAAGTATTGCTACGCTTTGTGTGTTGGTTTGAACTAAACATTTGGGACACCAGTGCGTGCTGGGGCTGCTTTTTGGGCTGAGGGGGAGGACTGACTGGACAGCCAGTACAGATAGTTGATCTAGTCTTTCTAGTGTATTGTTTTTAAAGTAAGGATGAACTGCTGAATGAGATGAGGATTAATATAAAAATAACCACACTTAAAGTAACGCACACTATTGCTAATGGAGTTTTAATGTTTGATTTTACTTTGTTGCAGATGCATTCTAATTGGAAGCTCTTCTCAAAGTTTGAGTGCAGAAGATCAAGTTAAAAAAAGGTAAGTCTGGTTTTGTTTCTCTTTTCTCAGTCAAGTACCCCAGTACAAGTGAGCTGAATAGTCTGTTTGTGATGTGTTAGAGCAGAACAAACACATGGTGAACGTTACGATCATCCCTTCCTCCTTGTAAGTGCCAGTGGAAGATTTCTGAGCCTCACAAGACGGTCTTTTTCGTGATCTGATGCTCAGGTCTTAGTTGTGATCAGTACTCAGACTAGCTGGAGAAAATACAGATTAGGCCTTTGTCTGGAGAGACCTTGCTGTAGCTGGAGAGAGCTGGTTCTGGTACTTGCCTGTCAGTACGTGCCCAGCTGCAGCGATGCTTGCTTCCTTAACGATTCCCCTGCAGGATTCATTGTCCATAGCAGCTTTTGTCAAATGTGAGGGCATTTGTGCAATAAAGAAAAACTTCTTGGGCGATTGTGGACCTGATTTCTGTTCTCATGCCATGTCTCCTGTCAGCCTATAAGCAAGGAGTTGGGTAACAGGATTGTCTGGGAGTGTTCTTTCTTTGGAATGGAGGTGCTCATTTTTTACTGCTGTGTTTCTGAAAGGTGAAGTCTGGAGCTGCCTCTAATTCTTGCATTGTTGGGGAGAAGAAATTACACCCGCCCACCCAGAAAACTGTAAGTAGTTACTTGTTTGCTGCTTTCAGGGATTTGGGATTGCGGAACAGTGTTGTCAGCCTGTCCTTGGGTAGGTGGGGAGGATGCTTGGAAACAGCTCTGCCAGCTGGAGGATGGAGGTAGCAAAAGCTGTGAGAGGGGTGTTGGGTTTGTGGTTTGGGTTGGAGCAGGCAGTACTGCCCTGTCCAGGGCGCAGCGGACACTGTCTGAGTCCCAGGGGATGGGCCACAGCTTCCCTGAAGTGCTGGATCAAACCATTGTCCGTGGTGCTCTCTGTAGGGCACTGGCAGGGAGGAGCAGTGTTCAGGAGTGGGCTGGAGGCTCTGACGGTTGTGAGAACTGTAAATTAATTTGGTGACGCTGAGAAGCAGAAGTGCAGAACGTGCCTGAATAAGAGCTTTGGAGCTTGTTTAAAGCAGTGGCTTATGTTGTTGAGAAACTTGCTGCAGCCTGGTGAGGCAAACAGGGCTGCCCAGCCTTGCTCATGGAGCCTACTTGCATTTAGTTGGTGGCACACACACAACTTCACCACCTGAAATCATTCACTGTGTTAAATGGCAACTTTCCTGTCAAAGCTTAACAACTTTCAGTTGTGAAATGGAAAAGTTGCTATTGTCGTATCTATGGAATGGTGAAGACTGGCCTCCAGCAGAAAGACAAGTGGCTGGGCTGGGGCTCTTTTTCTCTTAGAAGCAGATCTCTTCTGGTTTGAGTCTGAACGCGTTTTGAGAGGAATGGTCTCATGAAGTGCTTTCTTTTTTGAACACAACTGTTGCATAGAAACAAAGGCTTTTTCAGAGGCAGCAGACAGTGTCTTCTCACGCTTTCCTATTTTTTGCTGTAATTTCATTATCATTATTAAATTCTTGTTGCCCATTTAACAATTCCTTATTAGTAGCACATAATAAAAATAATTTTTTGCCATAAAACAGATGAGTATCACTAGGACAAAGCACCCTATTCATCTGCTCTTGTAGCAGTAGTGTGTGAGCACCTGCCTAAATCAGCATCTGATTTGAATGGGATTGAAGTGGTGGAGGTGTTCTAGTCATGTAAAAAGATGCAGATAGATTAAGATGCTTTAATTACTAAATTCTAAGCTGCAATTATAAGGAAGTTTGCTCAAGAGCAAAGATAAAGACCCAAAGCTGATGAGAATTTTGGTTAAGCTTGGTGAGTTGTTGCTGGCAATCTATTTTTACTTACCAGGGGAGATCTGCATCAAGGGTGCCTCAAGTAATGCAGAGGGGAATGTCTTTTAGTCTTCCCAAATCAACTTCCATCACTGTTTTTTATATTTGAAATAATTAATTTTAATCTGACCTGGGAATTTTAAGCTGAACTGTATTTTTAAGTTCAATATCAGAAAAAGTTTAAAGTCTAAATAGGTTTAAGTTGCAGAACCACTGCTGTAAGTTAAGCAGTTAAAACTTTTCTGGTATGGTATCTGTTATTGTTTTGCAAAAACCTTTTTTTATGTGCTGTGTAAGAGTGGAAGGTTTGCCATATTGGAATCAACTCTACCAGCCCAAGATGTTTTTCGTTTGAGGGATAATAGAAACAGGGTTTGCTGTTCATGTAAGGCTGTCCTGGAATACAACTATTATTTGAAGTGTTGCTTAAAACAGAGACATGTTGCCAGCTGCTGGACTTGAAGCTTCTTTTACATTAACAGCTGGGGACATTCACTGTGGCTTTCTAAAAAACCAAGCTGTTCTTTTTAAATCTTTTGAAGACATCCACATTGTCATTTATCTTGTATAGGTCACAATCACTTTCCTTTGGGATTTACATGTGTTCTGCAGTGTTAGCATTTAGATGCTGGCATTTTTCATTGTATGGTCATTTGCTGTGTGACCCCCTCCTTTATGAGGAGATACTTCAAAATTAGATCCAAGACTATTTCTCCTTTCCATTGCTGCCCTATGCATAATGGTAACTCACCACTAATGGTAACTCATTTAAGAAACTAAACGGGGGGGAACCATCAGATTCTGACAAGGTCCTTAAACTGCCAGTGTAATGGGACTTACACTGAGTTATTGCATGTTTTCTCTGGTTCAAAAGGATTAAGGCTTAGCAGCTAGTAGATAAGATACATCTTTTATTATACAATAAAGAATATTATGTGCTGTAAATTAAGGCAGTTATGAGTGCAACAAGGTTACAAAATCATCAAGAAGGCATATTTGATTATACAACATTTAAAATTATTCCTTTACACACAAGGAATGTGTGACACAAGGCATGTCAGTGTCTGCGTAAAGCATGTTACGTGTCCCTCAGTTTGTTTTAAAAAAGAAAACATAAAACCAGATAATCCTCTTCTATTGACCAACAATTGCCAGCAGCAAACGCCTGTAATCACCGCTGGTATCACTTGCTATCATTGTAGCCAGAGTCTTCTGATACATCTGTGTGAACATCTGTTTAATCTGCACGAGGTCAATCTACACAGAGGACAACAAAAGCACAAAACATCAACACGGTGCATGGCATTAACTCCTAGGCGGCCCCCCGGCACCTCCTCCCTCGCAGATACACAGTACTGCTGTGTAGCCAGAGCCAATTCAATTACTGTGTAAAAGCTGGCTTTGAAACAAAGTTGTTCATCTGCACCTAAACCCCATAAAAGCTTTACTACCATAAAAGGTATCTACCACTGTGGAAGGAGTAAGTGATAAGCTGGCTAGGGCAGAGTGTTGCGCTACACGCGAGACCTAGAGGAGAGCATTTCTTACCTCGCTGCGAGTGACAATAATTCTGATGAGGGTAGAATCATCTGTCCCAGCTCCTTTCATAGAATAATAAAGTCTTTCTGCAAAAAAGGCTGGGCGATTTAAAGCACACTGCACTGCAATAAAGTACATGTTAGAATTAGTTCCAATACTGCAGGCTGTATAGCGGTACGTGACAGGGTGGAAGCAGGGGTTCTGCTGTAGACAGCGAGGGAACCCGGTTCCTGTGACAGGAACTATTTATACCACTAAGCTTATTTTCAAGCTGACCAAATGAGTTATTCTCTCATACGAAAACTTATGGTTATGAACAGTTAGCATCTCTGGAAGTGCTTTACAAAGCTGAAAACCTTCATAGGTATTTTAAAACAGTTCATCTCTTTGGCTAGCTGGTTCTAGGGTGTGAAGAGTATTACTTGCATTCCATTGCTAAAATCTCACTAAGAGAAGTACAATGGTAAAATGTTCTGACTGTAGTAGTTGCAGAATTGATCGTTTCGGTTAGATTGTTCACTCTGAGATGAGCCTTTATTCTTTCACATCATTCTCGGAGCTGATTTTTTCCCATAAAACTCTTGAACAGAACAGAATCTGGGAAGTTTTGGCTTATCTGTTACAGCTACAGAGATGCTGTCACTTTGGTAAGCAGTGGTAGGGCTGGTATCAGCAGATGTACCAGTAAATCGTACTCATTCTCACCATCAGCAAATTGTGCTAAATTTGAATGGCTTTACTGAACAAGTCAGCAGGAAAACATCAATTCAAGACAGGATTTCTGTTTTGTTGAAGTTTTTCTTAGCAAAAGCTGAGCTTCCTGCAGGTAGATGGTGATTGGAAAGAGGGGTGGAAACAGGACTAGGCCTGAACTAAGTTTTGAGATCATGTGGGGTGGGCTGGCACAACCATCCTGCCGAGGACACACAACCAGAGTCACGCTCTGAAACACACAGCCGCCAGCACTAACCAGTGACCCGTGTTGCTGTGTAGCTGCCTGCCTGCCTTCCCAGGAAGCCACAAGTAATTTCTATGGAGTCTTCTATTGTTTCAAACTGTTTTTTCCAATTAAGTGTAATGTGAATAATATGAATAATTGAAATTACTTTTATGCTAGCAGAATCTTGGATTGTATGTTCATGTGCCATAGGGCCAGTGCTGAATTGGATTCTTCTTCAGATATGTTCAGAATGTTTAATTCCTAAGCGATAAGGGGAGGGAACAACATATCACTTACCAATAGTCTTCAAACCACGTTCCACGTTTCCAGAAAATTCCCGGTCAATGCTGCTTAATAAATCACGATTAGCAATCTACAAATAAATGAGATTAGTATGAAATAAAATACAGTAACAAGCAGAACGTCAATTCAAAATACACCAACCAAGCTCATTTTAAATCAGTGAAGAACTCCTACCCTGGAGTATGCCTCAACTGTTGCTTTCAGTTGGGGAAAACTTCTGCTTGCCAGAACCATATTAAAGCAAGACTCATCAGTCCCGAGTTTTCCTTCACCTGCTTGGTACAGACGCTGAGCATCTTCTTGAGCTTTTTGGTAATCCACAGTTTGATTCTCATCCCGATTACCCTAAAAGCAAAGACATCAGATGTCAGATGAAAGTACACAGAGAAGGCTGTGCTTTAAGTGCCTGCAGTGTAAGGCACCAAGCATGTATCTTCAAAGCTTGAAACAGAAAGAGTAATACCAGCGTGGAATACATCACATTTGCTTAAACTATTCTTTGGTTTAATATTTCTTACAGACGACAGACACAAAAGTGGCCCCAAGCCCTAGCTGCAGGCATGCTTTAAACTGTAGGTATACTGACTGAGAATTTCACCCCTGCGTACCGTTCACTATTTCTGATTTAGTAAGTACTGTACAATCCTGTTTTACTTAATAACGTAAGCTTTCTCTTGATTTGTTTCTAGGCTTCAAGTTGCACAAAATCCTCCCAAATGAACTAATGAATTATCTCACTGAATATGCACACCTGAAATCTCTCAGGTCTTCTATTTTATTTAATTTTGCTAATTTTATGTAAGAATGCCTCCAGAAAGCACTTATTATAGTTCTAATATGTCAGTAGGGCTTATATGACATTTTACGTCCTTTGGGGTTTTTTTTGCTGCCTGGTGCATGGATCGATACCGCTCAGTACGCTGGCTGTGTAGGCTGAATATGTGCTCTCAAAAATACTGTTGTATCTGTAGTGGTTAAATTAATATTCAAATGATGTGGTTGTCAATTATTGTAAAGTACTGGATTTATGCAAATAAAAATTAGCATGAGCTTCTCAAGGTTTGCTTTCTTGTGGATTATGACTTTTTAGTCCAAATACATAGTGCTTAGCTGAACTCTCACAAAGGTAGAGTCAAACAAACCAGAGAAGCGTCACAGAAATAGGAAATAGGCAGATTGATGAGAGAAGTGTGGGGAGTTGCACTAGTCCATATTTCTTCCTAAATGTGGGTAACTGCAAGTTGCTATTATGCAAAGCAAAAAGAGCCCAAATGTATGGGATAATAAGCTTCCATGTTTGCCCATGTTCAATAGCAGCACCTCCCTAATTCTGGTGATGTGAAGGGAGTCCAGTGTAAGCAAAGAGGTAAGTTTTGCTCTGCAGTGCCTCTTAGTTTGTTCAGCAGGGCTTCTCTCAGTGTTCTACATACTGTATCCTATCAGATTCACACAAATTATTTTGTTCATGTATGTAAAAAAAAAAAAAAAGTATCTTGGTTTATCAGGAGGCACCTGGGGGCACTGCGTTGCAGTACCATTGACTGTGTCTGCATAATAAAGTGTTCACGAATAAATTATGAGAGATTCATATACTGTGCTAAATCAGATCGCACGCTTCATCATAGATGTATAACTACAAGGGACTGAAATGTCACACCTTGTCATTAGGGAATAAACTAATGGCCCAGGGCTAATTTCTTAAAACCCTGGCTCTTGCTTAAGCATACACAGGCACTTAACGTATGAAGCCATTATGACTGCATGCATCAAAGTCAGACTGTACACCATTATCTTACCAAAAAGAAAAAAAATTAAAGCTCACTTGGCACATTGATATAAGTAATCGTTCAAAGTGTCCTGAAGTGTCTGCTCTGATGTCTTGTTCGATGTCCCTTCCAAATTCTGATTTATAGCACTTCACTATTTCTCGTATTTCCTGGTTTGTCCTTGTGCAGAGAATCTCTATCAGCACCTTCTCCTGAGTGCCTGCTCCCTGTATGCAGAGGCAAAGAGGGCATAACTACAAAGTGATACTCGTTTGGTTTTTGCAACTGTGAAATGAAGCAGTTATCTGTTATTTCAGCTTAATACAGCCTACACTGTAACGACCGTATCCTCGCAGTGAAAGCACCAAGTCTTCTCTGTACTTAAAATGGAATGAAGATTCCTCAAATATTCAATTCTGCACCAGTTCAAAAGCAATACCTCAAAACTGGCCATCCACAAGAGCGACATCAGCCAAGGTTAGCTGGAAAATGGTTTAGGAAGAAAATTCTTTGGCAGCCTTAATCCGCAACATACTGGAGGAGGGCAGGGCCTTGTGATAATAATTAAAGCCAAAGACTCACATTGTTTTGGTCAGCTTACAGGTGTGTTCTCCATTCTAAATATGGCCCTTCCTCAATATGAAGCACCATCACTTTACAGAGATATTTCCCTCTTCCCAGAACAAAAATTAACTGAGTTCTGTGTACAATGAGATCTTCCTGCATCTCTGTTCAGGCAAGGATTAGACGGGAGTGCATCTTTGTGAGGCTTCCAGGTAATATCATCAGTTATTTTAAATGACCAGGAGTGGCTGCTGCCTCCTCTAAAGCCAGATCCTCATTTAAGCTCCACGTTCTTTAGAAGGTCTGCGTTCATACATGGGTTGAGTTACTCATTTCCAGTATCAGCATTAAAAGTTTAAACCACCTAGCTCACCTAATCCTTAGTGCAGACTTAATACCTGAATAGATACATCTGCCATCTGACCTTCAAGGTTTTTTTTGTCATTGTTGTCTTTTGGAAAAAAATACGGGATAATCCAAAAACATCTTTCAGTAACAATGGTGTATTCCTAGTAAGAAAAGGTACGTACCTTCAAATTAAACAGGCTTTTTACAGTTTTAATGACACTCTGACCTCTTCTAGGTTCAAGCAAAGATTATGACCAAGTAGCAGAGAACAAAGTTTGGCCTGTAGCGTCTCACCCTCTCCTAGGTGGAGAGTTGCTCTTAACCGTTAATCCTGCAAAAATTGTCTGGAACTGGGGGATGCAGCAGAAAAGAATTCTACACCCTCCCAATCTCAAAATTTGTTTACCACTACAAGATTTTTCAACAATGCAGAGATCAGGTATTCTCTTTTCTTAGATGAGCATTTTAAGACTGTTTCACATTATGTCGTTCCCAGGACAGCTGTACCTTCATTGCATGACGTAAACTCCAGGCATCATAGTAGGTGCTGGGCATGAAGAGCGCTAGAATCAATTCTTCCACATTTCCACTTAACTCGGACTTCAGATCTTTAATTAAATCCTGTTAAATTATAAACACAAAAAGGGCTTTGGAGAGTGTTAGCCATGTAGATTATATACTGAGAAAAGATTAAACCAGAACTGTGACTGATTTCTATCCTTGTGCTGTTATTCCTCTAAAGCTTTGTTTTATTTCTTATAAAAAACGTACCTCTTTCCAAAACACTGACAGCTCAGCTCTTCTCCATTATTTCCTTACTAATTAGGACCTAGTCAGGTCCTGAAGAAGAGCCGCAACCAAAAAAATGTCACTCTTAAGTTGCAAAAATGGCAGAGTGGAGAAATTAAACAATCACAGCCTTTTATTGACTAACCAATCCACAACCAGTTTCTCAGTTTGTTTGTTGTGAAAAAAACATATTTAAGCGCTGGATTTTGTGCCTAAAAAAGCTCAGAAGTGTCAGACAGGAGTACAAGGACAGTTTAAACTTGATTTCTAGTGATCAAGCATTAAAACAGCAAAGTAGTTTCTCCTTTGGTCAGGGACAGAGCCAGCCCCCAACCTTCCCCCACCCCTGCTGCTGCCAGGTTTCAGGACAGCACCGTGTTAAATACCAGATCTCCACAGATAAATGAGGAAATATAATCAAAAGAAGTGGATTTAAAAAAAGGCCAAACCACTCCCTAGGATGGAAGGGAAGTTGGGTAGTTAAAGCAGCAGCTGCAGGTTTTGATTTGTTTACTGATTTGGAGAACTAGTGAGCATACCTTGCCATACATAGTCTTGAAAGCTGCCTTGATTTTTTGCCTTTGATCATTGGAGCGGTTAGCAACAACATTGATGATGGCCTGCTCATCAGTTCCTTGGAAACAGAAGGGCAATTTCATATGAGAACTTACAATAATTCTTCCTAAACTATGCATTTTATAACCTTGCATTCAGGCATAGTTAGGTAATAAGTGACTACTGTTTAAATCTACCAGATTTTCCACGTAACTTCATCTATTATTGAAGGTGTGACTTTTGAAAACCTTGGGCAGAAAATACGTATACTTAAATAAAAATATAAGAAAAGGATGTAATACAGTTAAGAAGTTAGCCCAACAGAAATTTAAGCTTCTGCTGCTTACTTACCAAAGCCCTTCATAGCTTTGCGTAGAATTTCTGCATCCCTTCCAGCATCAAAGTTTGGAGCAGCTTGAATTGTGCCCTGGGTACCCTGAACCATTGCTGCAGGCTGAAAATAAGAGTCACGTGTAACTCGCTATCCTGCACAACAAAAATTCAAATTGAAATCACAACTTTGGAATCAGTACTTCAGGAGAAGTTGTCCGCTAGTTCCTCATTTTTAACTCTTAACACAGAATCGGGGTGACATGTAGTTGTGTTGAACAGCTCTGGCACACTAATGCCAATGTGATGCTTCTACCCAGTTGTATGGATGAAGCATCTATACCCAGGCAGAGAGTTACAGTTTTGTTCAGGTTGTGCACTGAATGTAGCTGGGAACGCTTGATGCAGAACACACGGTGCATTGTTGGAAACCAGTTGTAAAAATGTTAAATCTACAGAAGCCACATACAATTAATTACAGAAGAGGATACAGCACATACCGGACCAGGCATTGGTGATGGTGCTTGTCCACCAGGAAATCCTACTGAAAACATATTGAAGAACCAGATAAAAGGAATTAGTTATCATCTTATTATGTAAGTGCTATCTGATCTGGAAACAAAGCCATTTACAGACCTACCACTGCACAGACCTTGCTTCCTAAGTAATGATACCTATCATGATCAGTAATTAAACTTTCTACCCTCGGGAATGATGGAAAGAAGCAATCACAGTCGCATTCTGGTACACACACTAGTAAGGCAATTCTAAAAACACTATATTTACTGGTGACGTGGGAACTGGAAGGTTCGCTTCTTATTAAACATTGCTGTCTTTGATAAAAGCCCAGACAGCCCACACAAATGAAAAGTTAACAAAGTAATCATTAGGAAAAAGTTTCAGTGTTCTGAATTTCTTGCAAAAACAGCTGACACATTCTAGGACAAAAATTGTCTTGACAGTAACTGACCACTCAGAGCATTAAAAACAGCGCCATTTTTAAGACACTCTGTGCATCCTCCTTTTCACTTTCTGCACTATGCTAGGGATCACCATGAACACACAGATCTAAAAATGCATCCATTTCTTTGAGATAACAGAACAACTAGATACTCAGTGAATGTGGATGCTGGATTTCACAGTTCTCATCAGATCTTTGCAGTGTGAAAAAGGGTAAGCGCCTGAACCACTACATCCTGACCATCGATCGGTGGCAGCCAGCCCCACAGAGGACAGCAGCTACAAAGATGGTTCTCATCAAGCCCTTCAGTGGCAGCCAAGAAAGGCAGGAGGGGATGTACAGCATACAAACCTCGACAACTAAAACTAATGAAGGTAAGGGCCTAATTTGTTACCTATCCTGGGATCCCTTGGTTTAACCTGGGATGCTCAAAGTTTCTTATATACGACGTACCTGGAATTTGTGCAGGTCCACCTCCAGCATAGTTTTGGGCAGGAGGCTGCGGATAGCCACCAAAGCCAGGGCCCGCGGGAGGCACACCAAACCCGGGGCCTGTAGGAGCTAGAAGAAGCAAAAAGACTTCAGCATGCTTAACGCTTTGCTCTTAGGTTCTGACAAAACGCAGCCAGGTTACTGAGCAGAACTAGGCAAGAGACTGATTTCCAGCACGCAGGTATTTACTGCCTCATGGCAATCTGCCTGGCTGCCTGCGTGCTGCTGCCTAAACTGATGGCTGAACAAAGCTGCTTTTCTTACTTCCGCCAAGCACAGGGAATGGTTACACCAGAAGTCACTCCTGAGGGGTACTCTAACAAAGGATCTTACCTCCAGGATAAGATGGCATTCCTCCAGCCTGGGGAGCTCCAGCATAGCCGCCTGGGGCAGGATATCCTGTTGCCCCTGGATACCCAGCACTTGGTGGTGCTGCAGGATAGGTCCCTCCTCCTGCCGGAGGGTATCCTCCAGGAGCAGCAGGATAGGGGTACTGACCAGCTGGTGGATAGACAGACTCTTGCCCTGTTGGCTGAAACACAAAAATGGGATGTGTGTACACCTGCTATCAACACATTAGAGTAAAAACTCTCAAGCCACCAAATGTCCATGTGCAGAATAACATGAATTATTTAATTAGATTTGGTACTTTAAGTGACAACCCGAATTCCTGAAGCATGGGTGGGGACCCTCCTGGCTGGGTTTTCCGATTGTCTCCTGTGTTGACATAGGATCAGAGAGTGCTGCAGGGTGGAAGGCACCTCTGGATGGCCTCTAATACCCCCCGCCTCCAAAGTAATGCCAGCTTCCAAGTTAGATGAAGTTATACAAGGCTTGGCAAGTTTTCAGTGTCTCCAAGAACAGTGAATCTACAGCCTATCTGGGCCCCTGTTCTAGTGTTTGACTATTGTCATGGTGAAAAATGTTTCCCTCAAATTAAATTACAATTACAGCCTGTGGTTGTTGTCAGCTGCCCTTTCACTGTGCACTTCTGACAAGAGCCTGCCTCCGATGTCTCACGTAGCAGATGACTGAACAGATCTCCGCTTAGCTGCCTCTTCTCCAGACGAGCAGCCCCCCTTGGACTGGCTCCTGTTCGTCCATGTCTCTGTTGTACTGGGAGGCCACGATTAGACCTGGTATTCCAAACGTGGGCTCATCAGCACTGAGCACAGAGTAATAATCATTTCCCTTGACTTGCTGGCTTCGCTCTGGCTAAAGCCTGGTATGTAATTAGCCTTCCTCCCTGGGACATACGCTGCTGAGCCACATTCCATTTGTCAGCCACCAGGATCCTTGCTCCTTTACTGGAAAGCTGCAACTTCTATTCCACATAAGTAAGGTGTGCTCTGCTAGACTTGCTCTCTATGAATCATTAGGAGCTCACCTGTTTTTACAGGGTTTTGAGAGCTTAATGTCTTTGAAACTTCTCCCTCTCTTGCACAACCAATATTTTCAAACATTACAGGGTGAGAACTTACAAGAGGCGTTTTGTTTTTTTTCATTTCCTTTGGAATGCAAGTTGTAAAGCATGGACATGCAATAACTAAATCTGGACCACTGAGTCAGACTGAACACCCATTAAAGGTTTTAAATAAAAAGGAACAAGTCAAACACCTAAATACCTTTGTTTTGCTATGTGTACGGCTTACTGGTCTTAACAAAAAGGTTGCTGTTAGCATTAATGTACATTAGAAATATTTACTAGAATGACCAGGATCACTAAGGGAGAAACCCTTAAGTTAAAAGTCATATACTTGATCTCAAAAATTAGGTATTTTGAATCAGCTTCATAATGAAGTATAACATATGGACCCATTACTCACTTGTTGGGAATCGTCATTACTGCCTAGCTTCAGCAATATGGGTCACATCTCACTTACAGAACACACTCATTCTTGAGCCCAGAGATCTGCAAAGCAGTAAAGTGTAGCTCAAACACTCTCCTTGGGTCGTGCTGCCAGTAGACTCCTGTCCCATACTACTGGGCCCAGGCTATGTAATACTCTTCCCCAGCAGTACAGTCTAATCTTTCTCTGCCAGACTCAACACAACCATTTTAGTGGACTTTAGATTCACAAATCCAAAATCACAATCCTCAAAAGCCCTGCCCAGATGACTATCACTATCGAAGAAGAAAATAATTCCACATTTTTTTTTGCACTGGCTATCACTTTAGGCATAATCAGTGAGATGGGGAAACCTAAACTCATGGATATCAAATGTAAAGAGTCTTTTAAACTGGTACATTGAATTTGGATATTTAGATGCTAGCTAAGAAAAAAAGCATTTTCAGATGTAGTTAAAAATCAATCAGAACAACAATCACGAGGGTTCAGCAGAAACTTGAGGAGGGAAAAGAAATCCTGGAGTTAAGGAAATCTGTTTTCTCACAAGCTTGTCTTTATTTTGACTGCCTTTAGTATTTCAGAAGGAGCAAGAGTAAATTGTAAAGCAAAATAATCAGAGAACTTATTGTATGTATTTATATGTATATATTTATATGTACTGCATGTATTCATAGCTTTTTGGTATCTTAATGGGTCTTAGGCTGAGCTCCATGCTTAAGTCTAGTTCTGTACTAATAAAAGCACACAGCTACATCTAGTTTTAAAAAACGATGTAGGCATATATCAAAAAGACTGCAGTTATCAGCCACACCTGATACGTTCCAGTCTTCCATTAAGTTTCATTAGAATTTTTAGTCCATTCAGTCATGAGCGGAAGGCGGAACAAAGTCCTGTGGCTGAAGGATAGGGGTCAAAGTCAAGATACAGTGTCCTTTATCCTCAGAGAAATATTTACTTGGTGTCGTATGAAAGCTAGGCTACTTGAGTAAAGAATTCCAAGCTCTTCTTGAAGGTAATGGCCACTGAGGTCCATTCAGCGTCTCTGCATATCCTTGGATACAGGTACACAGCATATTTGGTAGAGACTGGTTCAGGGGTTACCTCTGAACTACTGATACTTTATAGAGATGATTTGCTGAGACAGTGAGCTATATATAAAAAAACCCAAACAAAGAAAAAATCAAACTCAAAAATTCAAAATACAAAGATAAACTAAAACAGGACCAAACAATCAAAAACCTTTCAGAAACAAGAGACAACATTTAAAAAAAAATATCTTAAACTACCACTCTAAGGTCATCCTCAGGGATAGAGAGATGAAAAGAAAGACCATAACCTCCAGAGAATACTCTGTCTGGACTGACGACTACTGCTTACACACACACAGAGCACAAGAAGAGGTATTCACAGAATATTAAGTACATTAGGAATGCAGCATATTCAAGAACCATACTTACAGGATAACCAGGGAAAGTAGGATAGCCGCCAGAAGGGGGATAACCTGGATATGACATTCTGGGGGGAAAAACATATTTTCACTGTCAAGGCACTATACATGTGGGGTTTTTGTAGTAATTACTTGCTTCTGAATCTCTTGAACAATATGTTTAGTAGGTTTAGAATTGCTCAGGAGTACTTGTCAACTATTAAACCCACAAAACCTTTCCCTTTTTTTCACACATGACCATAGCAAGCAGGATTCAGAAAGGAAGCATCTTCACCTTTGTAATAAATTACCACTCTCACTTAGCGTCAGATAAGACACTGAAGCATGGCAAGAGGCCTGAACCTCCAGAAATAACTCTAAAATACAGGACACATTTCAAGGTACCAGGAGGAGGGGGACTGAGCCCTTTGCCAGAACAGAAGCAGAAGCATCAGGCTAGAGCAGGGCCCCCGTCCTGCACTGCACCAAGCACCCGTCACCCATCTCCCTGCACTCCTCTGACCACAGGAGGAGTCCCTGTGAGCAGTGCCCTACCTATCCTGTGTAAAAAAAGTTGACAGAACATGTATAATCCCCCAGCATTATTTCAGTTGTGTAGAAGATTAATGTTTCCTTCCAGTATCTATTTATTTTGGTCCCCATTTAATGGAGGGGCTTGGGGAATAGGAACAGAATGGGACAAACATCATCTCCCACATTGTCAACCAGTTGGGCAAGGAGTTTCAAGGCGATCAGCCAGGTTATGAAAGATTTAATGGCAGGAAAAGATTGTGTTAATGCTGAACTGCCAGATTGCCTGATCAGGGCCTGGGAGTTACTCATGGTGTTTCTAAGACAGTATAACCTCAGCTGCCCAAATCACAGGAAATATAAAATATGAATGCAGTACATCAAATGATTATTCACATTTCTAGCTGTTCAATTGTCAAAACAAATGGACTTGAAAGCAGAATTTTTGCTGCATTGGACCATTGAGGCAGTGGGTGTAGGCGGTCATAGACGAAAACATCTGAGCCTTGATGTGGAAAATATTAAAACTTTGCAAAGATTAGTTCAAATAAGAGCAAAAAACAACTTGAAGAGAAGCACAGCTATGCAGTCTCACACTGATAAACTTTAATCATCACTTACTAATAAACAGAGGGGAAGAACAACATGAAGCATATTTGTAACTCTGTATGTTTTAATCATAAAATCTGGTAATGGCTATTTCTTTTCCTAATAAAATCTTAAACCAGTACCTGTACAGTAGTTATTACTGACAGCTGCTTGAATGGACTTTAAATTTGGCTTTGAACAGCACATTTCTTTTGGTGTTTCTGACTTTAGCACTAATTGTAACTCCTTTCAGGATCAATGTGAGCAGCAACACTTCCTTATGATTTCAGTTTCACTCTTTCTGCTTACAGGAAAAAATTGTGTCAGCAAAACTGAATATTAAAAACCAAATAAACAAATATTTATTCAGTTTTTCAGCTTTATGTGATTCAACTGAAGTTACACTATTAAGAAGACAGGCTTGTAATGCCTGTAAACTTTGTTGAGGTGCACTGCATCACTTCCACTGTACAACATGCTCTGCTTTTCATTACAATAAAATCAACAGTGGGTGATGGCAACTCAGCTGTTTCAACAGCTGAAAAAGTTTAATTTGTGTAGTAAATGGGACCAAACAATCTTTTAACCATATTAAAGTATACCAAATTTTAGACTTTTTAGTAAGATACTTGATTTAGAATTATTTGAAGTTTTCAGCTATGTCTCTTACTTATTAGATAACACATTCTGGCTAAAAGCCTTTTAAGGTATGAGTTTCCAAATTCTCATTTTCAAGCAAATGAGTCATTCAGGCTATGTTGTATTTTTGATAGGCAAATTTACTGCCTGTGCAAACCTGTGATTTATGGTGCAGTGGTAAATTGTTAACACTTTCCTTACTTCTGTTGTATTGGCTCCTTTTCTAGGATTCAATTTGTGACAGGAGTTCTTTTGGACCAGGCACTAGGAATCGTGGCATTTCCTTTTATCACCGCCCTCTTACCAAGGCCTTGGTTCCTATTTGTCATTCTTCTGAATTACCAGGGAAAAAAAACTAACAACCAAAAAACCAACAAAATAAAAATGTTCTTTGCATAGTGGCTCAGTGTCCAGACGGAGATCTGTGACAAGTGGTGTCCCTCAGGGGTCCATACTGGGACCAGTGCTGTTTAATATCTTTGTCAATGATCTACACAGTGAGATCGAGTGCACCCTCAGCAAGCTGGCAGATGACACCAAGCTGAGTGGTGCAGCTGCCACACCAGAAGGATGGGATGTTATCCCAAGGGACCTGGACAGGCTGGAGAAGGGGACCTGTGAGAACCTCATGAGGTTCAACAAGGCCAACCTACACCTGGGTCAGGGAAATCCCCCAGGATGGGGGATGATGTGATTAAGAGTAGCTCTGTGGAGAAGGACTTGGGGATGGGGATCGATGAGAAGCTTGACATGAGCCTGCAACGTGTGATTGCAGCCCAGAAAGGCAACCATATCCTGGGCTGCATCAAGAGAGGTGTGGCCAGCAGGTGGAGGAAAGTGATTCTGCCCCTCTATTCCTCTCTTGTGAGGCTTCATCTGGAGTACTGTGTCCAGTTCTGGCATCCTCAGCATGAGAAGGAGGTGGAGCTGTTGGAATGGGTCCAGAGGGGGCTACAAGGATAATCAGAGGCCATGAGCACCTCCCATGTGTGGACAGGCTGAGAGAGTTGTTCAGTCTAGAAAAGAGAAGGCTTCGAGCCCTTATAGCAACCTTCCAGTACCTGAAGAGGCTACAGGAAAGCTGGGGGGGACTGTTGACAGAGGCTTGGAGTGACAGAAGTAGGGGAAACAGCCTTAAACTGGAGAGGGGCAGATTTAGACTAGACATAAGGAGGAATTTCTTCACCATGACGGTGGTGAGACACTGGCCCATGTTGCCCAGGGAAGCTGTGGCTGCCCCATCCCTAGAGGTGTCCAAGGCCAGGCTGGATGGGGCCTTGGGCAGCCTGAGCTAGTGCGAGGTGTCCCTGCCCAGGGCAGGGGACGGAACTGCCTTTTTCTTGTTGGTTTAGGAAGGAGAAGTTCAGAATAACGGAAGGGAGAAGTCCGGGCCGCTGCTCCCATGCCCTCGGGCCCTTCGTGGACTGGGCGCGGAGCGCGGATTTCGGCAAGAGACCCTCACGCGCGCCCCTGGCCCCCGCGGCAGCGCCGAGCGCGCGCGGCTGCCCAGTCCCGCCCACGCGGGGGGCGCGCGCGCGCCCCTCGGCACCACCCGCCCTGGGGGAGCGCGCGGCGAGCCCCCCCCCAGCCTCTCCGGGGCGGCGTGAGAGAGGGAAGCGAGTGGCGCGCGGGTCCCGCCTGAGACACCCCCCGCCCCTCACCGGGAGGGAGAGGGGCGCGCGCGCTGCGCGAGGAAGGGGCGCGAGGGGCGGCCCCCCGGGTGCCTCACCTGAGCTTGAGGGGGAGACGGACACACCCCGCGCGACTCCGGCCTCTCCCGCAGCCTCACCGCAAAATGGAGGCTGTGCGGCCCGGCGGCCCCGCCCCGCGCGCGGCTCCGAGCGCCCGGAGGCGGGCAGGGCAGGGCTGGGGCTCAGGGGGATCGCGGGGAGCCAGCCCGCTGGGCTCCTCCGGCGGCCGGGGGGCGCGAAGGTAAGGTTGGCCCGAGCGCTGCAGCCTTTCTCTGGAAACCTAAACCGGTCACTTGTACGCGGTTGTGGGAAGCGCACCTAGCGTTTTGTTTCTGCCTGTTCTCTTTATTCATATTCTATGTAGAGCGGACGCTGCATACACACAGTCCTTGCTTTGCCTGGCAGTTGTGCTCAGTAAGGCACAGCGCAGGCAGGCTTCGCCCCTGATATTAGGCACTGATCACCTGAGAGTATCTAATAGCTTCCTACCTTTTAACGATGAACGCGTTAGCTGTTCAGAGAACGCTAAAATGAGAAACGGTTCTTTCCTGCAGCGCTTGAGCTCTAGATGAAACAACGGCCACGGCTCTGGTTGTCTGTAAAACAGCATTCAGTGCGGGCAGCACAAAGCAGGTGGGTAATGATTTACCGTGCTTGCCTGCCTCAAAGGAAGAGCACCTGAAGCCACATAAAGAACCTGAAAAACTACCTGTCTTAAGCAAAATTTGCTTGTTCGCCTTTCTTGGCCCAGAACGTATCAGGAGCGGATTTAAGAATTTAAGAATTTAATCCCTGCTGTTCTTCGGCTGACACTCCCAGTGTTTGTTTACTCCATTTCAGCTCCATTAAGCACAGGTGTGTATTTAAATCCTTGTTTCCATGGGTACCCAGTACACTAGCAAAACGCTCTATTCTTTATCTTTTCAATTTAGTGGACCATTTGGATTTGAGATATTCAGGAAAGGAACAATCAGTTTTGACAAAGAAATGGGCAAAGAACAAGATAAAGCTTTTAATTTCTTCAGACATACACTGTTTGCGTGTTTATGCATTAACAAGAATACCTGGGATTACTTTTATAGCATGAAATGGAACCATTGTGGTCATCTAATTTCACTCCCTGTATTTAATGAAATCCCTTGGCTTGTTACGATAGCTAGAGCCAGCGTATTTAGGAAAGCTTCTGAAGCCCTGTGTAGAGTCAAAGCGGCTTCTCACTTGTAGAAAATTAATTTTGGGGAAGTGTGGAGGCAAATTCTTGGTCTTCTCTCTTCTAATATCCTTGCATCTTCTGCTAAGACATGATACTGGACAGAATTCTGGTCTGGAGGGACTTGGTCCTCAACTGTGTAGTTGTACTGAGTGCTATCAATAGAGCTGAAATGGAAGGGTTTTTTTCAGAGTAATTTATTGTTGGTAATATTGGTCACTAAAGCATTGCTGCTTCTCTGTGCTATGTATCCTGGCTGGAACGTTGTTTCCTCCTTAAATAATAGAAAGCATTACTTTTCATGTTCTGTTTCAGCCAATAGAGTTAAATTATAAAAAGAAGTACTTTCTCAGAGTTTGCAGCAAGGTCTGGTCAGCTTTGAACCAAAGGTCAAAGGTATAACAAACCAACAGGATACTGCAGTGATCCAAGTCTAAATCATGTACCAAAAATACTTCTCCTGTTATGCTGCCTTGTGACCACAGTAATTAAAATGCATGTAGTCAAAACGAGCTGTACAGTTAACATTCCCTGTGAAAAGGGAGCAGAGCAAGCTCAGTTTACTGCAGGAAGAGCCATGTGTTTGGTTAGCTCTCCAGTGAGGGACAATACCCACTGAGTCATGTTAGGGCTCCACCCTCTGCAGTCCAAACAGAGTTTCACACAAACCAGGGTTTTGGAACCACCCTGAAAACAGAAGCTTCACCCTTCCTCAAAGCATGAAAAGAGGACAGCAGGTTGTTTGGCTAGACTATTTAAAAGAGCAGCGTGTCCAACGTTTTTCACAGTCAACTTTTTAATTCTTAGATTTAAACTCATGCATTTCAGATTAGTTACTAATAGATGGCATATGTCCACAGGTTTGCAAAATCGCACACCAAAACACTACTTCCTCTTTGCAGCACACTTAAGTATTCTGCCAAGAAGCTTAAATGACTCAGCAAATGAGGCAAACTCGATGACCTTCATCCCAGTATGTGGAAACAATCAGCAAATTCAGGCAGCAAGGATTTTTTTTTTTAAGTCTCAAATCAAATTGCAAATAGCAAAATAAAAAGTTTGTTATTCTCAGCAATGTAGAACAGTTAAGTCTTATCTCTGCTTTTAAAGGTGTACAGACATGGTTTGACAAAGATCAGTCACTGGACATACAGAGTCAGTTTGACAAAATGTATGCTCTAAGCAAAGAACTTAGTATGGACTAGCTGGACATCCACAGAAGGCTTGACAAGAACCCATAATTAGTTAAACTACAGAAGATGGGAATTAGCATGAGCAAAGATAAAGAACTCATAAGAAAGAACTGTATTGAAAAAGGAAGTTGTAGAATTGTGTTAAGTAGGTCTGGGAACAAGTCCATGTTTTTTTCTTAACTGAATAGGGCGCAGAAGTTAGGAATAAGCTAATGATGCCTACTGACAAAACAGTGAGGTGTCACCAATACTGAGAATAATCCAGACTAGGAGAAATATGTGGTTACAGAATTGTATTTTATTAAAAAGTGTCATAATGCCAGGTCATGCATTTAAATTAAAATAATTTTCTTGGCAAACTGGAGCTCAAATGACAGCAGTGGCAAGAGTCTGGGGTGCTCCATCACACTACCTGACAGGCACCAAGAGGCAAACAAGGAATTTATAACAGGAAAGTACTAATGCATTCTCATGTTCATTGATCTGTTCTATGCAGCATCAGTCCTAAGTACCTGACAGCAGCCATAGGAGACCTGCCTGTTGTGGACTGCCTATCCACGAATCTCTCTAAATGTCATCTGCAAGCCTTGCAGCACAACACAGCATCGGGACACTAATCACCATCGCGTATGTGCAATTTCTATTGTGGTGTGCCACCTTCTGCCTGCTGCTGAGACTGATCTGTCAGAAAATACTTGAGCATTATCAGCACCCCTTGCAATTTAAAGAAGGCATTTCTGTTGAAATATATTTCACTCTGCAGGTATTGGTTTTGGGAATTAACAGAGTACTTGAGCTTCTGAGTTTCGTGTGCGCTTGCTCAAAGATGCGACCAAGCACAGTCTGACTACACTGGGAAGATGTCAGAACAAAGTGTAATGTCTGCATGCAAATTAAACTGCAGGTTGTCAGAGGTCACCATGCTCACTGAAAACACACAATTGCCTCATTGTACTGCCAGGAAGTGCTTTGCTGAAATTCTGTTCCTTTCTTGAGGCTGACTGAGATTACATGTCTGAGAACAGTCCGAGGCAGCAAGATGGAATGATTTTATGCATTCCTCCTTCTAAGTGCACAGTATACCCTAAGGTAACAGAGAATCAATTGTAGCAGTAAACTCTGTTCTGAATATTGTTAAGTATATTGAGAAAAACGAAGTTTTCAAAAAGGTCATGCTGAGGTAAAAAAAAAAACAAGATCAGGTCAACTAAGTCAGGTTACAAAAAAAAAAAAAAAATCTCATCATTTGAGCAATTAAGTGCTAGGAGCTGGTAACAGAGCCATTTAAGCAAGGTGTTTTAAAGCCTAATACTTACCAGGAAAACATGCACAGTGCCAGAAATAAAAATGTAATACAGTAATGTCCAGTAAAGTTGTACTCGTTCAGAAAAGTCATATAAGAAAAGGGTTGACTAGGTGGATAAAAAACTTTTTTGTTGATTAGTGAGAGTCTAGAGTATACATCTAGAGTATAAAGAAGCATACCCAGAGAACTATCTATCTTGACTATTTAAAGCTGTACTTTATCAGAGTTATTTGGGGCAACACATCCTACACAAACAAAGAGAAGTTTTCTAATAATTCCTTTAAGTCTGTGGTTCGCGAATCGATAGCAAGTTAAAGCTTGAAATCTTCGCTATGTTTATTGACTACCAAGCTTTTCTCTCCATATTGTCTATTGAACATCATGTTCTTATATAGATTTCCGTGAAGTGGAACTATTTGAATAAAATGCCTTTAGGAATTGCTGTTTAGATTATTCAGACTCTGGAGAAGGAATGCCTCAGTCCCCTACATAATAATACAGGCCAGTCGCAAAATAATGCATTACACAATATTTGCAATATCGTACTTTGCAGGAGCAGCCACTGAAATTTGCAAAATTCCACAGTCAGTGAGGTTTACAGTGTGCCAGTCACCCAGTAAAGAGGGACAGGACAGATGGAATCAGACAGAGTTTTGAACAGGGCAACTACTTTTTTTCCTTCTCCCATTTCCAAGCCTTCATCCCTATGCTGTCTAGCATACACTAGAACCTATGGTTTGTGGGCTCTCCCGACACCTCTACTTTGCAGTGAATCTTTCTACCTAGGAAGACATAACCTCCTTTCCTTATGAAATACCATTAGTCTTCAGGTAACTGTAAGGATTGGCAAATTCCACAATTCTTTTTCTATACCCAAAATTTATCTTGCGTAGTTGAATAGCTATTCAACTTGTAGAGCATTTAAAATCTTTCCTCTTGCATGTTATCAGTTTTCCTGACAAAGAATGGCAAGAGTTTACTGCAGGGGCGAGACTATGGAAAGAATATTTCACTTTTCACCCCTGAAACTCTTTCGCAGTAATTGAGAGACTTATTCAGCTTTGCTGCTTGCTTATTTCTTCCACCTGTTTTAAGCCTTTAAAAAAAAAACACCTTGACCTGAAAATTTGTGGAATAGCTAGATGGCCAAAGTTATCAGTGTTAAGTTTGAAGGAGAGAAGGGAAAATAAACAATTTTTTTATTCAGAGTAATAAAATACAAGAGCCAAGTTTTAACACTTATATAATGCTCATTAAAAACATTTTCAGATACTAGGATGTTTACTACACCTTGTTTTCATGTACCTTGTCATTGCAATCAGAATTTAGCATTGAGTCACTAGGGGAATTCTGCAGATTGGGGACAACCAGTATAGGATCTACAGATTAGTAACCTCACTGCCATTCTTAGATTTATCTGGCAAATTAGATTCTTTTGAGAAACACTGGCTTTGCAGGCTTGCTTAATATTTTAAATTCATTTATCAAAACAGATGTGAAGCCTGAAAAACAGTTATTAGTAATCAGGTGGGAACGGTTTATGTTGTAGAAGAGAGATGTTTTTAATCTGTTAGACAAAACCTCCTCAGTCCAGCTGACCAGACCTCTAAAAGTAATGTTATAAGCTGAGACTGGTGAGATTGCCATTAGCTTTCTTTCAGCTAGAACTCATTTAACGTGAAGTAGTGTTTGGGGAGAAAATAAAAGGTTTCTACTCACATAATTTTAGCAGCTGTACAGGGTCATGAAGCAGAAAATTCCTACTGAATGACATTCAGCCTTTAACTTCAGAACTTAATGAAGTGTAGTTTTGCTGTTCCTTTATTCTTTTGCAAAGACAGCAACTGAAGTGTCCATGTTTGTCCAACATGCTTTTCAAGCCCCTTTTAACAATGAATTCAGCTGCTAGTTTAATTCTCTGAACCCTCACTGTATGACAGGTTAATGCTGTGCACAGTGTGTAACAGCCAGAAAATAAAACCAAAAACACATAAACAAGTCTGCAGAACTGCAGTTGATTTACATCAAGTTTTCTTTCCTGATGCAATATGATGCCCTCTTTCTTTCAAAAGGGAACTCATGCAATAAAGGAGAACAGTTTTTTCTGGACAGAAGACATTCTTGCCACTCAATGGAACTTTTATTTCAAATACGTTCTTAAAATAAAGTTGCACATTGTTGTACAAATAGATAAACCCAGGAGACAAAAGATTCCATTTTAAAATATCTGGCTTAAACTGCAGCCGTTCCCATTTATTTCCTAAACCATGGTAGGGATTTTTCAGGGCAATGGAAATAAAGATGTAAACCAAGTCATCTAAGTAATTAAATTATGGTCCAAGAAAATTTGTAACACCACCATAGAAAATTGTATCTGCTCATTCTTCAAGGCCTTTGAGCTGTAGCATGGCAGAAGTTTCTTTATAAACTCAGAAGTTTTTCATTTAGAGCAATCTGTGACTGTGTGAGGTTTGCCAAGTAGGTTACCATCAGTAGGTCCTGGGGGGGGGAAACGGTGAACAGAATTATTAACAAAGATGGAGTCTATCACAGAATTGAAATTTTAACACCTATAAAGCAGTTTACAATCAGCTACTAGAAGTGTTGTCGGTCCTCAAAGTCCTACACTGAGGAATACTTATCTTACAAGAACGTGGTTTTGGTATTCCCAGAATATGAAACACTGCTTGTGGAATTTTAACTTGGAGTTCACCCACATTAACCAGGCAAGTCAAAGGGTATAAGAAAAATTAAAAATTAATTCTGGTCTTGCAGACAGTGGGTGAACAGCACATTCAGAAACTTAGCTTTCGCTTTCTAAAAATCTGTTACAGCAATAAGGTGGCACACTAAAACCTTGTTTGTGTCCGAAGTGTTACATAAGGAGACAGAACTTCAGGATGCTGGCAAGTCACCAACTTATCCTTGAAATCCATACTGCTTTAAGCCAGGTAATTCATATTGCCCAATTACTCTATAAGAACTGGTGCAGGCTTTCAGATTACTTGCATAATTCTTAAGTACTTTAAAACTCACTCTCTTATTTTCATATGGTAAGCTCCTTTATCCACCTTCAGCTCTTAAAATGTCAAATTACTGATAAGAAAGAGCTCTATTTTCTATTAACACGTTTGTATGAAAAGACAGATTGTTTTGATCACAGACTAATTTGTGTGTGACAGATTCTGAAAATTGCTGGCAATACATTGAAAAACATAGATTATGAACTTACATTGATATTGCTGTTCAACATTGTCTCAAAGTCCTCTGGTGAAATCTTTGGCACCTGGTTAATGAGATCCATCAGGAATCGCCCAACAGTGTTGTCAGCAGCCACTTTGCCAGACTAAGCGTAAGAAACATACACTTCAATGTGAGTTAAACTCAGTAAGTTTATGGCCCAGAAAGAGAATATATAACAGGAAAAAGAAGATGCACAGGGTCACATCAAACCTATCTGCTTGACTTACAAAAAGCTGGCCTTACCAATACATCCTCTGCATACTGGAGCACCATGGTCAGAGTGTCCTGAATCCTGGCTGATGCTGCCCCCACCTGCTGTAAGTCACTAGACAAGCCAATCACTCTGTTAGGGCTAAAACAAGTCTTCATGATAAGATCCACTGAAAGCAAAAGGAAGATCTGTGAGAAAATCTACTGCCACAGAAAACAGCTTAAGTCCTTAACTTTACAAAATCAATTCCCAGTAGAATGTGAATTTTACCAGGGTTAAAAAAAAAAAAAAAAAGGCAATTAAAGCTGTCACAACAATGGTTTTAACCAAAATAGTAAGAACACATTCACCTCCTATCCGCTCGGTATCATAATAAACATATTTCACTGTTAGAGGGGTGAACATCACGCCCATAGTTTTACCAGGGACTCCCATTGGGGCACTAGGAAAAAAAAAAAGAACAAAACATTTTCAGCATGGATATACTTAAGGGAGGAAGTACTGTATTTCCATCTCAATGATCTCTGTTAGCACTGAAGTGCAAACATGAGTAGGTTACTCACTCTCACCAAAATCAGCATTATTAAGACCAAGGTTAACTGAGGACAGGAAATCAGCCCTGGCATACTATTAACTGCTCATTTTCATCTAAGAATATTCCTAGCTGGTCTGATGTTTGTCAGCATGAACGCATGAAGAGCTAAGTACCATCTTCTTAGTCACAGTACGTTCCTGCTTACAGAGCAGGTATTCTATCCTGAAATACTCCATGCTCTTCATGAAATCACTTAAGGAACAAACATAAATATGACAAAAATTCAAGTACAAAGCACTCTCAACACCTTTATTATTCCTGTTACTCAAGGTATTTGAACTTCATTTATGCTTTAGATAAGAGGTCAGGGAAAAGCTTCCTTTTTGAAGATGCACAGTCAATAAGCAGTAAACCTCCACTTCAAAATAAGGCTAGGGTTTTATCCTTAAAGAAGAAAGCTCTTCAGCCAGTTCTGGGAAGAACAGTGAGGTGGAATAGTTTCATTCCCCAACACTGAATCTCCATTCTTAAGTGATAAAAATGGAAGAGGTTAAGAGGAAGAAAGACTGATCAAGAAGATGCTGTTTCAACTATGTTTTAACTGCACTAATCCTCCAACCTGTATAAACTGCTGAGTTATAAAGCCAGTGGCTGGAGGCAGTTGGACAGTGTGATAGCAGTTAGTGACGTTAATGCTAGCTACCTGAATCCTGTGAAAAATCACAAAGATGTTCAGAACACTGTTAATTAGTTACAATTCCCCACCCCAGCGAGATACCAGCTTATGGTTAAGGCTAGGTCTAGCTTGAAGTTAGATCTTTCAACTTAACATGTGACAGTCAGGACACTTCAAAGGGAAGTAAGCCATAACCCCCAGCTCACTGCTGTGTTTTAGCTACCACACAATATCGTTCAAATGAAGACACTGCAGTGCAATACATTTCTCTTGACCCTGATGCGGTCTCTCTCAGCAATTCATACAGCTTCCCTCCCAGAAATGCAGCATCCCAGAGTACCTGACGTAGGCTTTAATGCTCATGCGTGAATTCTGGAGGCTTGTGTCCACGGTGAGATGGATTGGATTGTGCGCTTCCCGGCTGTAATACTCATGGATCAGGACAGAGTGTTCTGTAATGTCATGACCTGTTGCATACCTTCAGAAGAGTACAGGTTGAGGAGCTATCCTTCCAACATTCAAGTGCCCAATGTTTGGTATTCAAAATATTTAACAGGTTTGTATTCTAAACCACTGATTTCCAAACACAGCTGCAGAAGCATACTAAATACAAGTGCTTTAACTAGGACACCTGTAGTTTTACAGCCAGCTATCCAAATGTAGGAATTGCAGGTTGAGCACACAAGCGCCTGAAACAGGGCCAGTGTGTAGTACACCAGAATCTGTAGAGCTGACATCAGACGCCCAAGATTCAGTTATCTCTCACTCTGCTTTGGACCAACTCTTTATTTCTGCGTAAGTCAAAGCATGCCAAACAAATCAAACGTCTCTGCAGGAGGCAGAACTTGTTAATCTGGCTCCTTCAGCTGCTCTGCAATTAGCTTCTCAGACATACAGGAAAACTCCTGCCATCAGACGTGCTCTTTGGTGTGCTCTCTTAAAGCTGTTGGGGAAGTCTGCTCCACAAGGACACTATTTTGTAGGATCACAGACGCACAAGAAGATTAATAAAGCTATCTATCCACACACTCAGACAGACTCTGTTACCGTAGCACCCTACCAGTGATCTTGCTTGGCATTCCACATACAAGTACTTCCACCTTTCCCAGCAGAGAACTTCTGCATGCTCAGGCTGGTATCACCGATTCCTCCTACAGCTGTCAATACTTGAAACTACTCTTTTGTGCTCTCCCATCTTTCTAGCCAGTTATCCTCCGTGGTGCAGGCTGTATTACAGGTGCCCAAGTTCTTCTAACAAATCCATGTGAGTGTTTGCTAACTCATCGCCCCGTTTCCTAGACATAAATGTAAACGAAGGCCTAGAAGTCTCCAATGCCGCTGTTACAAACGGCAGCGCCTTTACAGCTCTGTGAGGCGAGACCTGACCGTCACAAGCACCGGCGCTGCTGCTTCTCGACCCGTGACAAAGAGAATCGCGTACTTGGAGCAGCGTCGGGGACCAACGCGAGCGCGTGTTCCAGTGGAAGGGGAACTCACCAGCCCAAGATGATCTCGCTAGGGGACACCTTCTTGTGCAGCTCGTACATGTTTTTGGCGAACTCCATATCGACCGCCACCTGAGAAACGGAACGGGGGCCGAACCGGCCGGTTACCGGGACGCGCGGCCGCCCCCAGCAGGGGCGCGACACGCCCCGGCCCCGCGCGCCGTACCTCATCCTCGGACTCGTTGTGCGGGACGGAGAAGCAGTTGGTGACCTCCACCGAGTGCTTGTCCACGGTGCCTGCGGGAGGGCGGCGCGGTTAGCGGGGCCGGGGGCGCGGCGGGCGGGCGGCGCGGGGCGCGGCTCTTACCCAGCAGCGTCCCGATGACCCGCGCCGCGCCCTCGTTGCGCCGCTCGAAGCTGTCCACGATGGAGGCGAGCACCACCGGGTGCAGCCGCACCGCGCGCCCGCCGGGGAACGGCCCCGACAGCGCGGCCGACAGCGGCGGAGCCGCGCTCCCCACCGGCGTGGCGGGCGGCGCCGCAGGGCTCTGCGCCGGGGCCGCGGGAGCCGCCGGGGCCGCAGCCGGAGCCGGAGCCGCCATTTCCAGAGAGAGGGGAGGAGAGAGAGGGGGAAGGGGCGGCCCTTCCGGCCGCGGCGGGGAGGGGAGGCCTGACAACCGGAGGGCAGAGCGCCTCCTGCGCCGCGGCGGGCGGCGAGGGGTGTGCTTGCTCAGCCCGGAGAAGAGAGGGCTCCGAGACCTCATAGCGACCTTCCAGTACCTGAAGGGGCTACAAGAAACCTGGGAAGGGACTGTGGACAAAGGTTTGTCGTGATAGGAAGGGAAACGGCCTTAAACTGGAGAGGGGCAGGTTGAGACAAGACGTAAGGAAGAATTTCTCCACCATGAGAATGGTGAGGCACTAGCACAGGTTGCCCAGGGAAGCTGTGGCTGCCCCCTCCCTGGAGATGTTCAGGGCCAGGCCGGATGGGGCCTTGGGCAGCCTGAGCTAGTGGGAGGTGTCCCTGCCCAGGGCAGGGGATTGGAACTGGATGGGCTGTAAGGTCCTTTCCAGCCCAAACTGTTCTGTGATTCTGTGAAACCAAATTCCTGGATGCGATCTGCCTGCTGCTCGTGCCCTGTGTGTTCACTCTCAAGCAACAAACCTGCCTGACTGGGGCAGGTGTGGCTGCGAGGCAGGTGTGCTTCTGGCAACCAGTGCCCAGGCTGGACTCTGCTGGAGCTCTGCTGGGCGCTGGCACAGGCTGCCCAGGGAGGTGGTTGATTCACCTTCCGTGGAGGTGTTTAAGGGACGGCTGGACGAGGTGCTGAGTGACACAGTTTAGTATTTGATAGGAATGGTTGGACTTGATTATCTGATGGTTCTTTTCCAACCTTGTGATTCCATGATTTTTCCCAATTCAGCCCTACACATAGAGCTGCCACCTAATCAATTGCAGCAACATAGTAAAAGATTTACATATGGGTTGCTTAGTTAAAGAAATATATCACAGTTTTTAATATTAATTTGGCAACTTTAATTGATAACTTCAGGTATCATTGAAATGTTTGGGGTTTTTTCCCAACAAGTAAAGTGTCCGTGTGTGTATACATACATAAACACTGGAAGATCCAGAAGTCCCACCTGCTGTTGGAATGCTTAGTCTGGTGAAACTATGCCAGTCAAAAACTGCATCAGTTTTCAGGCATCACTTTGCCATCAGTGTTTGAATAACTGAGAATACTTTCAGGCAGTGGTTTCCCAGGTGTAGCAGGAAAAAAGTGCAGTGGTGGTTACTAACATGAGTGCAATTATCTGTACTCTTTTATAAATTCACTTTGGGCTCCTGACATGCTCTTTCCCATATTAGGGTTAATAGTTAAACATTTTAACACAAAACCTGAGTTTTATCCTGACTGGTGGCTTTTGGAGTTTTCTCTGCTTCATTAGCTGAGGAGTGAACACAATCAGCTGATGAGCAGTTTTGACTCAGTCATTGAATACAGGCTTCTGAATATAAAAGGAGCAGGTCAATAAAAACTACTACATTCTGCCTGTGTGCGAGCAATTTGCTTTTTATATAAATAGGGAACACCTGGCAAAGCTACCAAGGAGAGCTAGTGCATAAGAACATGAACAGAACATGGACTCTTCATAAAAGTGTACCAGTAAAAACTGGATCTCCTATTCTTAAACTTTCACCATACAGCCTTAATTTCTTGTAGGTGTGCGTAAGTGAAATTACATAAAGCTTTAAAACATTTTTATTCCTGGAGCTTTGATGCATCATCCAGAAATCTAATGTGTGGCGTTCTTTTTAGAGAGCAGCTGTTTGATCTTGTCCTTGTTTGCATCAAACTATCCTTGATGCTTCCACTGGCTACTCAGCTGCTGATTCAGGTGGAACAAGCAAGGCTCATTAAGACCTGCTCATTATGCTTTTGTGTCATGACCTTAACAAGTGGGCAGCTTAACATGGAGCTGTAGTTATACTACAAAACAGGTGACTGTGATAACTTTATTTTAATATACTGACATCAAGCTGCTGTACAGAATGCTGGGGAGTGTGTGCAGTGAGTAAAGATGGACAGCCTGTATCTCAAAAGTCAAAGATCAGTGGCTGGCTCACACAAAGCCCACTTAATGCAAAGGCTGTATAATCTAATGATAAGAAAATCAGTGATGTGATAGTGCTTGGTGCAGATGCGTCCAAGGGACAAAATTGGTTTTGCTTGCTGAATAGCTATGGCAAAAGAGCCCTTCATAATGAATATCATGTCACAAAGTATCAGTTGACTTTTAGAGGAGGGTAGTTACTAGTGACACTTAGTAATGGTACCTGTTGTTGAAAACTTGGCATCCATCTAGTGAGCCTATTAAGATGTTTAGATACTACTCCATTAGAGTAAAATCTGTCTGCCTAACAGAGAAACAGAGACATATTTGCACATGAACATTTGAGCAGCGTGGCAACTCACGGCCACCTGATTTTAGTTTTTCTACATCTGATTTTGGTGGTGAATATAATTAACATCCTAGTTCTGCTCTTGAATAATTTCTTTTTACAGTTCTTACATGTGACTGAGTCATTGCATTTGCTGTTATATCAGCTGCATTTTCACAGATTATATGTAATTTCTTTATCAGTAGCTGTCGTCTCATCTTGCTTATATTGTTGGAAGCAACATCATCTCTTGCTCTAAGAAAAATATTTCTTACATTTCATTACATAAAATATTTACAACTTATTTGATTCATCATTTCAGCACATAGATTCATTTGGTTTGGTTTGTTTCATGGGACTGCATCTGACATTTTTATTCCATTATTATAAAACAATTTTCTATTATACATTCTGTCTAAGAAGTTAGTAGAATCTTTCAGTACTGCTCTGCTTTACCTGACTGTCTGTGTGCCAATGTAATCTCCCCTGTTTCTAAACTTAGAGAGCCTTTCTTGTGTCATAGTTCCTGCAAGCTTTGAGCTGGCAACAAAAAATAAGAGCTAAAGAGCAGCAAGAATTTGAGAAATGGTGGGCAGATATAGAAGCCATAAGGGAGAGGCAGCAAGAGCAAGTTAGAGAGCGACAAGAGGCACAGGAAAATGAAGAAGTTGCTAATCCAAGAAGAGAAGTGGTAAGTGGGCTATTTCTGAATAGGGGCTGCAAAGCAACCCAAAGGTATGTGCATATACTGAATGAGCCAGTGTTGACACTGAGCTGTGTTAAGACTGTCTTTTCAAGTTCCCCTGTTGCATACTGACTCGTCATTAACTTTACAACTGGTCTTAAAAAGAAAAAAACAAAAACAACCAAACAAAAAAACCACAAAGAAAAAAGGCAGGTCTGCTGAGGTGACTGATTTTTTGAGCTGTAGTCATGTAGTCATGGAAGTAGAGTGATCTTTGGAAAATCCGTGGCTTCAAAGCATCCCTTGTGTGTTCATGGTCGCTCACTCTGGTGCCCGAGGCAGTGTGTAGTCTTACAGACAGACACCTGCCTTCATCACACTGCAAATACCAGCAGCCTAGGAATGAAGCCCAGTGATCAGCCACTGACTGCGCCAAAGCCTCCCAACTTCTCAGCTAGATTCTGGTGCTGATATGCGTCCATGTGATAGTAGGAGGGAGATGCTATCCCTCTCCACATTCTTGACACTCAGAGAAGTGAGAGAACAGTGGCTTTTGTGTGACTGCTCAGTCTCAATCCTGCATTTGGTTCCATTATTGTTGTATTTGAAACTTGGATGGAGGTGCACTCTGTCTGAGGCACTGCACACAGGCAATGTCGTACAGTCTTCCTGGCCTTGCTTAATGTCTAGACATCTTGTTCTTTAAAGACTAAACTAGGGTTTGTTATTTTACGCAAATGCTGTGTACATGAACTAAATAAAAATTCGTAATCTGACGCTGTCTCTTGCTAGTGAGCCAAGTCTCTTTCCTGCAGAAGTTTCGGTAAAGGGCAATTGCTGAATGTACAGGGATGAGCTGCCTTGTTGTCATACATCTCAGTATTGCTTTCAAGTGTCTGTTTCTTAGGACTTTAGTCTGTATTAAGTTTGAATTGTGTACAGTCATGTGGCTTCTGCAAGCCAGCCCGTTGCAGGTCTGGCCATTCTCAAAGATATCTGGATGAGTGTGAATATGAATCTTGACCACACCTTCCAGTGTAGGGATTAGAGCATGAAACCTGCTGTTTCGTAGCTGTGGTCATTCTATTTGGGGAACCATTTCACTGTTAAATGACTTGCTGCAAGCTGGCTCCTGCTATGCTGTTCTCTTGCCTGTAGACGCATCATCTCCGATCCCCTCTAGTGTGGCTAACAGAACTGAATATGGCCAAGTGTGCTGCTGGGCTGGAGGACAAAACTTCCAGCTCCAGCAGAACTAACTCCAATAATTCAGCTAGCAACTTGCTGTGATGGACTGTTAGGATGCAGTCTGATGAGAAAATATTGCCTTTTTAAGTTTTCAGATTCAAAAATACCTCTGCTTCTTTTTGTGACCAATCTTTGCAGCATCACCCTTTGTGGTTGACACTTTTCAATGTTGTGTGCAACTGGAGACTGAAACGAACTGCTCAAACGATTGATCATTTGAACTGTTGATGTGAATTGTGTCTGCAAACCTGTAAGTGCATGTGTGTTCTCAGCCTGGTTCACTGTGGCAGTTTGCGGAAGGGTTTTATGCGGTATGGTTCTGAAGAATTGTTCCTCGTGCTGTACCTTTCTGTAAACATGTCTAGAAGAAGAGTACATTTGAGTGCCTGTGTGTCTGGTCTTTTTCTTGTGCCTGGCACTTGATGGGCTCTCTTCTCTTGCACCTTAGAGAAGACTTAGAAAGGCAGAAAGGGGCAGCACAGATAAAGATCATCCCAGCACAGTGTGCCAGGAGCCTCTGTGCCTCAAAAGGAAAATAAGTAACAGTGTGCCTGGGCTGCTTATTTCTATGTTGGATTTTCACGTGAATGTGATTTAGGGCATCTTAATGTAAGGAGTTCATACTTGGAAAGATTCAGGTTGATTTTATGCATCTTTTTGATTAAGTACATCTAACAGAATAAATATTAAAATAAACTGCGTTCTGAAACTTAGCCCAGTGACACTGCTTTCAGTCTTGTGAGTCCTCCCATTCCTTGTGGTTTCCTTTCAGGGGGGACAAATGAAAACTTTTGCCATTATTTTGAAGAAGATTCTCTTGTCGGCTTTCTTCAGATGGGCTGTAGTGCAGGGTGGGGGTTATTGGAAGGAGGAAAGCACTCCATGCGCAGGGGCCGAGGGACACATCCTCTCATTTGCCCGGCTCTCTGCTGCTGCGTGACTGACATGCAGTGCTGCTGCCTGGATCCCCGTGTGCACAGTGCAGGGAGACAGCCCAGCCCTCCCCTCTGCTGCCACTCGGTGACTTAACTATAATGTGTTGGTGGCTTACTGAAAGTTCACGTATCAGTAAGACGGCCAGGTTTGATTTGAATTATGTAAGTAAACTGTATATACATTATTAAGCTGCTAAATTTCAATTATCCTTGTTAAAAACCTTTCAGAATATAAGATTACTTCCATGTTTTAGTCTCTAAGATATAGTGCTCAGAAGCATATAGATAAGTTATGTATAATATGTGTTACATAATCATAATCTTGCTGAAGAAGTAGCAGACTCTAAAGGGCATTTTCCACTGTTTCTTGTTGATCTTCTTGACACTTTCCCAGCAGTCTTACCATCACATACAGCCATGTCTTACGTGTAGTCATGAGGCTAAAAAAATCCAGGCTGACAAATCAAATGAAGTTGTCCCCCCTCACATTTGGCAGATATGCAAAATAGGTTCCTACCTTCTGTGGTGGAAAAGCTCTGTTTTAATAGTCAGTATGTGGCATGTAATTCAGGGTTCAGTGGTGCCTGCCATGGGAACTGGGAAGAACATCTCTTTACCCATAGGAGAGTCTGGATCAAACCTCAGCAGCAGGGGAAGACGGGCAGGAAGAGGGACTGTCAAGATATGGAATGAAAGAAAAAGCCAGGATAGAAATGGTGAGCAATACAAAGGGATAAGGAGAGAAAGAGAGGGAGGGAAAGAAAGAGAGGAGAGCAAGGCATGTGCAGGTGCCGAGTGGAAAAGAACTCCAGGGAATGGGCCAGTGGAATAGTGGGGAAGATGGAGAGGGATGCAGCTTGGTACAAAGATCGAGAAAGAAAAAAGCAATTATAGGTGCAGGATACACAGATTAGAAGGGAGAGAAGACAGAACAGAAACATAAGAGTGGTACAGGGAAAACAGGGAAAAAATAGTATGACAGCATGGTCAACGGAGGGAACCGAAAGTTCACCCTCAAAAGTGTGTATGATACCCAGTCACATCCCTGGCACAAGAGGCAAAGTTGCAGTAAGACAGCACATATCGTTACTTCTGGTAAGGGTCTTTTTCTCCATTTAGTGCTTGTCTCGCTATACATGTGAGGGTCCACTGGCCTTATTTATGCCATTGAGGGGTTTACCCCACCCCTTTTCCAGGTGGTGGGTGGGGAGGCCCAGGTGTATATGAGCCACAGGCCTTCCATTAGGAGGTCATTCACCTTTTGTTCTCCTTTGAGATCACTGTTCTGTTGTTCTTCCCATTCATTGCACCTTTTGAGCAGGCTACGCTATTTTGGTAATTTTTTTTGCATTTTAGAGAAGCAGAGGCTCTTGTTGGAGGCAAGAGCTTTAGGAGGAGTCACGTCTAAGCAGCGTATAGAGTTGAAAGTATGTTTATTGTATGAGGGGGGTGGTGGTGTTTGTTTTTAGGTCAGTAATTTTGTGTTGGGGGTGGCAAGATGTTTAAATAGTTTGCATTATTTTTATTTTATTCTGGATGCTTTGCCTTTGCCAATAATTTCTGGTTATAGGGCAACTTGATGCTGTTCCTCATTCCGTGTGGGAAGAGATATTATCCCTAGAGCCTTTACAGTTTGTAACAGGTGTCTTGTAGGTTGTAGTCGTCTGACATCTGCCAGCCTGTAGAGGGAACTGGAGTCTGTGGGATGACAGAATATAGGCGGCGCCAGCGGAACAGAAGGAAGGGCTCAGAAGTACAGCTCCCAAGGAGCAATGATGCAGAAGGGCTGGGGGTGCAAATATAAGGTTGAGAGTTCCTTCTCTGGTAGTTCATGGATAGGGAGTATGCACCAAGCATGGTGTTGCTGGCCAGTCGAGGGAGGTGACTGTCCTGCTTTACTCTGTGCAGATACAGCCCCACCTCAAGTATTGTGTGCAGTTTGGGGTGCTGCAGTATTTAAAGGATATCAATGTACTGGAGAGTGTCTAGAGGAGAGCCACGAAGTTGGCGAAGGGTCACATGAGGAGAAGCTCTGTCTGTTCATCCTGGAGAAAAGGAGATGGGGGGTGTGGGGTGTGGATCTCATAGTAGTTTATTGTTTCCTCACAAGGGAAGGAAGAGCAGGCACTGATCTCTTCTCTCTAATGACCAGTGATGGGACCTGAGAGAATCGCAGGAAGATGTGCCAGAGGACATTTAGGTTGGATACTGGGAAAAGGCTCTTCATTTAGAGGGTGGTAGATCACTGAACAGGCTCCCCAGGGAAGCAGTCACGGTGCTAAGCCTAACAATATTAAAGAAGACTTTGGACAACACAGTCAGACATAAAGTAGAAATTTTGGAGTTGTCCTATGCAGGGACAGGAGTTGGACTTGACTTGATGATCCTTGTGGGTCTCTTCCAAATCATGTAATTCTGTGAAGGACTTTATAATGTTTTGGGATGGTTGAGAATTGGGAGGTGGGTTCATCAGTCTCTCAGGTTGCAGTCAGATGTGAGCACCATTCAGATTTGATCTGTTTTAGTCTCTCTACAACTGATGGGAGGTATGATGAGTCAAGACACAAGGTGTGGACCATCTGGGCCTTTGCATAGCAGTTCTCAGGGTGAAATGTCAAATGAGTTTAATCTTGGAAAGCAGTAGGTACATTAAGATATACCCTCTTTGACTCCGAGATTTCTACTCCTCTGTGCCTTTTACTTGCTGTATTCCCAGCTGACTTTTTTGCTTTTGTCCTGTCACTGTCCACCTGAATGTCGTGGATCTTGCCACTTAGTGGAACGTACTTGGTTCTTATCTCCAGTGCAGGTTTCTGTCCTTATTTTCCTTGGAATTTCTTGTGCTTGTAACAGTCTGCAGCTGAGAGTCTCTTCTTTATCCAGTCTCTGGGCACACGTCTCTTATTCCAGTTCTGGTGTTTTCCTTAACTGCCCAGTGAGGCTTGCTGTAGTACTGGTCACAGCAGTTATGTTCTCTTGTCCTCATTTATCCATTGTGGGTTTTAGCACTGGTTTCTACAGTAGTATAGTAAATAAGCCTCCTCTTTTAAAGTCTACTTACAGACTAATTCCCAGATCCCTAATATTTATTGCTGCAGATGTGCATCTCAGCCCACCAAGGCATGAATGCAGAACATGAAACATAATAACGCAGCCCTTTGTCTGACCAGCCTGTTCTTCAGCCCCGCTTCCTAAATGCCCTCTTGACTGCAAAAGCCAAGACAAAGCTAAAGGCTCAAGGGAAAGTTGCTTCCTGCAGAGAGTAAATCCTGCCCAGTACTAGCAGTAGACAGAAACAACAGTTGGTAGGACAAGGAATGTATTAATTTTTCTCCCCTTGAGGAAATGTAAGTGCATGCATACAAAAGAATGTGCAACTGAATCCGCAGTCTTTAATAAATGCAGAGACTTATTCTGGGCACAGGTACATTTGTGATCACCCCCATGCCCTCCTCTCCTCTCCTCTCCCTCTTAAAAAAATTATTTTAGTTAGTGAAATGTAAAACCACACAAAGACCAGAATATGTATACACACCTTAGAGGATCTGACTTTTTTTCTTAAGAAACTTCTGCACAACTAGAATTATTGACTGCTAAGTCCTCCCAGTACAGCAGATATATCCTACATACATCATTGGTTGAATGTACAGTACAACAGTTGTGAGCACACTGTCACAAGAGACACTTGCATGAATTCTAACGAGCAGTAGATCTGTCAAACCACATTGCGGGTACCTGCAATGAACCAGTCTGGGGAAGATGGGAAACTACCAGAACATGGAACAGAGCTGTTAAAGTACACAGGAAGCTCCTACAGTCGCTTCTCTCTGGAGTCATTACTCCCATTAGAGAGCCAGGGAACTGGAACCACTGCTTGCCACCTGAAACTTTCCTTCTGTTTCACAGGGATCAGTATCACGCTTTTAGTTCCAGACCTGAGTCACTGCAGTTTTGCTTGAATGGGGTCAAGAAGAGAAGGACAGATAACAGCCCCATCTAGCAGAGGTCACTTCCCCAGACCTGTATGGTCAAACGCTTTGAGATCAGAGATCTTGCCTGTAAAAAGGCCACAAAATTTGAGAAGATAAGCAAAACGGAGCTAAAAAAAACAAAACAGAAATAACATGGTTTTATACAGCCTGCAATAAAGCTATAGTCAATGGTACAGTGTTGTTCACATGACACTTATTAAGGCTTTGACTACCGATCCTCCACATGCACATTTTATATACATACATCTTGTGTGTGTGTATAAATTATTTTTCTTGTTCCAAGCAAGAAAATACATGCACTTGCTCCTGCTAGTATTAACTGTACTTGGACCATAATTTGTTCAAGGACTTCTGGAGAGGGCTGGATCTCTTTATTACCCATCTGGAAATGCCTTCATCTCCAGGAATGTCAGTTGTGCCTGACAGTGGCGCTGGCCCCATGCTTCTCCAGTCTCCACTGGAGAGGAGGTGTCACCCCACAGCCTGACAGTACACTGGTCATGTAAACATAGTAATCCTTGGATTATAAATACTTTATTAAAGCTAACATACCTCAGCTTTGCCCACAAATACCTTAATGCAATATCATTCCAAATATTTTCTTTTTCTTGTCTTTTTTTTTTTCTTTTATATCAACAACTCAATTAAAGTGGTTCCCCCAAAAGCAGAGTTTTTCCCTATTTTTTCCCAAAGAAGTGTCCAGCTACCTGTCAATTCTGCAAGACCAGGGCTTGGTAGCTTCCATGTACATAAATAACTGCAACACAGAGCATGTTTGAACCTTATAGCTCAAAGTGTTTAAGTCACCATCTCACACACTCCCCTGCCATGAAGTTAAGAGACTGGGCCATAGGCCAGCAAGGAACGAGGAGGAAGCAGAAGCCAGGAGAGCTTTGCTGGTCCTAGTCCCATGCCTGGAGCTTGTATGCGTTTGACAGGTTCCCAGAGCTCATCACAGCTGATGTGTATCACAGCACATCCCTTTGCCTCAGGGACACTGACTGTCTCTGGCCCTGCGTGTCCTTCAGTGAGACACTCCAGCTAGCTGATGTTGCAGAGCGCTCCTAGGTTGCAGCAGGGAGCCCTAGGGAGAGCAGCTCAGCTTTGGAAAGGAAGGGCTCACATGGGAGCAGTACTAAGGAAAGGATACAACATAAAGAAGGTTGAGAAAGCAAACATGGGTGAGGAGAGATTTCTTATTTAAGATAAGGCCTGGGCTGCTGCCACAGCCCTCTGCCTTGATGGTATAATTAGAGCATGCTGTCAGTACTCCAGTCGTTAAGCTCTGCCACCATTAAACAGTCCTGCCTTACATCCCGCCATAGGACTTCTTCCCTGTCAGCTACCACTTTTCGTTCGGCCACTGCATCAGAGAACTTCCATTCAATACATGTCATGACAATTAATGCAAATCAAGCACTGGGCTCTTCTCATTCACCATGATCCAAGTAGCAGGCAGCCCTAGAGGGACTGTTCTCGTGCCTCTGCCTACCCTTCAACTCACAATAACCAAGACGATAAACAGATGGGACAGGAGTGATGGAGTCTGAGCTATCTGGTTGTTCACTTATTGCACAGGGTATTTTGAGCTGGTAGGGGAGAGTGGGTGGCTCCCAACGTCCACTGAAAAAATCCCACTGCATGGCTGTCCAATTGTCTTCCAGAAAATGTGTTCAGACGGCTCATGTGTAGAGGAAATGTCACCTAGAAATAAGGATATGCAAGTGACGAAGGCTTTTCTCAATTCAGTCTCAGTCTTCATTCAGCTCCATGGCAGGCTGTGCAAAATACAATGTTTATGCCTTGGCAGGTATGATAAGAAGACAATTTTTGGTTCTGGGTATGTTAACAAGAAAGGGTCATGCTAATGCAAACCTTGGAGACTGGATTTAGTTTTAGTTACAGAAAATACTGTACACTGCTTTTGGACAGGTGCACAGAAGCTTAAAAAAAAGACAAAGATCACAGTTAAATATCTCAGTCTTCAGATGGGAATGTTTGTGAGGAGCAGTCAAACTACTTTCTCATGTGCAATGCATCCTGAAATTTGGTACTTATGTATCGGGCATGAAAACCTTTCTTGTTGATGGTGTCATCTGTGTGGAATCGAATCATGATGGAATCCCCCGCAGAGTAGATTTCTTCCAAAGGCTGCAGAAAAGTAAAGAAGACAACACAGAGTGGTCAAGTCTGCAAGCTAAATAACCACCTGCACTATGATGCTAGAATGTAAGCTCACAGACTGGCCAGGAAACACAAATATTGAGCACTCAGCACCTCCTGCCCTCCTCTGACTTCCTAAGCACATTCCCTTGCTCCTTGCGTGCTTGTCCTTTATGTTTGAAGATTGATGCCAGCCCTCTACAATCCCAGTTCTTTCAGCTGTTTTTTCAGGTCACATTCACAGGACTCCCTGAGTGTTCCTGTTCCAGTCTTCTGAGTTTTCTCTAATTTGTCCTATCTTTTCACGAAATTACACAATCCAAACTGGACCCTCTTTGGCAGCTGAGGTCCTCACAGGGTTCATTAGCAGCAAAATAACTTAGCCACATATCTTACATGATAACTCTGCTTATCCCTCTCGCCACTGTTCTAACCTGCCACAGGTTCCCTGTCCTCACAGGACCAACACTTTCCCATTCATTCTCCACTTGTGCAGGAAGGCAGATCACTACCCTGCTGCCCTGAACTTCTTTACACTGAACTGTAACGCCTTAGTTTATTTTCCAGACCTTTTCCCCAATGTGCAAGGACCGCTCCGACACACCTGCCTCTTGGATGTCTCTAAATGCAGTAGGAACTTCCTCCATTCCATTGCTGAAGTCCTAGAGAAATGAAACCTAGAAGCTCTGGCTTTAAATACCACACACTATTGCTTATGCTAAGAGTCACTCCTCTTTATGGAGACATAGATAACAGTTTAAGAGGCAGGACCCCACCTTGGAATCAACAAGCAGATCTGCAAGTCTCTCTGCCCTCTGCTCTCACCATAGCATGGCTGCAGCGTGACTTGACTGCAGGCAGGAAGTGACTGAGAATGAAAATGGGCTTTGAAAGCCGTTTCCAACATTTACACACTTTTGAGGCAAGGATGGGGCACAGCTGCTGCACATGGCCCTGGGCTAATAAGGGAAAGTCAATCAGCAAGGTTTTCAGACCAGCTCAGTGCATCAGATACAAAGGCAATGATCCTGAGCAACAGGAGGCGCAGCAGAAGCCAGACTCATGAGGCATTCTCATCACCAGTTTGTGAGAGCTGCCTTTCCCAAAAAGGGTATAAGCACTCTTCCTTGCTGCCTCCAGTTATGCCTGTGAAACTCCCACCACCATGGCTTACCCCTGAGCCACAGAAGCGTCCCAGGCGTGGTGCAGTGCTGTCGTATCCATCATAAATCTCCATGTAGTCGTACCCACAGTCGGCCTCCTCCTCAATCTCAAACGTCTGGAATATCAGTTCCACCCCATAACCATCTTCAGCTACAATCACCCATTCACAGTTCCTTTGACCTGGGTAGTTGTTATCCCCAAACTGAGCATGGGAATACAGCTCCTTAGTTCGTACTTCAGCCTTTAAGAGCCCACCACACTCTGGAGGAAAAGCACAAAACACGGCCTCATCAAAGGCTTTACTTCACAGCAAAGACTTGCCATTCCAATTTTGGGCCAGCCATAGGGAGAGAAGATCTCCAGCATGACGTGCATGTACATAAAGGAGGTAGTTCACTGGAGAATTCACTGCACTGGGGTATTGGCAGGCAACCAGCTTACCTGTGCTGTGCTTTGCCTGGAAACCTTTTCTTTGCACAGATGCATCGGAGTAAAACCTGAGGAACATCTTGTTGGTAGAAGCAACTACAGGGTCTGGTTTCTTGCTGCCACAGAAGCGGCCAAGGACAGGTGACTTGCTGTTGGGCCCATCATACATTTCCAAGTGGTCATACGCACATTCTTGGTGCTGTTCAATCTCAAACTCGTTGAAGGTCTACAACAACAGTAAAGAGAATTAAGACAGATGTTTTTAAAACTGAATGTGCAATTTAGCAGAGGATGAAACACCAAGTGTCAAATGGTGTGCTTGTCTCGCTACTCCCCCAAACTGGAACAGAGTAGTGTGCTTTCAGACAGAATGATCTCAGAGTGACAAAGCGCAGAAGCTCAAATGATTGTGTTATGTAGCCTTAGCTTTGCTGCCTCACATGGGTACATGACACTGCAGTTTTCAACTGCAAGGCATATATACTCTTATTTTCCTGCCATGAACCTTATCTAACATACCGAATGGGCAGTACTGTATCCACTGATGCGAGGATCCAGGCATTCTTTTTTCCCCTAGTGCATGGGCCATCTGCACAGCTTTGGGCATGTGCTGCCGTATGCATCAGGCCACACTGTAAAATGGGCCTGATGCTTCTCCCTCAGAGAGGCTGAGGACCAGCCCTACCACCCCCTTATACCAAGATGGCCCCAAAAGAGTAGGTCACGAGGAGGAGTAGGTGTTATACTTTCTGTTAAGGAAGAACCATAGAATGGTTTGGGTTGGACAGAACCTTAAAGATCACACAGTGCCAACCTGTTCCAGTTCCCCACCATCTTCACAGTAAAAAATTTCTTCCTAGTATCTAATGTAAATCTACGCTCTTTCTGCTTAAAAGCATCACCTCTTGTCCTGTCAGCTCTCCTTTAAGTACTGGAAGGCTGCTCTAAGATCTCCCTGCAGCCACCTTTTCTCCAGGCTGAACAGCCCAACTCTCCCAGCCCGTCCTCATGCAAAAGGTGCTCCAGCCCTCTGATCATCTTTGTGGCATCCTCTGGATGCTCTCTAACAGATCCTCATCCTTGTACTGAGGGCTCCAGAACTGAATGCAGGCAAGCACTCCAGGTAAGGTCTCAGGAGAGTGGAGTAGAGGGGGAGAACCACCTCTCTCGACCTGCTGGTCATGTCTCTTTTGATACAGATGCAATGATAAGAGAACAACGCTCCATAGTTGTAATCTGCTGGAGTCTCCTCCAAGCTGCCTTACCCCTGCTTGTGTCCCTCTGAGACCTTTTGTCCTTTCACAGGCCAGGGGCTGCTTCCAGGACCCCTCATCCAAGCACCCTACACAGGACTTATGGGGATCACCACAGTCATGGGGGAAAATCTCTTTAGCTCCTCACAGTCCAGCCTGCTTCTCCCCTCACATTGCTGCTCACTAGTTACTCACTACTTTCACACGGTGGCCAGGCATTGCAGAGATGTCCCAGGTGCACTCTTTCCGGCTGGGATACTTCTCAGGCCAGTTTGGACTGCTCATCACTCCCTCTGCGCCACTCAGCTTGTGTTCGCAGCCAGCTTGAGAGAGAGATCACAAGACAGAGGCACTGAGGCAGGTCTCACATGGGAACCCATTTAACATCCTACATGCTCCTCTCTGCCCACTGGGAGCCTCAACAAGGCACAGGGAAAGTTTCAGTCACTGTACAAGAGCTTTTAGTACTACTGCATAGTTCTGGAGTTTGCCCTATTGTTCTTTGACAGCTGGTGAAACAGACCATCTCATTCCCCTGCACTTTGTAAGACTCACCCACCTCCTCGCTCCCAAAAGTAGTGCCCTGTTCCCAGTGATAGGGTGTCCAACACCCCCACCACGCTGACTCTGGTGCTCCCTCAGCCTTGTTGTCTTGCCGACTTGGAAAACTAAATCATCTCATGGAGACATAAGACAAGGACCAGAGACTGCACACAGGAAGGCCATGGTAGCACACAGCAGGGGTAGGGATGAAGGAAGAAAGGTAATTTTGGCAGCAGCACATAGTTACATCCCCTCATCCTTTATCTTCTGATTCAAATCCAATAATTATAAGAAACAGCAGTGCATAGTCTAATGGTGATGTCCCACAACTGCTACTTTCACTAGCCCAAATTCTTGCCCCCTCCTTGTTCATCCCCCATGGCCATATAAAGGGCCAGACTGGGGAATGGATCCAGCTGAAAACAAGTTTCTCTTCCTTTTCCTAGATAGTTTTGCAGCTAGCTGGGGCTTTTAGAGGGCCCCAACAGCCTGCAACACTGTACAAACATCCTTCCAAAATCAGGCAGGAAGCCCTCTGGCTCAAACAGTCTTTGAAGCACCCCGTCTTTCCCAGCTGCAGGGTGTGAGGACCTTACCTTCCTTACAGTTGTGGCCGTTTTCATGCAGCACGAAGCCATTTCTGCACTGGCATACGTAGCTCCCAAAGGTGTTAATACATTCGTGCTGGCAACCACCATTGTCTTTGGAGCATTCATCCTTGTCTGGGCAGGATCAAATCGACAAACACTGAGTTGACAGTAAGAAACAGACTACAGGCAGCAGCTGGGAGTCTCCTACCCAGACTAGCAGACAGCAGTGCAAGCCTTCAACCTCTGCTGCTGGCTTAGTCCAGTCAGCTTTTTAACCCAGATCCTATTCTCATAAGTGGTATTTAATTTCATAAAATCCATCACAAATGTGCTTCATTATATAACATAGATTTTGGATGACTAAAGACTCTGATCTAAAACCTGAAGCAATGTCTCATTCTTTTAGAACAGAGTTCAGGAAAAGTATCACACTAGCCTAGGCAAAAATATAGTGGCCAGTTTTTATATTTTCCAAGTTTTTACATGCTTTGATGAACCTCCATCTTTAAATAGCTCTGCTCAGGAGCACAAGCAGAGAGGAGATGGAGGAGAGGACCTAAGGTACAAGCTGCTCTCTGAAGCTGAAATGTGCCCCAGTCCTGTGTGTTCAGTACTATGCATTCCTGAAGCATAGTTCTGAGTGCAAGATCTGCTCATGGTTTCCATTCCAATTTAATTTATGAGCAATTTATTTCCAATTTTTCTTGGCTCAATGGGTTAACCTCATATGTCTCCTCACCCCTAAATATATTTCTAGATGAAACATATCCCACCTCATCCTTCCTCTTGTTAGATTTAATAAGCCAAACTCCTAGCCCTGATTCTACTCTACAACTGGAGAGGCCATTTTGCTTGATCATCCTCCCCAAAAACACTAATATTCATCAGCCTCTGCTAAAAACACAGCATGAAATTGAATTTCCATTTTCATACAAAATACAGTAACCTCCAGGACTGCCTGCTGACTTAGGTACATCACTGACACCAAGAGCTACAAAGGATTCAGAACAGAGCATTAGAAACTTCCACTAGCATGAATTTAGGATTGCTATACAAAAGACTTCTGCAAATTTTTTCTCTCTTAGTTTCAGAGGAAAAAGCTTTTCCTTCATGACTCCAGGGACAGAAATTACTTCTAGTATTGGGATCCCCATTGCTTCCTGCTGCAGAAGGACTGCCAGTATTGATTAAATCCATGCATCTTGCAGACACAGCACTATGACACCGGACCAGATGCTGCAATGAGGAAACCAAGAGGAAAGGTGACATAGCACAGAGCAACTATCGTTTTTAATTGTAACAAACCACATGAGGCTCTGCCTGCTTTGACAGGAGGCTGAAGAAAATTCACCAAAAACAAGAGGTTCAAGTCAGAGGAGACAGCTAAGCAAATGAAAAAAAAAACCAAAACCAAACCAGCCACATACCAGAAAAGTAGTGAACTTTAAAGCCTTTCTTGGAGACCGTGTTATCTGACTTGAACTCCAATCTCATGTTGTTGCCATGCGATGTGATTACTTCAGGCTTCTCTGAGCCACAGAATTTTCCATGCAGCTTAGAGTCAGAAGCCAACCCACTACGAATCTCAACATAGTCATATTTACAGACCTGCCAAGAAAGGAGATTTTTCAGCTCCGCAGTCTCAGAACAGAGCATTAAGGAGGAAGGGGACAGAGGCTTGACTGAGAGGGAACAGAAACCGCCTTAGACTCAAATGCGCTACGAAATTCCCCAAATTCTCCTCTGTCAGTGTTCTCACCCTCTTCACTTGATGCTCTAAGTCTTAACGGCATGTGTATAGAATATTAAAGGTTCCATTTATTTTCACTAAAATAATGACTCCCACCTTATCCAAGAAGCTGACAGCATTGAACAAACTTCAGCACTTGCTGAATGAACATGCTGAAAGAAGGAAGAGCCACTGCTCCTGTTTATAGTGGGGAAACTGAGTCCTGAATGCTTTGTTCAAATTCCACCCTGCCCTTGGCAGGGCAGAGAAGAGCCTCTTTTACTGGTTATTTTGTTTGTCCTTCAAGAACTCTACCTCATTGTTAATTTCCAATTATTTTCCTGAAGAGGCAGATCTGGGGGAGGGGGATGAGACACCTATTAGGGATAGAAGACACCTAAAATTATGCAAAATTGGTAAAGAAGCATATTTATAACAGAACAGCTTTAATCCTTCCACTTCATAAAGCAGATCCAGACTTCAAGGAGAATAATCATTGTTATTTGCTTATTAGAACAAGGGCAGGTAAACAACTAGAAGCTCCATCAGTAAGACAGAGTCTGTTCTTCCTTGTACCCCAAGGATTTATCCAGTTCTGAGTCAGCCAGTAGTCACACCTTTGAGATGCAGGGACTGGTTACGTACATCATTGCCTTCCAGATCAAACACTTCGAACTGCAGAGAGATCCGGTACTGGGCTGGAGCTACCACCTGCCAGACGCAGTTTTTGTTAGTAGGATATTCCTTGGGCCATCCAGGGCTAGTAATGGTCCCATTGAGCTTGGTGATGAAGCCCCCACAGGCAGCTGGAGAGGCAATAAATGAACACAAGTTTTACTTGGTTCTGTTCAGACACACAGATTGGGCCACACTGTTAGCTAGGAAATTAATCAGATCGTGGTTGGTGACACATTTCAAATGTCAGCCTCCAGAACAGCTTGAAAATGCTGGGACCTGCTTTACTATGCCATTTCCTTTAAAAATTTCCACACCTCAGCTTCACCCTCTTGCAGGAAGGGTACGGCTTTTACCTCAAAGCAATCAATCTCAGTTCACTCTTTTGCGGCAAAATTCTATTTGCAATAAAACAAGTTTTTCTTGTTGTTTATTTGGAGAAATGAGAGATGGCCAGATCTTCAAAATCCACAGGGACAAAAGTTTTCTGTGTCTTGTTCCCAGTGTAATTTTGGCATTAAGAGAACCAACCCAAGGGAGCAGCTTCAATGCAAAAAGTATAGCAAGTATGTGTGTCTGGAGAAACAAAAGCAATTTACTCTGATGTGTTTCAGTACAATTTCAAGGACCATCCTTTCTACATTGCCCACAAATGATGTTTAAAATAGGAGGTTAACAGTGAAGTTCAAAAAATGCTTGCCAAATTATAACAAGTTGCTTACTCAAAATGGCAAGAATTCATTTAAAAAAAATAAATAAAGCTTCCAAAAGCCTTTTGCACACACCTAACTCTGCCCTCACCAAGCTGACAGCAGCCTTCTCCAAAGAGTTTGACAAAAGCAGAATTCAGGGCAATCTGGCTGACTCTGACAGCACCACTCAATGTGTGGAGCTCCCTCCCTGTCTCAATTGAAGGACAGAGCTATGAGACAAAAACAATGGGTGGATTCTTTAATAACTACATGAACAGAAAGCTGACAAGAATAGTTTTTATCAAACACATAAGGCTTTTCCCCCTCATAACAGAATAAGGGAATTTAATCTTCAGTATGGAGAATGTCTAGCTTGCATGCAAGCTGAATACTGCTAGGCTACAAAAGAAATCTGTTTAAAAATATATATATAAATGCAGCCTTATATTGAAGTCCTTTTGGGCCACTCAGTGCTTACGTTGTAATGCCCACCCTCCCTTATGCTGCACTGCGGGAGATCTGGTCTGAACAGGGATCTCTGGCCATAAAGAACAACTGGGTTTAGAGATGTTTAGCAGCAGAAAATCAGAGTATTTTCAAGTTTTTCAACCAAAACTTGCTTTTCAATGGGAAAAGTTGATATAAAGGATAAAAGGTTGGGGAAGATAAACAGAAAGAAAGAGAACATAGAGGCAAGGAAAAAAGTCTCCAATATTGTTTAATTTCATTATTAGCTATAATACCCCTCCTACAGACAGATGCCTCAATCTGTAGGTTACCTTCACAGCTCTTTTTATCAGCTCTCAACTCATAGCCAGGCTCGCAGGTGCATTTGTAACTCCCCAGTGTGTTCTCACAGTGCTGCTCACACCCGCCGTTGTCTGGCAGAGAACATTCATCCATCTCTGTCAGGAGAAAACCAGAACAAGTCACACTTTCCTGACCACCCAGAGCCCCTCATTCCTCATGCAGCACAGGCTGACAAGTAGCGCCCACAGAGCTCTCATTGCTGCACACATCACAGCGCTAAAGCACATCGACCACCAAAACTGGAAAGGACGATTACTGCCACTAGTCAAGAGTGCTTGACTAGATAGGAGCAGGAAAACACGGTTTCCTGTAAAGACTTCACTGCCTTATTGGGTTTTGCCCATTTGGTATTTTTGTTGTTGTGGTGGTTTGTTTGGGTTTTTTTTTGTTTGGGGTTTTTTTTTGGTTTTTTTTGTTTTTTTAAATTCCTCATACTCCTGAGTGACTTGAGCCACCAGGAACCAGCCCATTATGGTGCTCACATTAGTGGAGCTGCAGAAGGCCACATCCACTGAATGGAGTGCAACAAAGGTGCTGTGAGGACATACAAGTAGTTATTCCATTTCACACATACGTGAAGTCTTGTTACCTTTGACTTAGAAGTCAGGTTTTTCCAATCACATCTCAACAATCTGAACTGATATTTTAATACACAGGCAGCCAGATGTACTGGCTTCTCACTCTGACTTCTGATTCCACATGCATCCCATCCCCTAGCAGATGGTTTTATTTACACAGTTGTGGTGGGTTGTCCTCAGCTAGCAGCCAGACTGCCATCCAGCTGCTTGCTCACTCCCTGGCCCCTGACTCCAGTGGAACAGGGGAAAAAACAGGAAGAACAGGAGCAAGAAAGCTCCTAGGCTAAGACAGGGAATTACTTGCTAATTACTGTTGTGGGCAAAGAGACTCAGCTTTGAGGAATTTAACTCAATTTATTGCAAATTAATATAAATACTGATTTGGGTATTGGGAAACAAAAACCAAAACCAAAAGAAATAAATGTTAAAGCACTTAGGGAAAACACTTTTCTACCCCCTCTTTCCCAGGATCAGCTTCACTCCAGACTCCTCTTCCTCTGCCTGCCGCAGTGCAGGCTGGCTAGAAGTTGCGTAGCGCTGGCTACTGTGGTGCATGCTCCAAGCAAACACACTTTGTTCCTCAGCTGGACTCACTGGCATGGACTCAGGACACCCTAACCATCCACCAGCTACACTGTTTCTGGCTCAAATGTGAAATCTGAGCAGGCACTGCAAGACCTAGTCTGTCAGTAAAAACTCCACAGACAATTGCGTCGGCAATTGTAGTAGTAGTGCATGTTTATGCATTTTTACATAAAAAAGGATATTTCTGACTATCTGTATCGCAAGGAAAGCATGCCAGGTTCAGGTGTACAACTTTCTTCCCTACAAACCTGCAGGAGAACCTGAGATTCTAAAAAAAAGACTTGCTGCAGGGCAAGAAGTCTCCGTGTACCTGAAAGAGGCCTACAAGAAACATAGGGAGGGACTGTTCACAAAGGTTTGTAGTGACAGGACAAGGGGCAATGGGTATAAACTGGAGAGGGGCAGATTTAGACTAGACGTAAGGAAGAAATTCTTCACCATGAGAGTGGTGAGACACTGGCACAGGTTGTCCAGGGAGGCTGTGGCTGCCCCATCCCTGGAGGTGTTCCAGGCCAGGTTGGATGGGGCCTCGGGCAGCCTGAGCTAGTGGGATGTCCCTGCCTACAGCAGGTGGGTTGGAATAGGATGATCTTTAAGGTCCCTTTCAATCCGAACTATTCTGTGATTCTATGATTCTACGTAGTGCTAATCTCTGGAAGACATCTCTGCCACAGTCAGTCTGCACCATAAGCTCCTTAAAGAAGCCAAAACATCTTTAGGAATAAGTATTCACTGTGTCTTTATGGAACTTGAGAAATTTGAATGCGGAAGTCTAGGCACTGAGAGGGTTGTTCAGGGACTGGAATTAACCACCACAGTATTTCAGTATTTGCCAGTGATTCTGCAGTCATGGTCCATTAGCAACTCTCAGATTAACAGGACAATGTACTCTGTGAATTAAACTTTATTTAACTAATTGTTTTTTCATGCATAAATGCATGGATTAAGAATTATAGGTTATAAATTATGAAACCTTATGACTTGAATGGTGAATAAATGAATTCAAGTGACAGACTAGTCTGAGCAAAGGGGATTGAGTCCTAAAGTATTTGTTGTATTTCTTAAGAAGCTTATGAAAGAAAGTTTAAATCACAAAGTACAATGGCCTCTAAGTTTGAGAGATACAAACAGATTGAGACAATCTAAATGCAAGACAAAAGTTAAAGTAGACATAAATAAAGGACTTACGCAATCCAAATATTGGCATTGCAGCTATTTTTTCTGTACAACTGCCACTGAACCCAAGAGAAATGTGACTACCGACCTTGCAGCAGCTCTGCAGGTATTTTCCCAAGCAGCTAGATATTTGATTCTTGACTCTATCAAGTCACCAGGATGCTGATAAAGGACCATGTCTTGGGTTCAGTTCTTAAAAAAATATTAGCCTTTTTTGCATTTCCTGAGAAGGATTTTAGCTTAGGATCTCATTTGTCTCCTAACAGACTCAGAATTTTCCCCTGGGATTCTACTTGCATTCAAATTTACTGTCTCTCCAGAAGTTTCTTTTGGAATAGAACTTAAACAGAGTTGGTTTCAACTCACTGTGCAATACGAATACCTTCTTTGAAAATGTCCATGTCCCCTGGCATGGATAAATGGAGGTCACACCCTGTTCAGCCGTGCAAAACAAAACGAGGTGTAGTGCTTGTGCTGGTACTGAGCTGTGAGGCTTTCTTTCTGTCTTAATCAGGGAGGTGGTGTTCATGCCTCAGCATCAAACTTCTCTACACTCTCAAAACAATTTGTATATAAACTTCATATTGGTGATACAGTGGTAACAAATAACTTTGGGATGGCAGTTAGTTAAGGGATGAAGGGTGCCCAACTTTGACCTTGAGAGGTATTAGATCACATACCTTTAAAGAAATTTGCTGCAAAGCCTGCTTTATTGATGGTTGCATCAGATGCAAACTTCATCCATAATTTATTTGAACTGGATTTGATATCTTCTGGCTTCTCGTAGCCACAGAAGTGACCTATCAGTGGGCTGTATTCAGTGAGGCCATCTCGGATCTCCAGGTAGTCATAAGAACATGCATCGTGCCATTCAATCTGCAATAGGAAAATCACGTTCCTGTGGCTCACTAATAAGAGTGCTCTGAGTCAGGCTAGCTACCCAGTTAGACTTTGCCCAGAGACCAGCTTCCAAAGGACCATCCTAAACAACTGGTCACAACTAGGTACTTGCCTCATGGCTGCTGTTGAACTCTGGGGCGGCTGAAGTTGCATTCAAGACCTGGCACATCTCAGTGCTACTTTCGTGGCTGTCCTACAGTGAAATCCAGTCCCTGACTATCTACAAGTTGATTTTCCATGAGAAGCTGTAAGGAATAGAGCAGAGCAACTACGAACAAAAAGGTTCAAGGAGTAGCTGTGAGGTCACAGCTTGGAGGTAGTGGTGTCAGCTCTTTCCATGACAAGCATCGTAAATGTACACAAGCCACAGGAGCCTATGGGATAGATGGGATTAATGCACCAAGCGAGCTCCTGTCCACTCCTGTCTGCAACTTAAACAGTAGCCAGAAATATAGCACTGGGCACCTACCTAAGAGTATACAACATACTATGACCAGTAGGAGAAAATATTTGCTGAGCTCTTCAAAGCCTGTCTGCCTCTTTGTAGAGTCACAAACACCCTGCGATCTGCCACACCTAAGTTACACCAGTAAGTTTTTTGCCTGTGACCATCCAATTTAACTTGACCACAGTGAAAATTTAAGGACTTTTGAGTCCCTACTCAACATTAACAATTTTGTGCCCCTTCTAATTCTTTCTGTCTAGAGTAACAGTTTCTGAAAACTCATTTAAAATTGACTTCAAAATCTCTAACCAAACTTCTGGTGAGGAGAAATTATGTTCTGAATTACACAAAAGTTTTTTGTTTAATTATTATTTACATTGCTTTATTCTTAATTTTAACAGAGCCACAGAGGCAAAGTTATACTCATAATATAATATACAATGACATTTCTTACCTCAAAGGCTTGGAACGTGATTCCTATGTGAAAGCCCTCAGAAACTGTGATCTTCCAGATACACTCTTTGGAAGGTCTGTAATCATCTGGGTAATTGGGAGACTGGATCTTGCCAGCATCTTTGTAAATTTCTCCACCACAAATGGCTTCATAAAAACAAACAGCAAAACCACAAGACTGCAAGTTTTTCCTTAGGTTAAGCTGCTCCATATATAGCTGCCTTCATCACTCAAATTTGTATTAATACCACTTGTTACACAAAGGCAACATACAAGTCATGGAAGTTCTAACAAAACTAACATTTTGTCTTAGTGGCAAAGTCTCCTGTCTTTCTATGCCAACCTCCTCAGAAGGTGAACTCACTGGGACAGTGAATTTTCATGGATTTGTGTGTTTCACACTCCTGGTCACGTTCATAACTGCTCAAAACCTGCTGCAGCACTAAGGAGCAAGAAAAGTTGGCAAAAAAACCCCAAACAACTCAAATAAAGAACAGTTACAAATCTAATCCAGCCACACGATGGCAATATTAACAAGCACGAGTCGAGCCGTTCACCAGGAGACCATCAGGCTGACTGCTGTGCATGGAAAACTAAGTTCTGTGCTAAATGTAAGAATGAGTAAGTTTAAAGAACAAGAAGATAAAATTTAATGGAAGTCTAGTTTAATACAAAACTAGCAGAGACCACAAAGGCAATAAGCAGTTTAGCATAAATGTCTGCAAGACTAGGTAACAAATGAAAGATCACAGGCCAAAACCTGTTATGCCATGATGCATGACACACGTTTACAGAAGGCATATGAATATTTTGGCTATGTTTAAAGTCAAGCAAACCAAAAGCACTGACAGTAAGTACAAGAGAGTTGGCACTGCAGTGACACCTGCCAGACATCAGCCATATTCACCCTTGGCGTCTCCCCACAACACATTACATTAAAAAATCAGGTACAGGTCTCCCTGTAGTGTCCTGGAAATTGCTTGCATTGGGTAACATTGTCTTGGGTTTACCTTGTAAGCTGCTAATGTTAACTGTGACCCAGTTAAAAAGCACTGTTTCACTGCCAACTTCTTTCTTAGACAATCAGTGCTAAGGCACCACCAAATAACTGCACCCAGAACTGACCTGCAGAGCACAATTTAGATTGTAGTATGAGTTCATTTATTCAGAGCTACAAATGGTGCCAGAGAGAACCTCTGAGGGATCCCTTACAGAACTGTCTCCCCCACCTAATAGAGAGAGGACTATAAGAGCAGAGAACTGACAATATATATTTTAACAACCATAAAACTGTAAGGCAGCAAACAGAATTTTTTCCATTCACTGCAGTTCACACTGAAATTCAGCTGAACAACAAGTACACTGGAAAAGCCTTAGTGCAAAATGGAAAGAATATCTGCTGACAGAGCCTGAGAAGGCAATAACAATGACAAATTCAGGGCTCCCAGCAGTGCTGCAGGGCAAAGCCACCAGCATCTTCCTGTCATGAATCTCATGAAAGAAAAGGACCAATATGACAGAACTATGACGAGACTTTCACAGAATCACAGAATCACCAGGCTGGAAAAGTCCCACCGGATCATTGAGTCCAACCATTCCTATCAATCACTAAACTGTGCCCCTCAGCACCTCGTCATTAGTATATGGGACACGTGGCCTTCCAGCATCATGCCTGCTCTGTGACTGCAGAAAGATGACGACACAATGTTGGGATCAATAGAGTCAACCTCAATACTATTGATAACACTGGTACTTATAAGAAAACACCTGTGGCCCAGAGAACAATGAAGGCTTTTAATGTATTTTAGAATTATTATTGTAAAAAATAAGCATACATGGAGAAGGGATGTTACTGATTTGTCAGTGACTTTGGTAGAATTGCTCCTTCTCTGGAATGGTTTCAGCATCCCAGCACCATGCGAGTTTCCATAGTACTTGGCCTGCAGAAGATCTGACATGTTAATTTCTAATCTCCTGCTAGTAAAACATACAAGGGAGAAACCAAAGAACAACCTCAGCATCTGGAGCAGGGGGCGGTAAAAAAAGCTGCATTATGTGATAAAAAACGTTATGATCTGAAACAGAACTTTGCCTGTTAAATTACTGGAAGGAGCTCCTTCTACAAGCAGTACTGCTGCTTGCCAGGGCTAGTTAGGGCAAACAGAACCTGGCCAAAGAACAGAATATATTGCTCTGTGCTGCCATCTGCTTGTCCTCCCCAAACCGTGATGATCCAGTTAAAAGATCAATACGTTGTCTGTTGGAACAGCCAGCAAAATCTGCCAGTTCCCCAAAAACAATAGGAGGGGCTGTATCTAACCATGCAGTGAAGCAGAACTCCTGTTGATCCCATAAACCCCTATGTCCTGTTCTGGCTGCTCCATGCAATGCAACAGATGACTCCTGGCTAAGGGTTGTACCTTCATAGACCACAAAGAAGCCTTTGCCCAGGATGTTACTGCTGCTCCGGAACTCAATCCACAGTCGGCTGTCTGTGGAGATTACTGGTTCAGGGATCTTGTCACCACAAAATCTACCTAGAAGGCAGGGAAGAGACAATCAGGATCTCCTGGCAGCACAGCAGCACAGCACAGCAGGCACCTGCGGCTCCAGGAAGCAGACAGTCCATGGTCAAAAAAGCTGTGCTTGGGTAAAACACACTTTCAATCTCATCATGTGTGCTCTTGAATGAGCTTCTGTTCTTCTCCTGCCCTGTTAACTTATATTCTCTTCAATTATTAAATTAATAAATATTTTCTTCAGCTGGGAGCAGAATCCAGTAGTCACAGATGCAGCCTCTGTTGCCCTGGTAAATTCAAAAAGGTTCTTGTTTCATCACATAACTGGGCAAATGAGCTGCCAAATGCAAATGGGGAACCATCTCTTCCTTTCAAAAGATGTGACAGTAGGGAGCATCATTTCCACCTGCTAGGCCTTGCATTTTGCACCCAAGAGCAAATTATTCAAGTCAAACCAAGGGCAGGATGTGGCCATGCTGATGATCCCTTATCTCATCTTCTACTCTCACCTCTTCCCAACAAGGTCTCAGCAGTCATTCAATCTCTTTCAAGAGAAAGGGACCTGGAGCCTTTCTGCTCCATGATTCACCCATCTCTGAGATCTTCAGCAAGCATCAGCACTGTTAAATACCCAAATCCTGCCAGCAAAGATGAATCCTGAAACCAAAGACCCACAGATGGCATCTGCATCCCAAACAACCTCAGCAGCCCTAATCTGGTGCTCCTCTACCTGTTCCATCCAGAAGCTTCTCACGGAAATAGAGCAAGCACCAAGTACGCACTGAGAGTTCTCAGTGCAAATATGTTTTTTCACTTCAACTGACACGAGCAGATCTACGTACTGAATTAAACATGGCCTTGTCATCCTGTCCAACTGAACCCCAGTGGGAATGTGACAGAGGCAGAGAGTAGTTCCTTCACCAGGTTTAATTCAGTCAAGACAGCGGTGATAGGGATCCTGGCTTTGCAACACCAGTAAAAGGTTTATTTGAACAACCTCCATCAAGTAAAAACCTGGTTAATGCCTTACCTACAAGACAGCAGATTAGCTCCCATCAGCAGGCTACATTGGTGGTTCCCTGCACTGAATAAGGGGACAGATAATTTGAGTTTTTTTAGCTGTCGCTTTTCCTGTGTATGGGAGGACAGAGCAGTGGACATGAATCCTCTGTATTAAAAGCCTAGGGGCCCTTAGCTTAGAAGTCAGCTGTCCACAGTCAGCTACTGCCACTTGTGGCTCTGCCTGCCCTATCTTGATCTTGGCAGCCTCAGGAAGGCTATGACCTTCAAGGGTGCAAGAGCTGTGCCTCTGGGACACGGCAGACAGTATAAATCAGAAGGTGAGCTGCAAACTTTGTTTCTCTTCAACAGCAGTTTCACCATCAACTTTTTTTCTTTTGCACAGTTAACCATCCAAATTTCATCCTGGACCTCAGCTTTACTTGGCTATTCAGTTCTGGGCCCCTTCTGCCCCCAAGCTGCCCAGTAGCAAACCAACACCATCTCCCATCTCCATTTCCAAAGGGGACGCTAACAAACAGCATCAGTGCTGCAAAGTTCCTTCCTCTAGGGTCACCGAGCAACTGCCTCCTGGATTTAGGCTTGGAGTTTAACAAGGGTGTCAGGGAGAAGAAACACAGATGATGAACAAGAATGAACAAAATCCTCAGAGTGCGATAAAGGGCCCATTCATAAAAAGTTATACACCATTTAAAGGCTGAGTTTTCACACACTTCTCTGGGAAAATATGCAGCGCACATATATTTTTTCCTCTCTGTAAGAAGCCCATGCTTTCACAAGTGACACTAATCCTCTTCCCTGCCTCCCACTGAATTGCTGTCCATCTGCCTCTTCCGAACTAATTTCATGGGCTCAGCCCCTTGCGGGAGCCATGGCCACTCGTGCAGCATTTCCTTCCAGATGGAAACACTCACAAGTCCACCTGCATTAAGGGGATGGGGAGATGCTTGGCTTCTGAAATACCTTTAAATTACTCAGCAGACAAAATAAATAACGACAAGCTAAGCTGCAGCTGCTGGAGCACTGTTACCTGATGCATGTGCAGCAGGAAACAGCAATTAATGCTTCCAACCTCAAAACAGGCAGAAAGTAGGAAACCCAGCTGCCAACTCTGCACTGAAAGGCAGACACACAGAAACCTCTAGAGGGTATCACGGCTTCAGCCTCAGCGCTGCCCCAGTACCAGGGCTGAGCTGACCAGCAGGGACAAGGCAAGCGCCCACATCGCCCTAAGCCCACTGACTCCACGCTGACAAGCCCAGCCCTGTGCCGCAGTACGGGCCGTGGTACTCTAGGTGGTACTCTAGGTGGTACTCTAGGTGGTACTCTAGGTGGTACTTTAGTGCAGCTGGTGATGCCACACAAGCCGATTGCTTCTTTCATTCCAGGCCGAAGGGGCGTTTTACATGTCTGGTCACTGAGGTTAGGAGACAGGGTCAGGATCAGAGACAGTGGCAAAGCACGTGGGACTCCTGCCTGCCCACACATTGTGGCAGAAGATTTGCAGCGAGGCAGAGGAACAGGGAGGATGCAGGGACCTGCACTTCCTCGAGATCTTTGGGAGTAGGAGCAAAATAGAACCCTTGCGCAGTTTGATATCCTAGGCATGGGTTGGGAAGTTCCCTGCCAGAAATGCAGAGGCCTAAAGTACAGACTACTGTTTATTTGTAAATAAAAATATTTGACAAGCAATGGCAAGAGCTAAGGCCAGGAGCTGTATGGCTGCTTCATACTGACTACCTGACTCAGGTCTTAAGAAAAAGTGATAATAAAACTCCAGAGGCCACATTTTTAATCCTAGTCCCCCCAGAGGAAGGCATAAAATTTTCTCTGCCAAAGGCCTTGAAGTATGCATCATTTGTTGTGAATACAGCACGCTGACACCTCTGCATAGAGACATTAATGACTGGCCGATGCACTGGCTGTACATACACTCTGTCCAGGTAAAGGAAGTTTTGTATTTGTTTGGGCTTTTCCCCTGCAATAAGCTTCAAGAAAAACACACAAAATGCAATTAAAATGAAATAGCTACTCACCCAGTAAAGGAGCCTTTCTCCAGTAGCCATCACGCACTTCCACATAGTCATACCAGCAAAGGCGACTTTTAAACAGGTCCATTGACGTGAAGTTTAACATAATCTGAAACGACAAAGTACACACTCCTCTTTAGGAAGGGAGCTGCTTTAAAGAGAAGACTCCTCACGTTAGGTGCTTCACCTCTGCTACAGTGGTGTGTGTGTGTGTGCGCGCGCAGGAAAAAACAGTTGGACCGTTGGTTGGATATTTTAATCAGCTTTCACCAAAAGAGAAATGCTTCTCGAGGTATTTTAATGAAGCCATGAAAGCACATGACAGCAGAAAACACTGTATTATCCATTCTGTAATTCACAGTTGGTGTTCCTCAGTTACCAAAATGCTACTAAAAATGCCCCTTTTTTAATTAAAAATTGAATCCTTGGTTTTGATTAATGGGAATATCATAGAGAAGCACATTACCCCAAAATACAGCTGTTCAGAATCTATACCCTTATATAAATGGCTCTTGCAAGAAAAAGCTAATTTTGCTGACAAGTTTCCACATTCTGACAATTACACTTAGACTATCACTATGATGCAATTGTGTTCAGTGGTCTTACCAAGCAGAGCTTAGCATGCAAATTCGATCCCTTTGGTTTCCTTCCTCTGTAACAAGGATTACAGGGCTTGCTCTAGGCCTGTGGATATCACCAATGGGGCTGCACTTGTGGCATTTTTGTCCTAGCAAGATTCAATCTATGTATTAATCCACATCTACAGTCTGCCCCAGAAATGTCATTAGATTAAAAAATAAATAGATACAACTCTTCTGAGGAGCCTGAGAGATAAAGGGAGAATTCACAGTAAGCTTTACACTGCTAAACTCCCAGTGCCATAGTTTAAAAACCTGGGTGGGTTCTTTGTCCCTCTGACCCTCGCAAAGCTCTTCAGGCAACTAATGGCAGGAGCTCAATGCTACATGGGACTAGGCTTGCAGGTGACAAAACCAGGTCCCACAGCAAGACGGTTGCTGCAAAATGAACAAACTCTGCTCTTCTTTGTTGAAGTCTGAGTCTTAAGTGTGTCTTGAGGGTGGTCCTCAGCAAAGCTGCTCTGCCAAGGAGCTCCCAAACAAGGCTGCATATTCTTACTGCCTTGGTGTGGCATAAAAGGCCTGAAGGGCTAGCACCATTTTTTGGCAGCTACTAACACTGTCATCACAAGCAAAACCATATGCAAGGGAAGTGCAGAGTACACCTTACACTGGTGCGGCACCTACCTTTTCCCCTGGGGTCACCGAGATTCTCCAGACACAGTGGGAGTAGGAGGGGTAGCCATTTGGAAAGCCTGGGGCTGAGAAATTCCCTGTTGAGTCCTGCAAGGTCTCTCCGCAAGCTGTGAGAGAGGGGAAAAACCCAGCAACAAGGAGTGACCCTCTGAAAGATACCAGAGGATAGCAAAACATTTGCACATGGCTGCTTTGTGCAAGTTGGTGGCTGGTACTCTAAGGAGACTCATTCATGGCACTGGCCAAAGGTCATTGACCACCTGAGACCTTGCCAAAGGGGTGATGTGAAATTTGTTAGGATTCCCAGGATGGAAGTTTATCAGTGTAAGGACACAGGGGAAAACAGGATTTAAAAAAACATCCTTCTTTCTTCATCTTCCTTCCACATGTCAGCACTTATAGGTTTCAGCCCTACTGAGGAATAGCTCATCCACTAATTAAATGCAAAACATTAAACTCGCCCCACCTCACAACCCCAAGATTGTTAGTAAATCTGTTTTCTCTTCATTACAAGCCGCTCAATTTATTTCATCTTAGTTACCATTGTTACGTGTCTCTTTTGAGGGGCTAAAACATCCTAACAAAAGCAGGATAGACCCCACTACTCTCACGCTTTGGCTGTCTAGCGCCTACCCTGCTGCCACACTGCAGGTGAATCCTGCAGGTCACTCTGCTCTCCACCTTCCTGTTCTCGTGACCTGCTACAGCTGATGAAATGTAGATCCCAGGGTGACTTTTGGGAAGCACATAATACACACACGCATATGTTCCTTGAAGGAACTGCAGCTTCCAGCACCTGGGAAAGCTGTGACTACTGTAGTGCCTGCTCTCTGAGCCAGGAGGACTGAGCTGGAACAAGGAGTGACCATCTGCAGAGCAGCTGACTGGCTAGGTAGGGGAATCACAAATAGCAAAGCTTCCATTTCTTTCACAGTGCTCGCTAGACACATGCAAATATCCATCCCTAGGAGCAGAAACCTAGGTTTGCCTGCTTTCCAGTTGTTTTTTGTAGTTTCATAACCTACTGATGTTATTAACCTAAAGCTGCCCTTGACCTGCAGCTTGGTTTCCTCAATGATGGTAAGGCAGCTCCAAAAACCCCCTTGTTAAGCAGCAGTGCTTTGAAAGATCCGATATGGCCAAACATCAGGTTTCCTTTCTCATTACAATTCCAGGTTATGTTCCTCTGTCTCATGCTGTCACACACTCACTAATTTTTCAGTTATGATCACATTTAGATGGGTGGGCCGGAAGCTGGAAGTGAAAAGAGACTGGTCCCCTTCAAAGACTTTAATATCTTCAAAAAGGGCAGAGGGAGTTACCTAGACTAGAAATTCTTAATTTCTCTGAAGCAGTTTGACCCACAGTTTGACAGGTCAGAATAGATGAACAATAGGCAGAGACACAAAATTGTTTTTTCTCAATCAAATAACTCCTAGGGCTGCTCTGGAAGGTGCAGTCATTACTAGGAACAAGTTGCATATATTTCAAGGCACAGGTCAGCAAGGGATCTGGCAAAAAGATCCTGTCAGGAAAGCCAAAGGTGCTTAAAATCACTAGAAAAAAGCATCACTAAGCAAAACAGGCAAGCAAATGCACACATCAGCCACAAAGGAATGAAGAAAATAAATGAGAGTTCAAAACCTTTACACTAGTCCTTATTTCTCAAGCAGTTTTGAGTTCTGTGAACTCCCCCTACCATTATGGAACTCAAACCACCTTTGCATAGGAAGTTTTAGCTTCAGTTCTGCAAAAATAGCTAATACCCTCACACCTCTCCCAGTTTGTTTGGCAGGTGATGCTCTCTGTATTCTTCAGGTGGGCAGAAAAAGAGAGGCAATGACTTGCATGAATTGGAGAAGAAATCTGGACTTCTATTTGCAGAATAAATACATTTTTCTTCCTTTCTATCTCTTGCAAAGTTGCCTTGCTTTGTTATCTGTTTCAGAATCTGTTAGGATAATTCCAGCTCCCAGGATGCTCCTAGGACCCTCTACCAGGAAATACATGCTGCCTCAGCAGATAAACCTCTCAAAGAAGCTGAGTCCCAGCCATGTTTATTCTGAGGACAGCAAGCCATTCTTCAGCTAATCCTCTGCTTCACCACTGGTCAATGCATGGTCCAGAGTGGCCACCACCTTAGGATGGCTCTAGGAAGGCCAATATATGAGAAGGTGTCCCTATAAACAGGAGATTCCAATCCATAACTCACCAAGATATATAAATGTTGTTCTTCTCTGCCCAAACATCTATCTAAACAAAAATGCCCCCCATGAAATGATATAGAAAGCTCTAAATTACTGGGATAACATACTACATTACCATAATGACATAGGACAAAGAGGATTACCACCCACTGCTGAACCACAGTGAAGGTTTCTCACAGACTAGACCTAATTATCCTAAGTGTAATTACATAGCAAGACTGTGTAATTATGGAACAGGTACTAATGTATCTACTACCAAACACTGCTCTGCTAAAACATCATGAAAGCTACTATACAAACCTTGCATAGGAAACTCTCCAGACAGGCTGGGAGAGGCTGGTTTTTCAGCACAGAGGAAAGTGATTGCCTGCATATGCAGGAGGAAATAGGATAATAAGTCACGCTTATTTCTATGTAGAGCACAACGTCTTGCAGAGCACACCAATAAGACATACAATTATACTCCACTTAGTAGCAAAGTAACTGAGTAGTAACTTCTCTACTTAGTAGTAGAGAAACCAACAGGTCCAATAAGACTAGTGTCTTGTAATTGTGGGATCAGGAAACTGAGCCAAGGTGGGGTTTGCACATGATGAAGAGGAAGTTGCACACCTAAGCTGCTAGAGAGGAACAGAATTGAAAAGAAAAGTAGAAAAGGTGAATGCTTCAGAAGTCATTTGTAAACAAAGTAGTTAAGTGAAAGACATTTCCTACTCATGGGCTGGTTGTTGGTACACTACACCTTTTTGAAGTTGCACAGAGAACTGGATGACATAAAGGAGGATCATTCTCAATTCAGTTTAACCATCCCTGCACAGTTAGCTCAGCCACACACACCTTTTACTTCCAGCACAGCACAAGACCGCAGGACCTGCTATTTTAACATATTTTGTAGTGACTATACCCATCAAACCCTCAACCATGCAGCCATATAAAATCTAGTGTGCAGCAGAATGCCGCTTGCCTTCTAGAAATTCCTTCAGCAAATTTCATCTGGTTCCACCTGACTTGGCATTAACTTTAACCCAGCAGGTATAAGCTTTGGGGAATTAAAAGCCATTTAATTCCCAGCAGGTGTTTAGAATGGAAAAGCTAAGACAGCCCTAAGTCCAGCAGCCTCAAAAGCTCCAGTCTAATAAGTTGGAGAGTTATGTTTCTTACAATAAACACAGCAGCTGTTCTGGCTTGTACCGTGTAACTCATCCTCCACTGTACTACCTCTTTTTGGTGGGTATTTTCTCAGGTGTTCTCAGATGGATAACCTCTTTCTAAAAAGGAAACTGTCATTCAGCTTCTAGAGTATGTTGCATTTCCCTAAAAATCCTCAGCTTTATCACTGAGGAAAGTTGTCCTCAAAATGAAGTCTCATTCAGACCCTGCTGGAACATAAAAGCCCTTCCGTTCTGAACTCCTGTGCTTTCCATTTTGCACTGGAAGAAAATTTTTCCATCTACAGATTCAAACTGCAGCTTCAGATGTTAATGCCATTAAATATACTGCGCTCCTTGTTCTCAGATGCAACCTGTGTATAAATTTTGATGCAAGGAAAAAAAGAAAATCATAATAAAGCAATAGATATTAGAAGAAAATTTGCTTAGTAGGTTTAAACCTCTAATCATTCTGCTGCCAAATATTTCCTGAACTGCAGTAGCCTCTGCTAAAGCTTTGTGGAAAAAATACCCAAAAAGTAGAAAAGTCCTACTTTGCAAGTGGAAAACTTGAGATTTGGAAGAACTCAGAAGGGTCCTCATTTTAAAAAGAGTTGCTTTGTAGCTTTTAGTTTGACTTTAACCTCAGGCCAAAGTGGCTCAAGAAATCTCAATCTGTAGTTGATGCTTCCAGCTATGGGAATGAAAAGCCTGCTCGGATTAAGTCAGACTCAGTCAAAAAACACAGTATAAGATATTTTTTTTCTTTTCTTTTCTTTAATTCAAGTGAACCACGCTCTAAACTAAACTGTGAGAGAATTTTCCAAGAACTACATCTCGTTCAACCAAAACCTTTCTTCCATGTTATTCCTCAAACCTCAGTGCAACACACCACAATCGCAGAGATACACTCAGGGTTTCCTTGAGGCTCTCTCCTGTGATAAGATATAAAATACACAACAGCTGTTTCGTGGCTAGTGTGCAGAGATCCCAGTCCATCAGACACCCCTCTGCCACTTTGCCAGCTCCTAGTTCACACTCTGTCCATGGTCTTGTACATCAATTTCATTTTCTACTGAGTCTACACACTAATTCGAGACAGTATATTTATATGAAATCAAGAGCAAAGCACAAGCCTCACCGTAGCCCCTCTCCCCAGCCTACTCTGTAGCTCCCCTTATGAGTTTCAGTGGAGAAGACTGGACAAACCTGAAGCCCTAAATCAAACAGGAGTACTAGCAAACTACTAATAGGAGACATATGTTAGGCAGATTCAGTTCTCCCACAGCTCCAGCTTGCAGTATTTGATGATCTATCTTTCCTGAGTTCCTTTCATGAAGTAGATTGTCAGTGTGCTCTTGAAGTCCAATACCTTCCAGATAAATTGTGTGGCTACAATAAAGCTGGAGCCATCTCCAAAAGCCATATTTACCTGGGCATTTGTACAACTTCCTTGCCTGAGCGATGTCTCCCCGACTCAGGCGAATACGCTGACCAATAGTTGGCCGGACCCCATTATCATCACGACGGGGAAGGATGGTGTCGAGGAAAACCCCTCTAGAGGTAAGAACAGAGACAAAGAGCAGTGAAGCAGGGAAAAATTACAAGATGCACAGCAAGTCATCCTGTCAGGCCTTCCACAACACCCCCTTGGACATTTATCCCATGCTAACAAGCAAGAGTAATGCATATTATGGTAAACACATGTCTTGCGGTGGCCTTCTCGCTACAGCAGATAGCTTCCAAATGTACAGGTAAGTCTGCCAAGCCAGTGAATTCCTCATTTGATATATCAAGATTGCCCCTACCTCTGTCTGAGTATATACAGATTCCTCACCACAAATCAGTAATGGCCACGAAATACTCTTGCAGAAGGTTCATGGCACATCTGGCTCAGCAGAAGTACAGGCTAGACACTTAAACCAAAACAGCAGAGGCAACAGGAGTTTGTTTGGTAGCAAATAGGGTTGGGCTGGCAGTGACTGTGGTTTGCTACAGACAAGAATAAAATATCAAGTGCTCTACCTTTGTTCTGCATAAATTTCCAAGCTAATAACTCCATTTCTCTCTGCCTCTTTTTCCTCACTATTTCTTCCATGTGGAACTTCATACTCAGGAGCTCCCTACTGCATTTCTGATCTCAGTCCAGAAAAGGATTTAAGCTCACTTCCATCAAAATGCAAAGTCCAAGCATCCAAGCAAGAGCTTGCACACAAGACAGACCCTGAGGCAGCAGTAGGAACAGCAGGATTAAAGTGGAAGGGAGGAATCAGAAACCTGAAACTAAAGTTCAAGCTCTCAAGGCGAGGCTGTCTAGTCCACAGAAATCGTTTCACTGCACCCCTGAACGTCTAGCAGCCCTGGCAGTGACAATGCTAATAGTGAGCTTAAAACTTCAGCATCAGCTCTGGGAGGCAGACTTCTCTTTCTGAAGGACAGGATAGAAAGTAGAGTCCAATTGGAAATCAAGGCAGAAACAATAATTTTAGCGCTGCCTAGTCCAGATATAAAGGTCTTCAAGTATGGGTTAAGCTCTAAGTACAAAAGTAACCCTGTTCATTAGGCTGCTCAGCTGTGTAAGAGCCTTGGGAAGGAGTTTGAGAGGGTTTTTTTGTATTGGTTTACTTTTAAAGAAATACTGCAATCAGAGTATTTGGATGACAGCCATCCAGAGCTGCAGCCAGTATTCTTGAAAGAAAATATAATTCTATTAACCATATTTTGGGGGAGAGGGTCAGGAATTATTTGGAAATATTCAAACTGATGGAAGAAATAGAGGGTAAGGAATTCAACCTGTTTTAAAAACTAGAACTGACTCTTGCATGGGGGATGTTGCGGGTTTTTTCAGTGGTAGAAAAACTCCCAATCAGCACTAAAATCAGTGCTTACAAGTTTGAGGTAAGCCCATCGGATGTTGATTTACAAATTCAGGCTGGCATTTTACATGTTAGCTGCATGCCTGAGGCTGAATTTATTTAACTTCTGTATTGAAAATAAATCCTCTAATTTCAGAAACATCATGAACAGAGAAACATATCAATATGTTCACAGTAAGTTTTCAAGTTTCCTCAGTTGTTCACAGTAGAACTCAACATTTGGCAGAGACATATTTCTGTGGCGAGTGAAATGCTTTCTGCAGATCTCTAGGCTCAACCAGGGAAGAACAGCAAAGTTTAACAGAGAAAGCACCACTTAGACACACAAACCTTTGATTATTTTTCCAATTCCAGCCCTTGCAACTATGGACTCACAGCCCACAGCCTCCTGCACACAGCATATATCTGGAGCATCACTCACACAATGCAAACAAATCACAGCTTCAAATTACCTTGTGACCCCTTATTATTGCTAAACTTTTTTTTTTTTTCTAGAAGGCCGTACGCTATGTTGGGACAGTAAGATTTTTAGTTTCACTTTTTCACCAACTGAATTTTGTACTCCATTCACGAGCACTGCTGAACATGATTCCAGATAAGGAGGGAGTAAACACAGTTTCTACCATTTTACAATCAGAGGAACTGAGAACAGAGGGAAAATCTTTCTGGCCTAAATCACATAAGTCTCAGCAGTTCCATGCTGTCCACCCAAACCTCATCTGCTTACCAACACTGACAATGTTACATTGCACGTTTGGTGGGCTTCCCAAAGAGCACCCACATTTTGGCTCACAAATTCATAAACACCAAGCAGACATCATTAAACAGAGCAGCTCAGGAACTCTAACACCAGAACCATTCTTGAATGAGATAGCTAAAGAACCCAGGAGTCCTGGATGCTCCATTCTCTGGCTGTTTAGGCATGAGCAGAGGACACATTAGCTGCGCAATACAGTGGTAAGACAAATACAATAACCCACCATTGCTCAGCTAAGAACTACAGAGTTTGAGAAGAGATACTCTCAAGAGTCATTAGCATCCGCGTAGTGCCCTGAATATGTAAACTGTCATGCAAACATTATGAAATTATATTTAACATTCAATGTCCTGTCTGAGGGCAACAGATACAGGTGCTTAAACACCACTCAAGGAAGCAGATATTCAAGGCAGGTTAAACACTCAGTTGCAGGGAGCTACATTTTGTTCCAAATCTGTATTTGTACCCCATGTGCAGAAGAGAGGCAATATAACTCTAGTTCACATATCAAAACCTGCAGAGCATGTATTTATGTCTTGTGCAGGGTTAGGATGACGTGCTGCAAATACATCAAGAAGATGCCCCTTGACATGCAGGCAGTGCTACCTGCGTCCCAATTCAAACACAGGCTTTGCAGATGTCACAGTTTGTAACTCCAGGCTGAACTGCCATGTCTGCTAGCAAGAGGCTGAATGAATTACGGTAACCCACTGTTTGCCTAGGGCTCTGTGGAGGTTTAAACTCCCTTATTCCTAAGCTGCCATTTATGGATCTTGACAGCTGTAAAAGAAATTGTTTAATGAGACAGCAATATTCATTCTAATTTGCTGTCATGTCTTTAAGGAATGCACCAGGAAATAAAAGCCTGGAGCCACTCTGCAAAACAGGCAACTTTCTGACAGAGAGAACAGAAATTCCCATGGTGGAAACTTGTTACTGCTGTCATTAGAGTCTCTTGTGCCATACTCCTGTCCTATTAGACACAGACACAAATGAGAAATATGTTTCACTGTGAACTGAAAATAAGAAGTGACTCCTACAGCAATTTTTGAAGCACCATTGGAAACAACTGATAGGACTCATCATGTGTCAGCAAAACCATCCCCTTCTGTCCTGGGAAGAAAGTTTAGAATAAAAAGGGCACAGGATTTGCGGCAGCATTTGACCATTGCAAACACCCTATGATTTGGAATCATCAGTGTTCACAGAAGCTATAAATAACAAGGTTGCTTCAAGACAGTAAGTGTCTTTGTGTCTTTCTCCTCCTCCTCACTCACGCACCCCATCTGCGCTGGCAGGGCACACACACCATCTTTTTCCAATGTGGATTTCCAGGTATCTACTACTGCATTAACACGCTCACTACAGACTTTCCCTTGCAGGCTCAAAAAGGAGCTCTCTTCCATTCCTAGCCCTGGAACTTAATGCAACTTGCTGGAATTTAGTGTCTTCGTGGGCCCTAAGCTTTTGTCGCTTTGGGTTGCAATTGGCCAGCACCTGCAAAACTCAGTAAGGCAGGAAGGAGACCTGCACACACTCACAGATCTCTCCTGACTGGTCAAGCCAAGCATCATTCCCTTAAAGGGGGAGCAGATGTCAAGACAGGTCTTCATAAAGTAAAAGCCTGTTCCCAGCGCTGCCTATTTACGGCGAGTGCACAATCAGCCTACAGAGGCACTTAGTGCTCAGTTGAATTACTGCGCAAAGATTGCTGCTGGGGTGAGGGTGGGTCATGGAGACAAAGGGCTTATAGGAAACAGACTTAAAAATCCTATTAAGCACTAATTTAAATTTAGAAAGATTCTTGCCATTTTTTCCCTTTTTGGCCCAGCAGTGTTCTGAAAGACCCTGGATTTCAAGAAAAACAGACTGAAAAGTATCCACAATATAAATGGCGGTAATGACTTAATCCTGCTTTTGTGCAAAGCAGTTCTAGCCTTTTAGAGTCTAGCAAATGCTGGAAGGGTTCAGGAGATGCCTCAGGGAAAGGGAAACTGTTTGCTTTAAGTATCTGATCCAAAGAAACTATTAAGGCTGCAAAGCACCCTGGCCCAGACACCATCTTCCCCCACCAGAAGAGTAGCTTTGTAGCAAGTTTGATAATTTTCCCCTGGAAGACCTAAGTTTCAGAAACAAAAGCACAAAACAATAGGCTTGGCAATTCCATACAACTGTGGAGTAAAATAATCTAAAAAATCCCAAAGACACAATTTTTCCAACAAAAAGTTCTCAAGAGTGTGAATATTTGCACTCTGCCATCCATCCCCTTTACTCATGGTATGTAGTGAAGGAAAGGTCTTGAGAAGGAACAGTAGTGCGACTCATGGAAAAAAAACATCAAGTAATGCAGCAACATGGAGTTGGTCATCCAGTAGCTCCTATTCCAAATTCAGGACATAAACAACTATGCTCATTTCACCTCTCTATCCAGCAGAGCTCACTGATCACAAAATGGGCTGCATCTGGAGGGATGAGATGGGAGTCAAGGGCAAACAGCCTACAGAGAAACTGACCATTTATTTGGGCAGGAACAAGGCTGAAAACCTCTCTATAAGGATCACTGTCACATAGAATCACAGAGCTGCAGAAGCCATGATCTAAAGCACAAGCATAAATGGTTAAAAAAAAAAGTCAAGCAATTAGAGATCATGATCTAGAGTTTAAATTTTCCTATGACAAAGTTGCTAGGGATTCAGAATGCAATAATGCGACTCCAAAGTATGAGCTGGACAACCAAGAGATTCAAAGGTGTTTTTTAGCATTACCTCCCCTTGACGGTGCTTGGCAGCTACATACATGCATACATACATACATACATGCTGTCCGGGAAGGTTGCAAACCACACTAACGTGGCTTTGGAAGGTTTCTGAGATTACCAGCTGGGTGAATATACTGGGAAGTGGAAAAGAGGAGTCCACCATACTTCTCTTCATCAACCTTGCTTTTTTAAGTATTCTCCAAGCTTTGCAATGCAGCAGAGCAACTGCCACATCCCTGCAACAGATCACAGGTCTCCTTCTAGGCTCCATGTATTCCATAGAGCCAATCACAGCTACTGAAAATAGTTCTAATGACATGCAACCCTGAATTATCACCTGGAGAATGTGTTCCTAGCATAGTGCATGATGCTGTCGAAGTCATAGGTCTCTCCCAGTGAGTTCACTTCCCCAGCTTCCATCTTTAAAAAGTTGTATTCCTGACCTGTGATGCCAAACAACAAAGGGAACATTTACAGCTGGACATCCAAACACTCTAATCATCCAACTATTTTGACCCTTATTCTAGGTAAGGATTAGCAATATTTCTTCTTCTCCATTCCAGCTCACAGACCACTATGGTTTTCCACAAATCCAGCAAGGAAGGTTTCCACCCTCCCAAAAGCCAGGTGGAACCCTCTGAAGTGCTAGTTTACCTTGCTGTATATTCTCTCTGATGATTGTGACATGCTGGTCTCTGTCAGGCCGTGTGTGTTCATGCCAGAAACCCACCACATGACCCAGTTCATGTGCCACAATACCAAACTTGTCACAGTTCTTCCCAATGGATATTGCTTGAGGGCCCCCTCCTCGGCGACCCACATATGAGCAGCATCTGGAAAAGAAAACCCATAAACCCAGGCAGCAGATCAGTGAATCGGCGAAATCTGAGACACTGGAACAGGAGATGGCATCCAGCAGCCTTCAGGACAAGCCAGCAGTTATGTACACAGTATGTACTTATGTAGACGTGTGTGTATGTATAAAGAAAACACATAAACGCATACCTGTAAAAATGCACGTATACACTTAAGCGTTATCCCAGGAAAAAGAATCCAGAAAGGCTTATCACCTTCTCCTGAAAAAATACTAAATCATCCTGGCAAATCTTACTGGAAGTGATAGATGCATCTCTGTGAGAGATTCCTCCATGACGCCACTGGTCTATTCTGAGCAGAACTAGACTTACAAAGCCACTTGTCAATGAAAGGGATGTTTGCAACACAGAGAGCTTCAGGAATGAGCATGTCACTTACCCGCACGTTCTGTACGTGAACACAATGAAACTCTCTTCATCAGTTCTCTCCACAAACGTCACACAAGTGTGCTTCTCCCAGTGCCTCATTGCTTGCTTAAAGATAGCTCTTTGGGTTCCTGAAAAAGAAATCCAAGAGCAGCAAACAGTGAAGCCCTGGCTTTCAGGAAAATCTAGAACGGACTTCATCTGGATAGGGGAAAAGTCAATCTTTTCAACAGTCAATGGTATACCTGTAGACACCTGTAGGAACCTGGGACCCACTTCTAACTACAGCACTAACTCACTGTATCCTTTTCTCACCCAACTAAATTAATTAATTAATTGCTCCAGCTAAACAGGTAGAAAACCTAGTTAAGCACATCAGTATTTCTGCATACATGAAATGTCACCGCACCAGCTGGAGGTCATTCTGGCAGAGCCGCTGAGTGTTCTGATCTGCACACCAGCTACTCAGCAGCAGGCCAAAGTTGCTCCTATGATATAATGTAACATGACCACATGCAGCTTTCAAGACCCAGGAATCTCATGAGTGCTACAGAAGCTTCTCAAAACTAAGGCAGAGCTATCATCAATCTTTCAAATGAGAAGCAAAAACTATATGGGAAATAGAGGTAGTCTCAGGGCAGTGTAAGAAGTAGAGAAACACTGCTGCTCCGTGCTTGAACTGAGGGACAGCTCAGGACTCAAACAAAGGGACAACCGAGAAGCTGAGCATTATACCTGTGTCATCCTAACAAGATGATAGGCCACAGGACCTCCCCACCCCAAGGAGCGGGATACCCTCAGTGTTCACTCAGCAGCACCCAGAAGAGTCATACAGACATCTGGGAAGTGATACCCTAGAGCAGTACATGCCCCCAGGAGGCTTCCCTACAGTACTGCTTTTCCAGCACCTCTGGTACGTGCTGGGCTGCAGAGCAAGTCATCATTCTCAAGAGGAACTAGAGAGGAGGGAAAGGCCAGAACTTCATCAGAAAGACACAAGGAATACAGAGAGGAGCTCCAGGGTGGGATTAAGGTGAGGTAAAACACCAATCTGAACACAGGAGAGAACTGTGCTATGGTGAGAGCTGCTTCTTACACAGTCACCCAAATGGAAGGATGGTGTTACCTACTCCAGATTGGTTAGGGCAGTGGGAAACACGTAACAAAGGGAAGACTTTCTCATCAGACTCTCACAGCTGGGGATGGCTGTTCTCTGACAAATGTAGGGGAACAGTGGTGGCTAGCAGGTTACTACTTAATATTCTGCCAGACTTCATAAGCCTCTCTTTTTGTAGGAGAACAGAACCTTCCCACTGGGCTTCACAGACTCCTGACAGTAGCATGATTGCCCAAATGAGACTGGGTCTGGATTAACTTGTTAAAGATATCTTGAAGATCACTACAAATTAGCAGGAGAGGCAGAACCAGAAAGGCAAACCCACACTGTACAGCAATGATTCCCAAACTGCCCTTTGCTGCTGAGACAAAGTACATCGAAGCCCAAGGTAACATCTGCTGGATGTAGGTGTGAGATGGTGGAGGCAGCACTGAGGGGACAAGAGACAGGAAAGAGCTGGCTGCAGTGAAGCAAGAGCATTTATCATCCATGAGTCAAGGAAACCAATCCCATGGGGAACCACGAAGCTACAGAGAGGTGGCATCAAAGCAAGGTGGCTGTTTGCTTCACATGAGAGACTTGCAAGAGATCGGCTGCACTCCAAGAGACATTTCAGTTTGGACAGTGCCAAGGAGATGCTATAAACATCCTAAAAAGGACACTTCAGAGAGCTCCTAATCTACCACGGGACCTAGCTCACTGTTCCTCACCCTTACACAGCTAGAGGAGAGCTTGAAGTTTGGTGCCCAGAAAACAGCAGGTGAGAAGCAGAGGGAAAGCGAGGATTCAGAAAGAAACCCAGTGTACTCCTGCTTCTGCTCTTCCCATGACAGAGAAGATCCCTTTTTAGAAACACAAGAGGTGAGTGCAGCTCACAGATGCTGACCGTTGAAGCCATCAAGAAAAGTAACTGAGTCACTCAATTATTTTTTGGATTCCAAAAGAAGAACCATCTCACCTTACACCTCAGTCTCGGGCTTCCACAGGGCACAGTTCCTTGTGCAATCACATGCCCACCCTGCCTCAGGAGAAAGGCTCCCAAGGGCACGAGTAATTTGTGGGAAAGCTCTGCTCCCAACATTCCCACTCATTTTGAGGCACTGACCCCTGAGCAAACAGGGAGCAACGTTTTCACTACTGACCAGTGAAATTTCCTCCGATCACATAGGGGATGACCCCCCCTGGCCAGATCCTCTCAGCCCTGGATGTGGTTGCCCTGCGCACTCTGGGAGAGGAGTGTGTATCCATCCCAGACTCATCTTTATATTCCTTCATCTTCGGCATCCTCACAAGCGTTGTGTTCTGCCTGCCGTCTGCAAGACAGAGTGGCAACACTGTTTAAATCCTCTTAAGTTCCACGTGCAGCCCTCAGGTAATACCCTGGAGCTTCAGGAAAAGAAAAACAGAAAAAGCAGGATGTTAATCCAAACCAGAAGCCACAGTCAGATTTGCCAGTGATTTGTTTGGGACTTAGACAGTTAATCTGTACCAACCTGGCCCTTCTTGTCTTGGAGCCTCTCTATGCACTATGCCAAACCTATTCTCCCAGAAAGCTAAAAAGGGACACCCCCACTATCTCTATCCACCCACTCTCTCCAACAGCAAGTTCACAGATGGGGACACAGTATTTAAACAAGGAGAATGGTAGGAGGGAAGTCACAGAATCATAGAATCACTAGGTTGGAAGAGACCCACTGGATCATCGAGTCCAACCATTCCCATCAATCACTAAACTGTGCCACTCAGCACCTCATCCACTTGTCTTTTAAACACCTCCAGGGAAGGGGACTCAATCACCTCCCTGGGCAGCCTGTTCCAGTGCCCAAACTAGCCCAGATGTCACAGTGTACTCTCAACTTGCCCTACTCCAGATTACCAGATAAAGGCAGGGCTAGCTTCACAACAGCAACAACTACTCAATCGAGTTGGCCTTGGAAGAAGGCAATAGGCCCCTAATGCTGAAATCTATACTAGAGGCTGAAAAGTATTACAGAAATGTGTTTGTTTTCGCATGTTGGGTTTCAGGTGGTTTGGAAACATATGCAGATCAGGGAAGGGAAACTTTGGGTAGAAAAGCTGAGGCATTCTATACTTAGCACAAATCTCCATCCATGCTCAATCCCTTCTTTTTAATGAAAAGAAGCAAAACAACACAAAAGGAAAAACAGAACATGTATCTCATTTCTTGCTAAAAAAGCAGATGAGCCACAGCTGTACTGTGCTCAGTGCTGGCCATAAAACCTGCCTGAGGATTCACGGCATCTATCCTGCTGCAGCTCAGCTTAGATAAACAGGCAGACAGAAGTACCAACATAACTTTGCAGGCACAAACACCTTCTTCCCCCTGCACCACTACTTCAGGCCTGCCAGAAGCTCAGGAGACACAAGCAGCTCCAATGAAGGAATACAGCACAGTAGCCATGACTGTGACCAGTCCCCCAAGGAATGCCCTCCTGCGTGGTCTGCCCCAGTGCCTCTGTCTGTACAGGGGAAACAACAGTCCCTCCTGCACCCAGTGGGTTGCAAACATCTTGTACAGAACAGGGCAGCCTTGTGGGAATGCCTGCAAGATCACAGGTCTGGAGTGATCCTGTAAGCAATGCCTTACCTATATTGAGTGGGAGAAGCCAACTGCAAAACTTGGCCTGGGAAAAAACCATTCTTCAGGGGAAGAGAAGTTTAAACTGGTCTAGGTGAAACATCCCTATAAGCAAGAAGGAGCAGCCTGCCAGCATTACAGTGCTTGTACAGCGTCAAAGGCTTTCTTTTCCTCATACTGCTGAGTTCTCTCCGCTCCCCAGGTGAGTAGATACGGAATAGGCAAGAGGTTGGGAGAGGATGCAGCTGGGATAGCTGATCCAAACTGGCCAAAAGAATATCCTCATATGTCATCATGCTTAGCAAAAAAACCTGTGGGGTTTTGTCTTCCAAAGTAGCTCAGAAACTAGCTGACCATCATCCTGCTTATGGGTGGGGATGACCAATTGGCTTTATATCAGTTGGTTCTGGGTTTTTTTCCCCTCTTTCCTTCACTTATTAAACTGTTATCTCAGCCAATGAGTTTTCTCACTTGATTTTCCTGCTCTCTCGCCTATCCTGCTGGAGGAGCAGGATAGTGACCAAGCAGCTCTGTTAAGTGCTTGACTGCTGGCTGGAGTCAACCCACAACGCTATACAAGGCACCCCCTCCCTTGCAAAGAGTCTACCAATGGCACCAAATGCAGATGCCTGGGCAAGGCTGGCCTTCTAGGCATGAAGGCACACACACGTACACATGACAAAATGTAGTTTTACAGGGGATAAAAAAAGTAAATAAAAGATACCCAAAGGTCTGGGTGGGGTACCACATTACCCTTTTTAACTGCTTTTTGATCAGTTGAAGTGGTATTCTCACTTGACACAAGAAACTGTTCTCCCAGGCCTCCTGCAAAGGAAAAAGAGCAGAGACACATCTCATGGTGAGTACAATGGCAGAGCTCTGACATGGAAAAGACAGCAGCTGTCACTGATGCCATCTGGGGGGCTGCTGGACACAGAAGCTAGCTGCTTTCCCTGTACAGGCAGCAGGGACCAAGAGCCTAATAAAGCTGGGCTCTTTTACTGGATTTTTTCCTATCCTACAGTGACACCTTGCAACCCATCACCATCCTGTGCCTTAGTTTCCCTGCATACTGAACAGGGAGAAAGCCTCTTCTAGGGAAGGCTGAATCCATGGACATTTACCGAGCATAGGAGCTATACGAAGAGGATGGTAGCAATAGTAAGTACCATACTAAATCTTAAATTAAAAAAGATACACTGTCAAGACAAAGATCGATCTGCATTCAGACCAATACACTCCTATCAAATCCTCTACATCTAGACTAATTTAAACTTAATCAAAAAATAAAGGCTCTTTGTGATGCTGGCTAACAAAGCACAAAAAACTGTGATGTTAGCTTCTGGGCATTTTTTGTGCTTCATCCAGTGCCAGCTGCCCCTCACTTTTGGAACAGCACCGCCAGGCACATGGATGGCCCCAGCTTGTCCACACAGGTGGCTCCCTCCAGCTCAGACACTAAACCAAAATCAGTTGTTCTTCCTTTGAGTGCCCCCCTGCCTGGCTTTTTTATTTCCTCCATGGCAAACCAACTCATGATGTTCCCATGATGAACAAGAGACCAACATGCTGGGGGAGGGATTTGACTGCTTGATGTCACAGTTAACAGGCATAGAAACCACAGCAGTTGCATGGCACTTCTATACTAGCACTGCCTAACCCTCTCCTTTCCTCCAAACAGCACCGCTGATTCCTCTCCTCATCCACGTGCTATAGCAGAGCACTGCTGGCAGCAGGTTCCAGGGGCTGCAGAAGAGACTCCATCAGGTTAGCCTGTGCTGCACCAGAATCCTCTGCCATTAGATGAAGATCCGGGAAGAGATCCTAGTTGCACAGAAAAGTCACACTGCTAGGGAACGGAAACAGAGAACTCCATCTTTACCCCCTGCTGGTCTTTTCACATTTAAAGCACCAGAATACCTGGCAATAGCCCAATACTTGATTTCAGTGTTACTGATGTATGACACAAAAGCAGAATCTTCCCTCAATACACGGTCCATTCTGCCATAGAAAAAGATGTAAAATGTCACCCGGTGGCATTAAAGAAAAAAAAAAACTATTCACACTTCTGCGTCAGAGGACTTCAGAATAGTTTTTCTCACTATAAAGGAAAATATCTATTTTACAAACTCACCCATTCTGCAGGAAGCAAACTGCAATCTCCCTCCCTTACACAATGTCACTAGCAAGGTATGATCTCTACAGGCACCGTCATGTTGACCACAGTACCTACAAGCCTAAGGTCTACAGACAACTCTCCCAATGAGCATTAGTAAGAGACAATCACAATACAGGAGAAAGACTGAGTTCTACTTCATATTCATCTTGGCTACTAGGCCAGCAAGGTGCCAGACAGCAAAGTTCTGAATGCTTGTAGGTACCACATGGATAACCACTTCAATCAAAACAGTTTTCAGAGCACCAAAAAGACCCTGAGTTACACATCTTTTTTCTTGATTTTACAACTATATTTTTCTGTTCACAAAATACTTTCTAATCTCTCTTCCCACCATCATCATCTCTAACTTCCCCCACAATGCATATTTCTAGAGTAACTCTCACATACCCCAAAAGGGTAAAGAATCAGAGGTATATTGACAACTTCAGTTTTCTGTGGTATTTTTCAGTTTCTTAAAATTGTCTAAATTAATACAAAAATTGAAATCCTTAAGGACTTTGCATGCTTCCATAAAATCTACTCAGAAATCTCCTGATTGTCCCACCAAGGAGCCAGGGCAGGGAGGATGGAATCTCCACTATGAGGAGCACCAAACCATGTACTTCAAAGGCTCTCAAAGTTTGCCCGAGTGCAGAAAAATACATGTATACTTCTAAAAATCACCACCTGGACACCTTAATAGGTGCAAATCTTCACAATTTAAGCCAGAATCCTACAAGGGAGGGTCCTGGGACATTTCACACTGATTCAGTGTACTTGCTTCAGCCTCTTGGTACATTGTTTACCTGAGCTATGCCAAACAACCTTCCAGGAAGTACTGGATGTTCCTGTCACAGGTTTCAAATTTTTGCCATCTCTCAAAAGCAGGCTGACCAACAATCACACAGTCTTGAGATCTGAATTCTGTGTAGTACCAGCAGCTGCCGAGTGTTGGGAGGGAGGAAGCACTAAGAGATCATTCAGCAGTGAGAGGACCTTCAGAACAGGTACAGTGGAAGAAAAATGCAGTGAAAGGGACAAAAAAGTGGTTAGAAAACTGGGGAGGGGGAAAAGAAGAACAAGGCTCTTCTTTCTACAGTTGCCTGTCCTTTAGGTTTCCTGGGCTTTCTGTTTTTCAAGGTCCAACTTCAGAACACCACAGAAGCCAGAGAACAACTACAGAGAGTATGAAAACCTGAGCAACAAGCCACTGAACAGATTCAACATGGAAAACCAACCAGGATCTTTTTGGCAGGAAAGTTCTCCACAGTGACTGCAACGGAGGGAAATCAAAAAACTGTGCCTAGATAAGAGCACACAACACATGACAGCAAGATGTAAAACATAAATAAAATTGGCATGGACTGCATTCACTGTCTTAAGACAGTGGTGCTGACACTACCACTGCTTTCCCCCTCCCTCATTCCCAGCTTATTATCCTGGGTCCCTGTTGAGCAGAAGGGGCTGAACAACCTGATCTCTGCAAAGGTATTAGCAAGAGCAAGTTTCTACAGTCTTGGTGGCAAAGTAAATCACAAAATGCATGGTCAACCACCATACGCAAAAAGGGAGATACTATTAGCCATACAGCACTGTTAGATGCCATGTGGACTCTTCCACATGCCATGCAGAACACTTTAAAGACAGCTGGACATCTTCCAGACCCTGAATCAGTTTTGCTCTGCCAGCTGGAAAACTCTCCTTTTGCTCTGGAGCTGGCTTCTCACACACCCTTCTCCAGCCCCTCCAAAGAGGCAAGGCCAGGAGAAAAGCGAGATCTCTGAAACCTTGGGAGAGGCCAACTGTGGTATCAAATTCTACCTCTCCAACATAACACTACCATAACTAATTAGAATATCATGAAAAGGATGATGAAAGACAGCAATAAAATGAACCAGAGGAAAGTAAAATATTCAGACTTTCAGCTGATTATAGGTTAAAGCTTCCTAGTCCAAGAGACGCACTAAATCAGGGGATTGTCTCCCAAAGGAAGTGCCATAATTTACCAGAGCTTGACTGGACAAAAGCCACTAGATGTGTGAATAGGAACAAGCCTGATTCAGCAAGATGGATTGCTCTGAACTCTATCACTCTTTTCCAGCCTCAACGTTCCATCCTAAGATTTCCCTTTGTTTTCTTTCATGCCCAGTCCTCATCACTTCCTTAAGCTCAAGCTCAAGAAAAGTTACTCTTCTCAGTTAAATTTTACATCCCCAGGACTTCTCATCCTCCCCAAGTATGCTATTCTTCACACACTATCCCATTCCATTTAAAGGAAACCCCAACCAGCCATTTTTTCACCAGAATTATTAAGGCATGTGGTCTTTGCTGAAGCAAAGGATAATTCTGTATTTCTAAATAAATGCAGCTTGCTTCCAGTCACAAACATATCGCTTCTTAATTGAACTTGGGAGGTGAATTATATGGTGAATTAGGAAAAAAGAACAACTCTGTATTTAGTGAATTGTTCTCCTAAGAGGTTACTGTATGGGATTGAATTGCAAATGATGGCACCAAACCCTACAGCCGGGCCCCCTTTCCTGCACCCAAGCTGCTGACCTCTGCCGTGCTGCAGTGTCATTTGCGCAGGCTGCTTTTCCAAGCTGGGAGCACATTCTTTCCCAGAGACCAGTGCAAGCCTTGGTTTCTTATGCAAAGGAGATGTCTGAATAAACTAGTGTGACTAATGAAATCTACAACATCTTTGCATATTTTGTCTCATTGTAGCCGATGAAAAGGGAGAGCAGTACACAAAGGCCAGATATGGGTGCACAGATACACCGGATATTTTCAAACACAGCTAATCTTACTAGTACAGACAGGGAGCACCCACACCTTTCTCTTCCACAAGGGTGTTTTTGAATCATACGTAAGAATTTTTGAAGATCCTGTTCTGATTCACCTGGGCTTTTAGACATCTTATGATATCTAAATATATCCCAAAGATTAAAGGGACTTGGCAGACATTTAGTCCTGTCTTCTGATTCGTCCCAAGAGAAGGCTAATGTGGGACACTAGTAAAACAAAGATAAGTAATTAACATGCCATAATCAATAAATAAGGAAGCCAAGAAATGCACTTTCCATCTGGAAACAGCTGCACATAAGTTTCAGTGAATGTGCAGGTCCTGTTGCCCCTCAATACATCCCTGAAGTTGTACTTCTCTGTTGGACTATCCCAGCATTACTGCTCCGGAGCATGAAATGCCTGTGTATGTACTGAAGCCTGTTATCATTAGAAACACTGAAGAGGAGAACAGAGATTCTCTGTTTGACACTGTGGAAAGCCAAATACAGTAATAAAAAGACAGGCTTAGTCTAGTGCTTACAGTAATCCCTAATGAGATGAGCAAAGCAGGATTGACTTCTCTGGGTTTTATATCCAGACGATAACAAGCCCCCCAAAATCATTTCCACCCTCAGTACTTCCCTCCTACTGCTGTGCCAGATCAGCCATCCCCTTTCTCCAGCCTGACTGTTTAAGCTCTGACTGCTTCTCCCACAACCAGGGATGATACAAAATTTGTCAGATCATGCCTCCATGCAAGGAGCTGAGTTGGATCTCCTAAGCTCTTTTAACTCACACATTTCTATGATTCAAATCCTTCCTAACAATTTGTGCTACCTAACAGTTACAACCCCAGCAGGATGCTGCTGGCCTCCCTAACTAGATAACTTAGTTTCTGTGCATGACCTGGCAGAGAACACTCGAGATCCCTCCCCATGCTGAGAATAATTCACCTTCCATCTACAGCACACTTGTACCACTACTCATTTTTCTGTTTCCCACAGACCAGCACTGCCAAGGAAGCTTGGCGGACTGAAAGAAACTTCCAGTAGCTAAAATACATCATAAATCTGAGATAACTCCACAATGCTTGCAACCCTAGCTGAATACAGGTTGGAAAAGACCTCTAAGATCATCCAGTCTAACTGTCAGCCCAACACCACCATGCCTATTAAATCAAGTCCTGAAGTGCCACGTCTACGTGTTTTTTGAACACCTCCAGGGAGGGAGAACCCATCACTTCCCTATGCAGGCTGTTACAATGCTTGGCCATTCCTTTGATAAAGAAAATTTTTCTTATCCAATCTAAACCTCTCCTGGTGCAACTTGGGGCCATTTCCTCTTGTCCTATCTTAATGTGGAAGAAAGGCCATTTCAGAGCTGGGACACAGCTGGGGAGGGGAAGTGTCAGAGAGCATATTACAAATTATTAACAATATCATCTCCCCTTCTCAGGCCTTAAACCATCACTTTCATACTCTCATTTAATATATACGCTAGTCACATGCCACAGCTTAGAAACTGGATTTCAAACGGAGGCTACCACGAAGCATCAACAAAACCAAGAAGTGCAGGCAACATTAAACAGTCATCACTGTACAGAGCTTCAGTTCTGGTAAATTCTATCATATTATGACCATTACAGAAGCTTCTGGAGGAACAGGATAAGTCAAACTGGATGTTATATGCTGCTTTTTAACTTCCTCATTAACCACTGGTCAACAACACTTTAGCGTAGAAAAGAAACACTTTATCGCAATGCATTTTCTAACCACAGAGAAACTGATGATTTTATTAAAACAAGCTCTGCTGGGAAAATGTATTCAGAATGTGAAACAGGTGTTTCCCAGAGCTGGCGGAAAGTGTATAGCAAAAACCTTTCATAAACCCCAGGGCCCTGGAGATCTGAGCAAATTACTTCAGATAGATCCTTCAGCATTTCCTGTCAGTGGAATGGCTGAAGTTCCCTCAATTTACTTAAAGAAAAATAAATTAAAGAAGAGAAGAATTCTGAACCCCAAATTCCCTGCAGGAAACTGTTTTTCATATTCAGAGTAAGATGACTAGCTGCAATAATTCAGGAGAGTCCCAGGGTCCAGAGGCTTGACAAGCAGATGTGTCATCTACACATCAGCTCTGCAAATGCCTGTGCACGGTGCAGATATCAGCCTCCCAGGGAAATTAATGAGAAGAGGAAGGCAAACGCAGCTAAGCAAACGCAGGGCTGCCACAAACACAAGCTGCAAAGCACTTAATGCACCAAGCCCTTCTGCTGGCCATCCATGTGTAGAGCAGCAGAGCAGGCAGAGCAGAAGTGTAGGCAGCACTGTCCCTCAATACCCTGTTTTCCCTGGGCACTCCCTGCTGTTCTGGAAATGGCAGCAACAGTACCATGCTGCGCTGCATCTTCCTATTAAAGAAGGTATTGCAAAAAATGGGACAACTGACCCAACTTCTGTACCAACCTTTCAACCAAGAGCCAACGATTAAGAGAGCAATGCTCTCTAGAGACAAGGAAGGACTGAGAAGACTGGAAGCATCGTTTTCCTGCAGGCTCTAATAACTATCTCTTTTCCCTGGGATAAAAAGACAGACAGATGAGAGAGAAAAGAAAAAAGTTACCTACAACCTGTGTCATGTCACCAATTTCTTCCAGCGAGAAAGAGTCCTGCAAGTCCTTGGCTTACAGTTCTTTTACTGACCCAAGTGAAAATGAAAAGCTAAAATGAGTACATAAGTACTTTAGCCATGAGCACGTCTGCTGTATGGCCACGTCTCCACACACAGTGTGCAACTTTTCCACTCATAGCACATCAAAGCAGTAATGTGGAGCATCAACTACCTTTGCATTGTACTAGATTTCCTATCAGGCAGATCAAGATCTATTACTAGCAGGTGTCTGCCTCTCCATCATGCCCCTCTACCTACAATAACCCTCCTCCTTTTCCATTTCTGAAAGAAAAGAAAAATAAAAGTGAATTTGCAGATGAAAACAAAACTGTAAGAGCTGGCTTGGGTTTGCCCATTACTTTTCTAGCAGGCAGTAAATCCCTCCTGGCCCCCCTCTGCTAATATCCCTTTCCCTCTGACCTGCACGGTCTAAGCACCTCAGCCTCACTCTGCTCTGGGCCCCTTCAGGCACAGCAACACACACTTCACTGCCTTGTGGCACCCCCCTACCCTACTCCAGCTGTGTGCTCCCAGTCACAGCCCAGGGCTCTCCACAACCTGACAGACCACTCCTTCCACTCAGCCTTCCTAATCCTTTTGTTTTCCCCCTACCTTGTTTATACTGGATAAAAATTAACTCAAAATGAAAACACTACAATGGAAGATAAATTACATTTGAATGCAATTAAAACTCCTTTCATGGAGCGCATGTGGTGTCAGCACAGAGACCTTTCTTCCAGTTTGCTTTCTTGCACAGATACTCAGTTCCCAATCCTGAAATTTCTTGGAGAAGCACCTGGGAGTTGAGCACCCTAAACAGATACAGCAGAGACATCCCATGTGCCTAGGTAAAGGACCCCCTAAACTGACTGCCAACAGCAGGGAAACCGAGGCATGAGCCAGTACTGAGGCTGAAGGACAAATAGATCTTAAAAAACTTTGGGAGTGCAAGCCAAACATGACCATTTCTGGGTAGCCTTAGGCCACCTCCAGCCCCAAGGTCCCAGCTCTGTAGTGAAATAGATACCCAAAAAATTCACAGCCATTGAAGAAGCTGAGGGAGCTGGGGTGATAAGTGGAGAGGAGCTTCCCTCACTGCAGTGCGCTGCCCACTGAGTGCTGATGGCAGAGAAACTGTCCCGTCCTTCCCAGGGACAGCTGCAGTCCCACGGGGAGGTTGGGTCCCAAATCCACTTTCTGTCACGACCTGACTCCAGGGTTCAGTAACACCTTCAGCTGCAAAAAGAAGGGTGGCTAATCCACTCCCCCGACACAGCTTTATGCATCTTACACTACCTTTTTGTAGGACAGCTCTAGGAAGTGAAACAGCAAGATAAGCTGAATATTTCCTTTTGCCTCCGATCTTTGCTCCAGAGAAACTTGTTACCCATTCCCCAGGGCTGTCCAAGTCACCATCTGGCCTCAGAACTACAGCAGCAAACACAGACCAGCGTTTCAGCCTAAAACTAATTTGCTTTCTTTCCCCACTTGACAGCTGAATAAATACTTTGTCCTTGCCATTTGAAAAGGGGAGCCACAGCGAAGGGTTTTTGTCCACTGCAGCTACAAGCACCAGCCTTCTTTCCAAATTAGGCCTGAACAAGCAGCTCGAAGTGAACGCATTTATTCCACAAATGTAACCCCTTTCTGTTCACAATCAACCACAAGCAGTTTACAACTTCTTCTAATTTATTTTGTGTTTGCTATTATCCACCAAGCCATTTTGGCTACTGATTGTTTCTTGGACCTGCCAGCTATTTTGCTGAATGGGGTAAGCAACTTCTATTTTGTGGACACAGCAACATCCCTGCTTGAAAGGGGAGAGCCTGAGGGTCAAGGCATCCAAGCCAGCCTTGCAAAGCGACCATCCTGCAATGACTGCTCTCAGAGCTTATTACACAGTACTCTTTCACTGACCGTTTCTGCCTCCAAATCCATTTTCTAAAACTCTTGGAAATGACAAGGCAGTCTATGTAGCTGAGGCAAATTTTTCAATTTTTCATTTAAGCATGTATTCAAGGAAAATAGGCATTTGCCCATGTCTGAAACAAATGCATGATTTAGGCAATTCCACACTTATTGGCTAAGCACAGTTAAATTTTACTGTTAGGGTAATGGATTTAATTTCCAATGTAATTTCCATATGGATAAACCGATATTCTCAAGTACATTTGCCCTGCATCACAGTTAATTAATATAAAGCTATTTAATAACCTCCACTTAAACACAAAAGACTATTCAGGCTCTCCTGGCAAGAGTAAAAGGAACAGCCTCCTTGTGTGTGACACCAGCTGAAGACAAGAGCAAAGGAAAATTTAATTAAGACCAATCAAGAGCAAGACAGTTGCAAACAGAAATCAGATGTTATAAATGCTCTACATGGTGATTACCCCAGCTCCTTAAAGGATATAATAATAATGCCATCTACCACCAACTTCCAGGTGCTTGAGATGTGCCCAAAAGTGAACTTAGGGGAAGGGGAAAGCAGTAGGGCTGGGAGCCAAGGCAAAGTGAAGCATGGAGTAGCAGGGATTCAGCACCATCCATGCAGTGACACTGCTGCAGCTATGCCCAAAGCTGAAGGTGGTACCACATTGAATAGGAAAGAGCTATAAAAACAAGCTGCTTGTAAGCATCTTCAGCTGCGGCATCAACATATATATATTTGCAGGTCTCTTTGGGTACTTAGAGGAAGTTAATTGCTCATTAACAAAATCCAAGCAGATTAATTTCTGATGTATAGCATCTGACAGGAGTGATACTGAGTTACTGCCTTGCTGGCTGATTTCTGAAAGAAGCACAGGAATTGGACTCCCAAGATAAACACAACCAAAGTTTCCACTAAGAAGGAATAAGTGGCAGAGTTTGAAATAGCTAGGGATCTTTGTTTCAATGGAGAAAGCTTTATTGCTTGTGCGGATTAAGTTCAGCAATATTGCAGGGCTCATAAAATCACTAGAAGAAAAACTCTGTAAGACTGAATGTTGGCTGCACAGCAGAAATAAAACCGCTTATTTTGACAGGCAGGAGGCCACCATCCAGAAAACCTGATTTCAGGGAACAGTGCATTTACAAAACAAACGCTGTGGTGCGTGTGACTAGCTGCTGTCAGGAACCTAGACAAGATTAAAAATTCCATCTTACTCCATGAGGAACACAGAGCAAGCAGTAGTGCTGTGTCATTCAGGCTGTGCTCTAGCAAGGGCCAGATGGACTCTTTACCTATTGCCTGGGACTCTCTTTACCCTGCCTTACAGAACCTTTATCACAAGCAAAGGGGAAAGAGGAAAGACTTTATTTCTCTTGCAACAAGTGAAGCATTTCTCTACTTGTCACAAGCCAAGTTTGGAACACCACAGCCCACCCACTCTGTGAAGGAACACTGCAAGTCTCACTGGCTCAAAATGGTTTTGAAGCAACATGTCATGCTGGAAACACCCCAGTCCAAAGAAAATCAGAGCCTGCACACTTTTTGGTGGGACAGGAGTAAAGGCTCTAGCAAATCTTATTGCTACTCAGGCACACCACAAGCAGCACCTCACTGCCCAACTTCCCTGCTCCTGACAGCCTCACTGGCCTGACTCAGGGCTGCTTCTCCAAAGTTGCAAGGGAGGTCTGTCCGCTTTGTACATATATACCTCTCAGGCTTTGGCACCTTGACTTGATCTCCCATCACGTACCAGACTGGCAGACCCTGTTCCTGTGACTAATAAAGAGGTATTCCTAAGATCAGCAATTAAAAAGAAAAACACCTCTTATCATTTTCGAAAGACATCTTCAAGGTGACACTTGGGAATCAAAAAAGAAAAGTATTTGGAGTGCAAATACCAACTCTAAAGATTAGCACTTGCTAGAAGGAGAATCTTAACTGTGGGGGGAATTATTATTGAAGGTTCATCAACAACAGCCAAGGGTCATGGGCTTTCTAGGTAATCATCTTTGTGCTGGAGAAAATCAGGCAGATCTGAAAAGGTTGCAATATGATTGAAAGACTGGGCTGGAAGTTAAAAACACAGTATCTGCTTTTCTGCAAAGAGATCACTGGCGTACTGCACAGAAATGTGGAACTGGGAAAGTGGTTGACTCAGAAAAGTGGTGTGAACAAGAGTGCTCTCAGCCCTAGAGGTCATACCCAACTCTTCCAAAGGGGAGCTCCTGCCTTGCCTTAGCAAACAACAGAACTAGGAGAAATTAATTTCATGGTTGTCTGCTCTGGTAAAATCCCTGACTGAATGGACTCAAAAAGGTAAACATTGAGGCTAGCCCTGGGAAAATCATTTTGCACAGCTAAATAAACCTCAGCATCAAGACAAGCATCAGGCATTTGACACCTACCTTTCTGCAGAGCGTGCTGAGGCTCCTCTTCCTGTTAAGAAGCTGCATGGACTGCAAAGAGACTTCCCTAGAGAGCATGTCACGTGTTGTGGAAAACTGAAATGAGGTACACAAACAGATGGACAGAGCCCTCAGACAGGTCTCTTGGAACAAAGACGTCCCTCTACCCACATAAGAGGAAGCAACCTTCACTAAAGATATCCCAGTGGAAGAGCAGACCCCTGTAGAGAATTCACAGCTGTGGATTATGTTGCAGCACATATATAGTTATTTGCATTGCTCCTGGCCAGTTATGACCAACACAGCTCAGATTAAGTTAACACAACCCATAGATATGCTCTAAGCCTAAATGAATTAAAGGTTGGGCCCCAGGCAGCCCTGAATCCAGCAAAGTTGAAGTCCACCCCTTCCACCCTGAACCAAGTGCCACTACAGCAGAGCACCAAACATGAGTTAGAACAGAAAAGCAGCTCCAAGCTTGGCATGCATGTGCCAAGTCAGCTGAATTTAACTCTCTCTCCTTTAATTCCATAAATGAGATCATCCCTTGAGTTTCAGTTAGTCATGGTCCAAAATCCCTGCATTTCTGTGGAAGTGCATTTTATACTAACTTAAATTTCACTAGAAACACATCAGTAACATCAAAGAGGACATGGAAGTAATGTGCACTTCTACAGGCCACAGCCCCTAGATTGTGCAGTGTGAAGCAGCAGAAGACCTGCTTGCAACTGCTTCCAGCACCTTAAGCATTCCAGTGGAGAATTCTTATTCTCCAGCCTGAGGTCAAACAGTACAGGTCTTACAGGAGAGCTGCACTAAAGCAAAGGGTCCTGCAAGCAGGCCCAGCTCACATGGGAATCAACCTCTTGCCTCAGGAATGTAATCAGAGAACAGTGAAACATGTTTCAGGGTCCTACAGCCCAACACACATTAATGAAAAGCTGCTACGTAACTTGAAAATCACCATGGTCAACTTCCCTGTACCATACAGACTTTCAGGCACGTGCTAATACAGGACTGCACATCCTTCGGCTCCCTTCCAGATCTCTTCAAGGTTAGCCTCCATGCCCCAAAGCAGTTTATACACAGCACATTCAAATCTGCATCGTTGTGCTATAAAAAAAAACAAACTATGACACAGTCCTGAAACAGGAAGAGTTCCACGAAACAAAGTGACCACAGGCATCCCAAAAACTAGAAAAAGGAAAGCAGCCTCCGGCAGATGTAAGCCTGATGCAGATCTGGCAAAGCAGTGGAGCAGCTACCTGCATTTTCACAACATACTCAAGAACAGCAAAGCTGACACATGCCAACAAACCAATTCCCTGCTCTTATCAAAAGAAGTTTAATGCAGAACTCCTCTCTGCCTCATTTGCCAGAGAATAACTTACATGAATTTGCTGCCAGAGCCTGTAGCTATTTGAGCAGCCTGTTTCCCTTCTCATTTCAGTAGAAATCCTGGGACCAAACATGTCTGATCCAGCTGCACTGTTATCTGAAGTATTACTCACCCTAGGCAGCAAAGATGATCTGTATATCCTTCCTGCCACTGATTTGAGGCAGTGTGAATGCCTCATCAAGGCCCACAAGCCACGAGCCTAAAAACTTCTCAGGATCAGAGGCAAAGAAAACCTGTTTTGACAGTTCTTGAAAAGCATTCTTGATGGCGGTGGGATGCAGAGTCAGTGCCTTCAACAGCAATTCCAGCACAGCATGGCATCAGTGAGGACAGCCAGACTCCTGCGCCTCCTGATTTGCTGGTGCCTAACCCAGAAGAGATAAACTTGCCTTTCTCACTCACAGAGGTGCCTTTCAGGACTAGAAACTGCCTCCATGATACAAAAATCAGGAAAAGAGGTAATATATCAGAAAAGTCTTCTTAATCCCTAAAGCTGCCTGAAAAGACTTAAATTAAGCCCTCCAGGATTAAATAGGCACATCCTTCCCATGGGCAGGGCAAAAAAAAAAAGGAAAAAAAAGAAGTCCTTCTTCCTCTGTGGCAAATGCTTCAGCAGATAAAAAGATAAAGCAAGGGCAATCACCTTGCACCAGTGGACTCACTTGGGCCCAAAAGAGAAGCGACACTATGCAGTTACATAGCCTACCTGTGGACTTTCTTGTTTCCTTGCATCTCAAGGCCATCTGAGGGTCCACAGCAGCACAAGAATCCTAAAGGCTTTGTCTCAAGTCAATTCTAAACTAAAAATACATTGTAAAAGTAGATATTTTCACTAAAGCTAAAAAAAAATATTGATGAGAAACTTTTCAAAACTGTAAGCTCTGAAAAAAAATCTTTCATCAAAGTGATTAGGAGGTGGTGAAGCATGGGTTTGCAGAGGATAGTGCTCACTGGCAGAACTCCAGCTACCGGATTCATTTAGTTATATTTTGAACCATTACGGTACCTCTATGGGGTCAGATAGTAAATGTATCCACTTCAACATCATTGCATGAGAACAAATGATTTTCATAGTAAACCTAACATCAAAACCTTATACCACAAATACAAAGAGGTAGCTAATTTAAAGCATTTAAATGCAAAGTAAAATATTGATATTTTAAAAGTAAAACTTTTGATTTTTAATCAAAGTAAAACGTCGTTTTTAACAACATCCTTTACTGGTTTTTCCTCCCAACTAGCTGCAAAACATTTTTTAAGGGGGAGAAAATGTCCTGTTTGGCAGATGTTTAACATGGAATTATAGATGGTAAATATCAGAATGAACAGTTGATGTGGAAGGCATAATTTGGCCTGCAGAATCTCCAACAATACAAGAGGCAGCAAACAAAAGTAGCACAAGCAATTCTCTGAGCTTGGGACCTAGGTTCAAAGGAGAACAGTTACTGGTAGGGGAAAAACAAACATGTTTTTTCCTGGTTTTGAAAATTATAAATAAATTATTTCAACTTAAAGATCAAATTGTGTAACTTTAAAGAGTTTTTTTACCACCTCTCTGACAAGAGTAAAACTAAGCTTCAGGTAAAACAGAGCTGAGGTTGACAAACCTGTCGAAAGGTCATATTACGCAGATGTCATATTATTGGAATGACTGGTTTGGAGGAAAGCCCTTTGGAAAAAATCTTCAGGAAAATCCTGAAAGGGTCCAGAGGAGAAATTAACTAACTGGTGGTCCGGAACCTTCTTAGTACATCTCCTGGATTTCACTCAGAGTTGCTATGCACTGTTTGCAAATGATTTATATTAATCTACACCTCAGAATTTTAACCAAGTCAACATAGATCAACATGCAGACAACTAAAATCTGCTCGGATTCAACGGGTTACACTTAGCTGTAGACCACCATCATGCCTGCCTTTCCTTCAACAAGGTCTGAAGGAAAAACCACCAATGTTTGCACACAAGATGCTATTGCAAAGCCTTTGGCAGTTTTCAGCTGATCAGCCTGTTTTCTCCCTGACAAATTCTTGGAAAGGAACCTCCTTTGGAGCAAAGGAGACTGCTCACATGAATGACTATCAGGTCATAGTCCACACTCCAGAAGGCTTTAAGTCTATGATATATGTGATGCAATTCCCTGTGTAAAGCCAATTCCCTGTATGGCACCACTCACAGAAAATAATCTAGGTGCACCATACAGAGACATCCAGACAAAGCCAGAGGGACGTCGTTGCTGAAGCTCTGAAGCAAGGTACCACGGTTGGTACCAAGGAGACAGGTAGCCTTACCTGTGAATTCCACATGAGCCACAGAAATCTGAGTCAGTGTCCCATAGAAGGAAGGAACCATGACCCTGACTTTACCAGGAGGACAATATTACTTGGGAACAAAACACTGTCTCCAATATTTGCTGAGAAAATGCTTGGAAACACCGAACTTCTAAGGCACCCCATTCTCCCAGAAGCCAAACCACAGACTCTGCTGATTCAGCTAAATAAAAGCCATCCCACTCTCAAGCAGGCTCATAAATCTTGAGGATCTGAACAGCAACTATGGTGTTTCTGCAAGTAGAAATTAATGCAGAAAACCAAGCCTGCTGCACATACATGCTGTGAAATTAAGCTCAGCACAGAGATCTGTGTCAGAATCCAGGTAGTCCTCAGATCAGATTCCTTGCCCCTCTCTCGGGGACCCAGAGAAAGGTATAGCCATCTTATTAGACAGGATAATGGAAGATGGTGAAGAGTAGAGGTGGAATGGGAAAGCTTTAAACATCTGTTTCGGCCCTCAACAAACCAAGGTAGAGTTTTCACTAAAACAGATCATCCTGGTTAGATCCAGTGAAGAACTATGTCCCATCATCCCCAAGAACATGGAAACCTCATTCTTCCTCCAGAGCCTGACAGCTGCAACTGCTCCACACAGGCTAGAAGAGTGTATGCCCATAAACAGCCCAACAGTGTCAAACAGCACAATTTTCACCTTTCCTCCCAGCCAAATAGCATTTTCTGGGGACAAGGAAACAACACAGGGGAAGAATTTCTGGCCTAATAATGTGTTCAGCACTGCACCTCCCAAATACGAAGAGCCTGTGTGTCTGTATATACGTATTAAGTACTTCCTCCACTATACAACTAATCCGATTAACAGCTTTAAGGAAACTCTGAAATGTTATAATTCAAGAGGTCCTATTCATAAAAGGTCTTAGGCTGTTTCTGTACAGAGGTTGCATTCTTTCCACTGGAAATAAAAAAGCAGAGCATAGGATTTTGTCCCAGGAAAGAAAGGGTCCCAATCCCCACCATGCTGAAGTAGACCACCCTCTTACAATTCACACGAGTGTCAAACAAGCCCCTCAAGAGATCAACCCTTGCTGCCCCTGTAGAGAGTCCGCTCGCAGGACAGGTTAACACAGAAATCCCTCTGTGTGTGCTCCACAGAAAGCACAAGAGTCACAGGGGCTGCCCATTTATCAGCTCTCACTTTCAGGGGCAGAAAGCCAGGGGGACAACTGAAGCCTGCTGAAGATGAAGACTGGACCAAGTGAATAATGTAACATTATCATTAACTGAATGCAAAGCATTTTATGATGCAACAGCTTTGCCAGAAAAAGACTAGTCCAATCATGCAACATGAGGCATGGGTGTAAGAGAACAGCATCTGCATTGCATGATACAGATGTGGGTTATAAAATTCAGTTTATTTGCCAGACGGTGTGGGTCTGGCACCAGTGCTGAGTGAAACAACTGTGCTAGATATGACAACTGAAAAAGCCACTACAGCAAACTATTACAGGCAAACACTTTCTGGCTTACAGTACAGGGGCACAATCTCTTCCCTACTCCTGCTGGCCACAGCATTTCTGATACAAGCCAGCATGCTGTTGGCCTTCTTGGCCACCTGGGTATGCTGCTAGTGTGCAAAAAAAGTGTATTAAAAGCACGCCTCTGTGTTGGAACACAGATGTGACACCTTTCACAGTCATCCCAACAGCAAGGTGGAGCATTGATCCCCAGAACAGGACCTAAACAGTGCTCTGGAACCAAAGCTGGACAAATTACAAGGATACAGAACCAGCCACCAGTCCTTATGAATGAGACACACAGTATGAACTGAGATGCACAAGGATGAGGTGAACATGTGATGTCAGTGATTTCTGTCTCTACCAAACCCTTCATCCTACTTGGTAACCTAACAGTGCATCAGCAGAGAGGGAAGTTTGTCCCAACCTGCTCTGTCTCTCCAGTCTTTCTGGTATATCTCAGAGCTCAGACTGTCAACAATTTCACTCTTTCCAGCATAAAGTGAAGCAACTATACTGCAGAGAGCCCTTCAAGCCCTCCAAACCAGTTGCAGAGTGGTTCAGAGACTGTTAGAGCTGGAATCCAGTCAGAACTACTGAGTCATTAAACAACTCTGGTCTGGCACAAGACAGAGTGTACATAAGTGCTATGCAGGGGCAGCAATGTAAGGATATGTTACCCCATCTATTGTCTTTACAGAAAAGCAGCACAATTGTTAACCTCCTTCAATTATAGCATCACTTCAAGGGTAGTCTGTATGCAAGACTGCAGTGGCTTTTACCTAGACAGACTGCTGAAAAAAAAAAAAAGTATTATTTTATTAAGGTCATAGATTGCACAGAAAATGGGGGATGACAATAAGAGTCTCCCTTTCCAAATTAGCAGAAAGACAGTTCCTTGTGGAAAGAGACAATTGCTGTAAATTTGAAAATCCTCTCCCTCAGAGAAGATAGGATTGGCTACGTTAAAGACAACTCAGTTGTTATTTAACAAAGCTCAGAGCTGGATCCCACCATCAGTCCCATAACTAAGCTCTGCATGCACCTCTTTGGCTGTGGGAACAGGCATTACGACTGAGAGGGAATTCCTTCCTCCTAAGGATAAAACCAGGGAAAGAAGGCATTGCAACCCCTGGGCTGCCCTTACCTGAAGTGTGTCTTGCGTTGTCACTTGAGTGCTTTGTTAAGTCAACAGTTCTGTTTATTTGAAACAGCTTCAGATCATCTTCATCTAAAGCGATATCTCCCCAAAAGGCAGCTGGAGAGAAACAAACTGCAATTAGTTAAGTTTTTTTTTTGGAAGGAAAATACAGTTCTTATGTAGTCTCTATTGCTCCTAAAAGGCTATTACTCAATGGAACAGAGAAAGGTAATACAGAGTAGCAGTTTTAAAGGTACAGACGGAGTGGACATGGGTGCAGGCCAGGTGACAGCTTTTAAATTAAGCCACTGTGCAGATCCACCAAAAGGAGATGGAATTCCTCATGTTACTCATTGTTATAGGTCTGGCACTAAGGTGGTAGTGTTCACTCTTCATTAAAGCTTACATGAGTGACAATCGCTGGCATTTCCCAAGTTAGTGTGAAGGAGCTAGCTAAGTCGCAGCTCAGATCCTGACAGAGACGTTGCATCTGCATCCCCAGGATAACAATTTTCATAAGACAGGACAGCAGTGAAGCATGCAAGCTCAGCATAGTATATCTAAAAGCTACAGTTGTTAGTGTACAGGACCTTATAAACACTGTTAGCACTCAGACACACTGCACTGGTCTAAATCCAAGCTGACAGCCAGCCTGTTTCCACTTCGGTGGAGAAACACCAGTTATTTGTCCCTTTGTGTATCAGTTACATAGATTTAAGTTTGCAGAGTTTTAAATTTTCTGAAAATCTTTGAGTTTCAGCCAGAAGCCATGAAAATAAACAAACTGATACCTCACATTCACAGCTCAGAGAATCAGAGTGGAAATCATGTGAGAGGAAAAAATGATACTCTGTGAGTATCCTGACCCAACTAGTGCTGCAATGAATAGTTACCATTTTGGGAATTTGAACAAAATAAACACAGGTGATGAAGCAGTTGTCCAAGTAGAACAGAATTTTCAGAGATAACAAACAGATTACAGAGCTGTTAAAACTTATATAAGAAGCCTGCATAGGTTGATGAAAAACTAAAAAAAAAAAAGGAGCAAATTAATTGGTAGTATAGTTCAAGAGAACTCAAACAGGGAACAATGTTTAGTGTCTGCAACAGCGATTAGATTTGATGGAATAATTTTTTCTTCTCTTGTTAGGTTAACAACATTTACATTACTTGGAGAGGAAAGACATCCAATTGCTACACTGGCAACATCACTGATCGAAATGTTAGGCCTGAGAAATCAATGGGTTTTACTTATCATCTCACTTTTACTGCCAAGACCAAATGAAATATGGACCCTTGCCTGAATATCAGAAACCTGTAATCAGATCTCTGGTAACTGAATTATGAAATGTTAACTCAGAGAGTTTTGTCTGATACAATATGGCACAGTTCCAATGCAGCGCTCGCTTCCTTTATTGTGCATTTCAGCATCTCAGTCAGTACAACAGCATTTGCCAATGTCACTGTTCTGTGACATGGGAAAGCCAAGAAGTCTTTGCCTGCTGCTAGGCACATCCCAGCCACCACAAACTGCCCCCACCAAGAGCTGCTGTGAGCAGCAAAGCCCTGGCATGAGTGGAGGGGGACTCAGAAGCCTTCCTCTTTCACCGGAATAAAGGTGCCTCCCCCTGGTTATCTGACCACAACAGAGGAATGAGCGTCAGTCTCCAAGAGGACTGGCTCTGGCTTTTTGGTTTGGCTCCTTAAAACTGCTACCAAACCCCAGAGCACAGAAATACGACAACAGCTCCAGAGGAGATCATAGTGGAGACAAACCTATATACAGTGACATAAATTATAACAGAGCCTCTGTTTGCTACACAAACACAGAACTCAGGTTCTCCCCAGTCTCTTAGCAATCCAAGCCCTCATGACAAACACAGAAGAACCTAAAATACTGTCAGATCCCCACCAGCTACAAGTCTACTAGCATGGCCAGGCATCCCAAGGTGCTTGTGAGTGGCCAGTGGAAGAAAGCGGAGACATATGCTCTTTGTGGCTGCACTTTGAAGAAATGACATTTTCTCCATGCAGAAAAATCATTTGGTCAGGACAACAGAGCAGACAAGGTACAGAGATACAAACAGCATCCCATACCACCTGATTCCCTCTCCAGCCACATTTGTTAAGTCACTATTATATTGGCCAACTAAATATCCATTCCCTACCCTCCTGCCAAACCTTTCACTCCATTTAAGCCCCAAACTGCCACCACCCTGAGCTCTCATTGGCTCTTTTACATTAGTACTACACAGTTTGTTTCTCTGGCTAAGGCGGCCCATGCCAAAGCACAACTTTCAGGGCAAGCCTGCAGCATGGATTTACACATCAACAGAATTGTTACATCTTCCTTCCAATGGAAGGCAGCAGTTTTCTCCCAGCCCCAGCAAAGGAATCTCTTTCTCTTACAAAGCCATACATCATCCTGAAAGATGGCCCACTACAAAAGCTGAATTTCCCTAGTATTTATTTCCAGCTCTCTGCAGTCCAAACATGCTCCAGGATAACCATGATTTATCACAGTCTCAAAACAGCTGAACAACTTTCCTTGCTGGAAGTCCCGGCTGAGAATACTGTGCTGCAACTTCTCCTGTGCTGTCAAAGGCTCCTTCCTAAAGGCACACAAGCCTGAAAGACGCTTGCTTCCACCCCAAGGGAGCTGTCCCACAGGAAAGCCCTAATACTTTATTTTAAAGGGTCATAAGTTCAGAGACTGCTGGCAAATGCAACTTCTCAAAGCATCCCTTCTGATTTCCTTTAGCAAGGTCTCCTTTTTAGTTTAATGTGGGAGGATTTAAAAAAAATAAAAAGAAAAAACAAAAAAAATCTCCAATCAGCAGGCTAACAAACTTGGAAACCAGTATTTCTCTTTGCAGAGAGCTCTGCAGTGTGCAGGCAGGTGCAAACTTGGTACAACACTTGGTACAACAGTGTGCAAGCTTCTTTAAGAAGATGCTTTAATCACTGTGGATAGCAAGAACAGAACAGTTCTTATTGAGGCTGATGGAACCAACATGAGAGAGTTTGCTTCCATGCTGGACTAGTAACCTGGACCAGCCACTCTGAATACTCAACCTCACCATATCCCAGTATATGCGACCAGACAGTGTTTGTTTGCTGGGGCAAAGGGGAAGGATGACTGTGTTTAACAGAAAAAACAACACCCAAGCACAAAAAGTAGCCTGGCAAGTTGTCTTTGATTTCAGCACATTTCTCCCCTGGTGCCTGCAATGAATGCGGAGCTTAGAGGTGCCATGACACCTGGAAGGTACAGCAGATGGCACTAGGAAGGAGAACACCCAGGCAGAGGACAGGCTGAACAGTTTTTCCAGATGCTTAACATGCAACCACCGAGTCCAAACAAACCAATCCCTTCACAGTCCTCATCTTCCACAGTAACTATTTTGGGGTATTTGACAGGCTCCTACTCTAAAGCAATGCAATGTCCCAAAGCATCTTCTTCATAAAATCTTCACCTCTCTTCCTTGCTAATCACCTACAACCTGTTTCTCCAACCCCAACATCCCCAAGCAATGCCCTTCTGCCATTCCTTGCTTCCATCTTCTTCTTCCCCCAGTTACAAGATGCTGAAAGATCCTAAGTCATCAGCACCTCTTGTTGCAGAGGTGATTGAACCATATTTGAATAGTACACGGGAAAATCGGTGTCCCATCTTAGCCATATGAGCTACAGGCAAGAAGTACTGGGCATTCACAAACACTGCTAGGCAATACCAAATGCCCGCTCCTGGCAAACAATAAAATGAATATTCATGCACTGGCAAAGTTATTTTTGAACATTTGCTGTCCTGAAAAGTTTGAGTGCTGGGAGATTTAATTTTCAGGTCTGGCCACACTTTCATTAGGACTGATAATAAATAAATAAATCAACAGATCAAAGTCTCTTCCCAGCACCTCCATATTTCTTCCTTTGCAAGAAGACAAGTCTGCTGCTGTTGCTGAACTGCCTGCTGGCACAAGAATCAGTACAATAGTATTCTGAAACATGCCAAGAAAGATTTATACCTTGAAGAAAAAAAACATTCCTTTGGGCAAAGTAACAACTGTGTCAGAGAGAAAAGCAAAGCCTCAAAATAAGGCAGAAACCAGTGAAAGAAAAGAGAGAAAAAAAACCCTAAACCAACATGTTGGAAATAGGGCCAGGTCCTGAGCATTGAACACTCAAGGCAAAGAAGCTGCTGCCCACAGCACCCTCTCTCAGGACGTTATCTGCAGGAGACGAAATTAGGCCAGAAATTCCAATTCATGTTCAATACATTTTCTTTCCTGGAAGGCGATGATACAGGAATGAAGAAATATTTTGGGCTTGAGTTTGTCCAAAGCTGTGAACATACACATGAGCCTACACATTGACCAACTTTAAGGAACAATACATGCTCTCCCTTGGCTGAATGTCACGTTATTTTAACTGAAAACTGAACAATTCAGTGGCGTGGATTATATTGCCCACCATAATAAAGTTAGGAGAATGATCTTTTCTTTCTAATATCCACAACTTTCCTGCTGCTGGTTGCTTCCTCACTCTAGGTCTTCATCCTTTCTACAAGGACAAGGCAGTCACCCCAGTCCAATGATCTATGAATCCATTCCTGGTACAATGAGCATTGCAGAGGGGCATATGTAACGCACAGAGTGGGAATCCACTCCACAGGTAGCAAAGTAGCTCCCTCTACGGGCTCTTAAAACACCCGCCTCTTCAAAAGAAAGCACTGCAGGTGAAAGTCTGCTGCCCAGTTCTTCAGTGTGCCCTACAGGGTTAAGGACGTTACTCCCTCGAAAGCCAGTGTGCAAAACACTATGGGCTGCCTCAACCCCTCCTGTTTTCATTTAAATTGGTGTGTGAGCTTCATAATACTTTTGCTTTCTCTGTTTTCTGTTCCAGGTGACTGTGCATGTCCCATGGTAATGCCGATATGAGACAGGGCTTTGGCTGTGCACCTCAGTTGTTCGAAGTGAGATTCTTCCTCTGCAACTTCTGCAAGCTCAGCATTCCTTCCCCCCACCCTATTGTCTAGCTCTCAGCTGGATACCACCTCATCATATCCTTGCCTGGACACCCCTCCATTTGCCATTGCTTAGCGTTTGAGGAAGCAGTCTGCATTTAAGATAGGGTAGGAAAAAAACCCACATCTTTTACTACACTGAGCTAGTGCACTACGAAGCAACAATCTCTCCTTAGGGCATCCAAACATTTTATGTCTCTAGCTGCCTACATCCATAAGCCAAGCAGCTCACATCTTCCTACCTGCTGCTTTTAAACAGGGCTAGTGTTCATAAGCCTGTTTGTTCTCCAAGTTACACGAAGTTCAGAGCCACATAGAGGAAAAGCCAGTGGTGACTCAGAACAGACCTGCCATCTCCTCTTTAAGCCAACAGCCTGGCAAGATGCCCTTGCCAAAAACAAAACAAAACAAAACCCAGGCCCTTGATTTGCCAACTTCATGTAATTTAACCAATTCAGCCATTGTTTCTTCTGTCCTAGCTAGTTTAAGAAGTGCCAAACCCAGCACCTGCACTAAGCTGCAATCACTTTCTCCTCTTCTTGGCCCAATTGATGACAAACAATTTCAGGATTTTGCATCAACAGACTGCTGATTTTTTTTTTAAATGAAAACATACATATATTTTTTAAACAAGTGAGGAGTTCCGTGCAGTATACCACAGCAAGGTGCAATCAGCCATCATAGCAATAATGCACAAGAAACAGCAGTCAGGCATGGCCATGGTGCTCATATTGCCAATAAAGACTAGAACTGCTGCATTCAATTAATCCAAAGCTTCAGCCTGCTCTACATCTCCCACTCTTGCACTAGTGAGCATACTCAGCAATTTATTATGAAAACCAACAGAGGAAACAAACTTCCAGGATTGCCAGACCTTGGACTGCTGGGCAGACAGCAGAGCTTTCTCCTTATAACATCATGGTATGTAGAAACTCCCTCTCACACTGCAGTGTTTAAATACTCTTAGAGAGGACTGCTGCAGCTCCTTTTCAGAAGGAAAAAAGCAGAAATCTTCACATTCAGCCAAATTTAAGGGAAGCTTTGGCATTAAAACCAGTGAATATCTTCAAGGGAAAATTTGGAAGGAAATGCTTTCATCATAGGCAGGTAGATCCTGGCAGACTGAGCTGCATATCAGCTTCTAGGAATTGGCTTCTGAAACTCCATCAGAAAGGAAAACCCTGGTGTCTCCAAAGCCTGTCCCAGAGAGGTAAAATAATACACAGCAGCCCCAAAAAGCAGCAGGTGCAAGCAGGAACAACCTTTCACAAAGACAGCATATATCAGGTGCAGTTTTTCATAAAAACTACAGAAGGAAAACACACAGCAGCTGTCTTGTGATGCAGGTAAAAGGGAGCGACACAAAATTCTTCTCCTGTTTGACAGTTAGCAAGTGGTCCAGACAAGCCCTGGCCTCCAATAGCTTTTGTCACACCCTACTCAAGTTATTCTGACTAAATAAAGGAAGCAGAGATGAGAGACCTAGCTACCAGCTACCTCCATCCCCTGCCAATACCTCCACCTTGCAGTGCGTGCAGCTCTCACCCTTAGCGCAAGTGGGAACCAGGAAACAAAACTACAACCAGATAAAAGCATTTTGTGCTCTGATCCTAAATGACAGGACCATAAATAACACAGTGGCACTATTTGACAAAGAACACACTTTTCCCAAGTGCTTATGAAGCGTTCCTCATTAGCTCAACCTGCAAGGCAGCAATGCTGGCTTGGAAATCCATCATCGCTTCATTTGCCCTTTAAGAACAGGAGATGGCAAGGTTCTGGCTAATGAAATCCAAGAATGTCTTTATCAATTAATTATGGAGAATGCTGTACCATGCAAACCCCATCTCACATCTTCCATCATCTTTGCTGCTCAATATAACTTTAATTAATCTTTCCTTTGGCAATTTGAAGGAAGGGTGAGCATGCTGCAAACACCCACTGAGTATTAAATTGATTTTCTGTTTTATAGGCCTCTTTCCCTCCCTATTGGCCCAGCTATGATTTGTGGCCCTTCACTCGCAGGCATTTTTTCCACGCTAACATAATCCAAAGCCCTAAGCAACAATCTAAGTCAGAAAAGTAACATTTTGCACAGCTGATTGCTTCAGCCCAGCCTCTGCCAGCACAAAGCAGATCCTTGCCCTCCCTCTCTTCTCCTCCCACCATAAGAGTTCAAATCAACCACCTTATCTCCATACCCGCAGCATTTTTGCCTAAAAAATTGCAATGTTTTTGTCTTAAGTAACTAAGCAATCAAGTCCCTGTAGTTTCCTGCCTGACATTTGTAGCAGCACATCTTAATCACTGAAGCAGTAAGGCAAAGCCTATTCCGCTTGCAAACTCAGCGTCCAGGCTGAGGTACCAGCTTGGTCTTGTACTTGAGATATCTGGACCTGAAAGTAGGAACTCCAAACACAGTCGAGCTCTCCAATAACTCCACTTACCCTCAGAGACAGACAGACCTCACTCAACCTTGGGCTCATAAGGCTGTACGCAAGGTCTTTAGTGGCAAGCACACCCCAGTGCACAAGCCAGTTCTGTGGTAGGCAGAGAAACAATGCCAATCACGTGCAGTCCAGCTGTGCAGCAGTGAAAGAAGTTCTTTTCAAAAGGACCTTCCCTTCCACCTTATGGGGAACATAAGCTTCAGTTTTCAGCAGTCAAAAATTTAAGGCTGGGGCAATTAGGGATCACCCTCTCATCTTAGTGTCAGCTCACTGACAGGTATGGGTACTGGCTGCCAGCAGTTTCTGTCTCAGGCATTCAGGTCCTTGTTCAACACTGCTTTCTCAGTGACATGGCTTAGGAGACCTTGACCTAAAACACTGCTTCCCCCTCAGCAGCTGTCCCACAAGAGAGACTTTCTGAGCCTTCTGGCTACCAGCTTCAGTCTTCAGGGAGGAGACAATCCAGGTCGAACCTTCTCCTCAGGTAACTCCCATACCATAAGATTGCCCTGGATTTATTCCTCAACTTAATTTTAAGAAATAATAACCTTAGAGACAGCAGAAGAAAACTTAAGACTAAAACTACTCTAACCATAAACTTCATTTTGAACAGCTGAGTGACTAAGCACTGTTCTCCCACTGAAGACGTGTCACCAGTGATGCTCACAACACAGAGTGAACCGTTACAGGTTATTCAATGCCATCGCTTGGGCAGCTTCCTTCACAAAACCTGCCCTTTTCCCCTGCCATACTAGGTGTCAAAATCTCACTGTTTTCACCCCAAGCAATATAGCAGGGGAATAGGTAACCCCAAACAGACAGGCAGGAAATTCACTGCCACCTGCCCATCCACAGGAATAACTGGCTTATTGCAAGAATGAACAGAAGCAGAGCCATTAGTTGAGCTGCATCCTCAAAAAAGGGAGATGGTAACCCAGGCCTGCTTGGAGCAAACATTAAGGCAGGCTGACAATTTAAAACCACACAGTCCTAGATGAAAGGGGGAGTTCATGATAGATCACATCTATTCAAGGGTCAGACAAGGAAAGCAAACACAGGCTCATTTTACTCATTGTTCTTTATCCACCAACACCAGGAGAGGAGTGTTGCAGCACTGCTGGAAGAGAGAAAAGAAATGGACAGCAGGCAGGAAAGAAATGGGAGCTATTTATGGAGGATAGCTAATTTGAGCTGTTTACAGACTTCCCCTCTGAGAGTTAGGGGACAGGAGAGCAGCAGGGGGGTGGTTTCAGCCATTAAAAATACAACGTGAGAATCCATTAATTTTCCATAGAAACAATGTCATCATAGAAGCGAGACAAATCTGATCAGTCATGCAAATGTGCTGATGTTAAATTCTCAGGCCTGGGTGGGGAATTTTGGTTGCCAAAAGCACAACAATGAAGAGATCAGAACAAGATTAACAGCCAGAGTGGCTGCAGCACTGAATGATGGGGGGGCATGGGATGTAACCAACAACACCCCTAGACTATAATGGGGTTCAAGCTGTAGGCCAGGCATAGTTGCCCAGCAGAATGAACAAAGAAAAAATGTCATGTATGAGATCTTGGGAACTGAGCAAATGCCACAGTCCTGCTCTGAAAACCAGCAAGAAACTCCACAGACCAAGGAGCTCCAACCAGGGACTGTAACGCTCAGCATCCCACCCTTACAAGCTGCAAAATCACAGTGTCAAGAAAGAGCAAGAAGGTGATAGCAGAGGAAACAGGTGAGTGTATCTCATAACAACAACACAGCAAAGCAGTAAGCGGCCCAAGTTTAGGAGAGTCAAGGAAGCAGGTTGGCTGCACAAGGCACCAGCACTGTCCCAGGCACATGCTGAGCTGCGATACAGTTTGGAATATAGCATTGATGTTGCATTGGTAAAAGGCAAAAAAATTATTTTTCCCTCCCCAACCAAAGAAAATCCCAAACAAAACACAACAGAAGGGGATCAGCAGATCTTCTCTCCCTTCCTCCCTCTGCCTTCTCAAAATCAAACTTCACAAACGCTTCCCAGAGGGAGATACTACGGACAGAAAATTACGGCAGAAGGAGTGGAGATCACTCACCCTGGTAGAAAACTCAGCCCTTCCTTGCAAAGAATCCAGCCACCATCCTGGACTGGGCTCGCCACAAGTATTGAGGAGTTGAAAATAACCTTGGAAAATGAAGTGCTCCAACCCCCGCAGGACACAAAACATTGCTGGAGTAACACCTATGGCAAGGATGCTTCTGGGTAAATCTCATCACAGGCAAAAAATGGTTCAAAGTAACATATGAACAAAACAAAATAAAGGAGACATCAAAACACATTGCAAGAGATGTTTCACTGTCGTTCATCCATAAGCCAAAATATCAGTATTTGCTATCACAAACAGCTATTTGGTTTACCTGTTCAAAACCACGTTGGTTTTACATTTGAAGCCTTTGATGCTCACAGCAATGGGAGTCCCCTCCACACAGCCTGTGCTTGGTGGTGTTTGCTGCTGCCCACAAGCCTGGGAAGGGCTCAGCCCACCAGCACCTGAGAAAGAGCACCCATACCTGCACTGCACACCTTCCTGTACCACCAGTTTGCCCAGAAACAGGCATTTCCCAAGTAACTTGCCTTGATCACAGAGACCTGACCTCTGGTGCCATGTGAAAAGAGGTGGGTTTTGCAGAAGGCAACAATCCTGCAGGACACAGCCCGAGGTGGCAGCCGTGCTGCTAGCTCAGTGTGACATGGCCTAGAGCACAGGCTGCTACAGTCGCTTGGTTCACAGAGATAACTAGACCCCCTAAAACACCTCATACTCCCCTGATAATCTCCCCTGCCTGCTCTAAACTCCTGCAAGACAGCCTGAAAAACAGTGATTGCCTTTTCTCATCATTTGTATTGAATAAACAGATCTCCTGCTTCCCCTTCTGCAGCTTATAAGCCTTGCCAAAGATTTCTCTGGATTTGCACCTTTAGAGACATGTGGCATAGGATTCATGCAGCTCACCCCAGCAGACACTCTTCAAGTCTGCTTTGTGATGCAAGCATTGCAAGATCAGCAGCAGCACACCCATTTATGAAGACTGCACTGTGCAGACATCCCTGCGCAACACACAAAATCACAGCGCTGCCCCTGTGGAAAAGATTCACATCCTGCCATGGTCTTCTTTCGTGTGTTTCCTTCTGATACCCTAAAACCTCTTGCTGTCCAGTCAGCCCTATCAACATTGCCCCCAGAGCTCTGCTTTCGCTGCTTCTCACCTTTTTCTGAACCTCACTGTCATTCTCCATTCTTGTCTTTCAGTATTACAGTCCCACATCAAATAAACTCAGCCAGCCAAAGATCCATAGCAACCATCACTGCAGTCTCAGAACTCCCACCTGGTCTATCCTACCACAGCTGGCACGTATAAATTCAATGCTCTTAATATTCGAGGCCATTTTTTATTGTCCCAGCCACAGACACCACAGTGAGCATTTAGTACTGTGCAGCTAAACAACCCTCGCAGTGTACAGAGTTTTAAATTTCAGAAGTTGTCTAAGCTGCAGTTACAGGGGCATTTTGGGTGCAAGTTCTCCCCATACAAAGTTCCTCTCAAGATTCACACCCAAACACCACAGTAGTGTCAATTCTTTGCTTTCTTCAACAAGATCTCGTTACTCTCTAAGGCTGCTCAAAAAAGGTCTTGAACTGTGCTCTCATCAAACCTCAGAGCATTAACCTAGTGTGTCAATATACTAGCACACAAGTGGAAGACAGAAGCAAGACAGCCATGGACCGTACAGTCTTCTGTTGACACAATTGATCCTGCACCAGCATTAAGAAATCAGGAAAGCAGTGAAGGGTTAAGTGTCATTATAGCCATTCATCTTACTTACCCAGGAGATGCCCATGAGAAGTCAGCCTTTATCAACACACATCCTGTAACGTTCTGGTTCTCTGTTTCACTTCAAGCACTTCACTACATCTGAGTAAGGACATACTCCCCACTTCCCAAGTGAGCCAGCTGCACCCTTCATTTCCTCAAACATCAATGACAAACGCCTGCTCAAGAATATGCATCTGTTTCATGTACAGCTCATACAGCTAATTTAAACAGCTTCCATATGTTGCCAAAAAACTGTGACCAAATGCCACTTGCAAATAAATGGGGAGTTTGTCTGGCTTCCGCAGTGAGAGGTTTCATCACACACATCAGAGCAACAGATCTTCTGTTTCCAGGTCTGCCTGGGCTTCCCTAACCCCTTCTGCAGTCCCCCTTCTGGGGATCAGTCCAAACGCCACCTCCTCCTGGGATCATGCCACCACAGCAATGTGCTTTATGGACTGCGATGACTAGAATTCAGAGAGGACCTGTAATGAACACCTCAACATGTAAAGATTTATCAGGTCAGGCACTCCCCTGGTCCTGGTTCCAGAGAAGTTATAGTTATTCATAGGACAGGCATGCTTTTTTTGCGCAGCCCTCATCCAGACATTACAATCAGGCACCAGATCGTAGCTGATACAACGCCTCAAAGCACAAATGAGGCTATGAAGATCCACGCAAGCTCTAATTTCACGTTTCAACATTTTGCTGTACAGCTGAAATTAGCATCTCACTTTTAATGTACCCATTGTGTCCTCCTGCTAAGTTCCAACCTGGCAACAGGTCATTTGCCATATTAAGAGCTAGACCACATCCACACCAATGTCTGTAGTTGGGCAGATGGGGGGACTGAGCAGAAAGGCAGATAGGACCTTCACTCAGGTTTACTGCTCTGCAAAAAGTAGATCTAGTCAGAGAAGCAGACAAGTACCTCTGTTTGGAAATGCAGGGGAGGCTATTAGAAAGATTTAAAAATTCAAAGGGGAAAAGTGCATGGATGTCACTATTTTCTTTGCCAATAATGGCACCTTATGGTAGCACGCCAAGAAAACACAATGCAGAATCTGTGTCCTTTGGAACAGGCCCTGCACAGGAAAACCTGCCTCACCCTTTTAGGCAAAGCTTGCTGAAGCAGACACCAAATGAATATGCCTGGAGAAAACCCTGCACTAGTACCGCTACCAGGAGGCAGAGGCGGCTGCCATTAGCATGCTGAATCGCACAGCATTTTCATTCATTCCAGCTGTTTAACAGGATTACATGAGGAGTGGCTTCTGCCTGCAGGCATTTAGTGACTATGGAAATCTGCAGCTGTCTGGATCGGTTACATGCAAATCCGATGCCTCGCCTTTATGCATAGGAATTTATGAATGACGGAAGCCACGTGAATCAATTGCATGAGTAATTTTTCATGAGCTTCACCCTATGTCAGATTCGAGGGGGACTTCCAGTTAACTGTGTCTGTAGTCGCTGACAGCTTCCCCAGAGAGGGAGGAGATGCTTCTAGTTGGCCACTAGGTGTAGGAATAGGATAGCTTTGGTTAGGGTGAATCCCTTTGCTTTGAGCAATGAGAAACAGCCCAGCGTGCCATTGAACGTGGAGTTGAACACCCTCACCTTCGGCTTGGTCCAACTGCCCTTTCTGCAGCATGACTGCCTTGTGAAGTGGCCAGGACTTAAAACTCTTCAAGAGAGAAGGTCGCCCCAGCACCAGAGTGCTGGTCAGCAGCAGGTGATCTGTCTAACGGATTGAGCACTGGGCTGGGGAGCTGGGATATCCAGCTTGACCTTGGATTCCATGACTAAAAAAATTGCTTTGCTTCTCCAGGACAGCCTGAGAAACTTCTCTTTAGGTGACTCTTAGGGAGATTTTGCTAACTCAGTAAAACCCAGTTTGTTCTCAATCAGATCAGTCCTTCTGTGCTCAGTTCCCACAGCTCACCGATACTGGAAGAAGGAAGATGCGAGGCAAGACTGCCTTGCTCAGCAGCAGCTGAGACATAAGCCAGAATAAAGTGGCCATGACTACAGCATCAGTGGACATGGCTGCCTTAGGGAGAAGCTACTCAGCCCTCCTCAGGCAATGAGATCTTCTGCTTCAGCATACCCATCCCTCTCTTTCCAGTTTTCTTCTGAAAACAAAGCATTGCCCAGAATTACTCATTAAAGGCCTTCACAAGGGTTTGCAAGGTTACATTAAATATACACACTATAACCACTTCTGCTGGCCATTCCTCTTTGAAACACTTCAGCTGTGCCCTGCGCATTAGCCTAGTCCTTTCTGTGTCAGAGCTCTGTTCCCTCCTTTGCAGCAGCAAGTATTTGGCACTTTCGCAAGTGATCTTATGCTCCCCTGAGAAACACCCGGAAAAGCACAAAGGCAGCAAGAAGCCTTGGAAAGACTGTGCCACAGCTCATTGAAGACCAAGTAGGAACATTGACGCAGAGCATCGGCACATACTCTGCCATGGCATCACTCAGCTGTCCAAAAGACAGGGTTTTTTTCATCCTTGCTCAGTGTGCAGCTCCCTGGCTCTGCAAGAGAAGAGAAAGGATCCCTGTTATCATCAGTCCCCTTCACTCGACAGCTGGATCTATTCCAGGAGCACCATCATGCAGCTGTATAATTAATGACTATCACAATGCATAAGCAGGACTAGATTGAAGGTGCAAAGGCAAACTTCAATTATGACATTTCCCAGCCTTAATAAAATGTCTTTAGACAGCAAATGAAGATAACTTCTTCCCCTGACAAACTGTTTGCACCCTCTGGATAGCAAACGGTCTTGTGTCAGAAGTGTACCTGTCATTGAAGTGGGAGGTTGTGGTTTGACAAAAGCACGGAACAAAGGGAAGAGAAGACAGAGTTGCCTTGAGGCAGTTGCCAGAGTTGAACAGTGCCAGTAAGGTTCCCCTGTGGTACTCTTGCTCTGAGGCAGTGAAGCCCTGTTTTTTTTTGGCTCAGGCTCTGAAAACAATTCTCAGCCCCAGGCAGACCAATGTCAGGAAAAACTCCAGTCCAAAGAACTGCAAACAAGAAACTAGTTCCAGTTTCCCACAGCCTTAAGCCAGGCCTTGCCATAAGCACCCTTGAGCATCAGCAGGAGGCAGGGTCATCAGCGCTGCTGCAAAAAGAAAGGTACCAGAAGTGGGAAGTTGCTCATTTATTGCAGAAAGACACTCATGCTGGGTTGGAAAGAGGACTTGGTGCTCAGACATTTGCTTCAGTGGCTGCTGGTTTTCATCAACTCCTGCTCCTGCAGAAGATATCAAAGACTCAGCAGGAGAGCCTGAGGGAGCTGTAGTAGCACCCTTTCCCTCTCAGAAAGGATGAGCAGGGAGATCTGCTCCCAGCTTGATCGCTCAGGGCACAGGATTCCCCTGCCAGCTCTGGATCAGTGGAAAGCAAAACATAAGCATTTTCCAGAAGGGCTACCACCATCAAAAACAGTTTCCAGATATTGAGCTATTGTAACAACCCAGCAGCAGATCTGCTGTCTTGCCTGTCAGTCACCCCTCTGCAGCCACACCAACACCACAGCCTTTAACCCATCAAATGACAGCGTTTCCCTGCAAGGTACACATCTATACTTCAACATTAAATTTGCACAAGATTAAGACCACCATAAAGCAGCATTGCCTAACACAGATCTTCAAACTGTACTCTTCTGATTACCCTCCAGATTTTGTTCAGACCTGCAGTATAGTGAGGAGCAAACCTTCATCCACTCTTCATACACCTGCAAGAGAGAAGAGAGCTCCCTCACCATCAGAGGCTGAAGAGTTGAGAGCAGGCAAATCCACTGGTAGAAAGAGATACTACCAGGGTCTAGGAGTTTAAGGAAGTTTAGAAATTTAGTATTTAAGGTGGTCCAGGAAACATAACTCAACCTCCAACATACTGTTCCTCAAACAAAGCAACTAACACATGACAATTACTCTTCCACACTGAACTATACAAGTAGCCTCATCTCTATTTATCTGGACATTACCACCCTGCATCAGTCTTCATTAGACATATCCAAATACTGCACACTCAATGTATGCCGTATACACACACCACTCCTGAGACATGTTGATATGATGGAGACTGTTGAGCTACAATGCTGCTGGAGGGATGATGTAAATGTGCCAGCCCAATTTTTATTTTACTCAGCCAAGAGGAAACTGAGAGCACCAAAATCCTTAATTTTTTGTGTCCCTAGCGGAAACTGCTACAACAAAAAGATGCTGTCAGCACTACAAAGCTTGCATCCAGCACAGATTTATACTTTATTTGTATTTAACGCTGGCTGGGCAGGATGATTATAGTTCAAGGTGTCCTTTCATATGAAAACTGCCCCTAATACAGGACATGGCACAGCTGTCACACAAGAATTGGGTATCATCAGACGGCGAACCAATATTCCATGGCTAGTGACAGCTGGTTTTGTCTCCTCACCAGGTCTGACTATACATGAAAGGTCACAAGATCAATGACAGAAGGTGGCACAATGGGTAAGAAAGGAAGGGAGACAGGGAACATGTCAATATATTTCTCTGGGCTCACTGTTAGTAGGCCCTTTTACATCCACACACTAAATGTTGAAAATCAATCATGACTCATCTGAAATACCATCTAGTCCACCAGTCCTAGATGGGGGGCAAACAGTCATTGGGAAGTTTGGGGAAGAAAACCCAAGGAACTTCACAGATGTAGAAGCGATAAATAAAGCCCACCAAAACATTCCCCAAAGAGAAAAAACAATGCACAGCACTATATACACATTTCTGCCATCAGCAGAGAATGCTGCTACCTGAAGGAGGTGTACTGTCACTCTGTGCTTTCCAGGAGCCATCAGAATGAGGCCAGATTGTGAATTTTCACAAGTTAGAAAGTGCTCCTATTTACTGTTCATTGAAGATGCTCCTCTCAACTCACCCCTAGCTCCTAAGCAGAATCCCAAACTAACTGAAAGACCATTACAAGCTCATGCAATCAAACCTTTGATCTGGATCAGCATGTTCCAGGTTCAGGGAAAGCCACAGAACCAACTCATCTGCAGCACTGCCTTCATACTTCCTTCTGTTGACACTGAGAGGATGCATATTTAGCCTCACACATCTTGACTTCTCCACCCCATCTAACACAGATGACTGAGGGCCATTGGAGATCTACTATAGAGCTAGCTGTCTGTGTCCACCATACAACCATATCACAGCAGCCAAATGATTAGCTGAGATTAGGTAAAGAACAACTTGCTTGTCATCTTTCTCAGAGGTCCAGTACTAAGGGCACAATGTCCTTCCCAGAAATAAAGGCCATCACAAACACAAGGCAATTTCTGAAACCATGCCTTCAGCCACAAAACCTCACCGAAAACTCTTAACAAAGTAGCAGGAGTTCCGATTTCCAGTACTGGAAGATGTTCAGATACTACAGTGGTGAGTATATCCCCTTCCTACACTGTCCTTCCCTCCACCACTTCCCACCACAATTTGTTAGACACTTCACTGGAGAGGACAGGTGATAGGGGAGCAAAGGCATGCACCTCCTCTGGTCATCCCCTCTCCATTGCAAGTAAACTAATGGGCACATTCAAAACCATTCCTCAAACCTGAGTGGTCCAACACCCACCAGCAAAACGTAGCAATTCCAGCAGCTTCATAGCTTCATAGCAAACGAAGCACTACACAATTTCCACAAGGTGTGGAGCATGGTTGCCACTGTCCTCAGTATTTCCCCTACTTTTCCCCAGCCAGCATGATCTTGGAGTTCTTAAAGAGAGGAGGATTTTATTGCAATAGCAAAGAATGAGTTGTCTCTGCTACTAAAACCAGCTGTGTTCCTCTGAAATTCTCCAAGTCAGAGAAAACAGATTGGAAGCTTTGGTCTAAAAGGAGACAAGAACAGAATCCAGCAGGTAACACTAATTAAACCTCTGCAATATTTGATGGGCTGACTCACAAGTAGCTAAGAGAAGAGTAAAAGAATGCTACAGTTAAGTTCTGGCACTTCTCATTCAAGTTGGCTATGGATGCTAAAGGCTTATGCAGGTTCAAAAAGAAAGCAGATGGAAGACAAAGCTATCCAAGATCATTAAAGACAATGAACTATCTTTGGCTCGGGGACTGTGGAGTCTGACACAGACAGGGAGACTTTTTGGACCTATCATTCTTTTCTACCCTGCTTGGGCATCCTACACCTCTCTTGGCACTTGCTGCTGACCCAATGCAAACAGACTTCTGAGTTTGTTTTGAGGCAGATCAGCTGTTCTTAAGTATTAACAGCACATTTCTAAGGGATCATTTTAGCTTTAGCAAAGCTCCAAACACAAAGGAACAGATTTATAAAAGGCCTTTAGAAATTATTTCCAAAATGGTTACCCACATCTTTAGGGTCCCAACAAACTTTAAAATTCTTGCCTGTACCACCTTTAGTGGAAAATGAGGATTTTTTTTTATAAAGCACCTTTAATAAAAATGCAGGATATAATCATGTCTCTGGGATGTTCCTTGAGAGAAGTCACAATAAAACATACAGTATGTCAGGCACTGAATGACAGGGCAAGATATGTAAGCATAGAAGGAATAATGTGTTTACCAGCTGGTAAACTACTGAATGTGCAGAGCCACGCATCAGTCTTCATGGCTGGAAAGCTCCTCTGATTCCCCACCACTAGTAGTTTTATTCTGACACGGCTCAGAGAGCAACAATAACAGGCTGGATCGTTCCTGCCAATCCCCAAAGCACCACAAACAGTTTCAGAAATAGAAGGGATGTTCAGAAGAGCTTGCTTGGCAGGGCCCAACTTCCAGGCAGCAAGAAGGCAAGAGAGAAAATGCGAAGCTGAAATCACCCTCAGACACATTTAGCTCGTTCAAAGCTTCCAGCAGGGGGATTTAGCTGGAGCTTAAAGCAGTTCTCTGTGACTCTTTGTCACAGGAGTGTAGATACAAACAAACAGGACCTGGGACAAAGGGAGTCAACACACATTTTATTAGTAAAAAGTTAATCGGCTTAAAGTGTGCAACTAAATAAGCAAAGCTTACATTAAAGTGACCCACCAAGAAAAGATGCCATGGAAATAAAGTTATAGGAAATACAATATAGTCTCTATGTTCTTTTGTAATCCAGCATGATAAATATTCATGATTCTGGGTTAATGGGGTACCCAGCTCTCAGCCACCACAATAGTTTTTTGTTTATTCTCAGGACCATGAACTTTGAAACCATGAACCTGAATTTCAGGACTCTGCATTCATGCATGTTAGCAAAATGCAGGGCAAGGCAGGGGGATGGAGACAATGCCAGGACCTTGGCTTGTGACAGTGTAATGGAGGTTACTCATTATCAAAACCCGCCAGCAACAAGAGTCTCAGGACGGAGAGGACTTCTGGTGTATCCATCACCCTCTTTGTCTCACTGCCAGCAGAAGAATGAGAGAAGAGGCATCACCTGCAACACAACCCCATCCCTCACCTGCAGCCTCTCCAGGACATGCCTCATTACAGAGTTTCACTCTCCAGAGGACAACGGTATCCTCAGGCCTGCCCTCAAGGAAGCAGCAGATGCCTTCATCACACAGCAGCACCATGGAGCAGATAAGTCCATTCCTTGAATGAGCAGGAAGACCTGTATGCCCCTAAACAAAACCCCTGGAGGCTTCATATTGACCAAAAGGACATTCTGGCATCCTGAAAACAGTTGTGCAGGGAGGGGTCACCAAGCTCCAGCCCAGCATTCCCACTGGAGAGCAAACACCCTCCCAAAGCCCATTTTAAAGACTCCCAAACCTCCCTAGCCAGCCCCACAACCAGCTGGTCCTCTGACAATGCCTTCTGCTGAAAGAAACATTGCCTGCTTTCCCAGTTTTGCTATGAGACCTTCCAAAGTCTCCACTCCAAGGTGTATTGACATGCACAGGTTACTGTTCCTCCTTTTGAGGTGTGGCAGATTCTTTGAGGTTAACGAAGGACATGAAGGAACTTTAAAAACAAAACAAAAAAATCCAAGGCCTTTAAGCAATATGAGGAAAACAGCTTTAAATGCTGAATCAAATGCATTTTAAGGCTCTTAAGCTTGTCGGTTTGTTTCCCCATACCTGCTCACAATTAAAAATTAAGACTATGATCTGCTAAGGTCCCTAGGAGTTTCCTGGAGTATTCTACTCACCAAAGCACCACTTTCTTTCCCTACAAAAACTTCCCATTAGCTTTTCCCCCCCTATCCCATGTAATGTACTGACCCATGAAAGCAAGACTTCAAACAGCCAGGCCCTGTTTTGCTGAGAGCTGGGAGCACAGCTCTACACTCCACGTGACTGTGGATGAGTCTACTTGGTCTGCAAACAGAGCTCATCGCCCTTCACTGACCTGCGAGGGAAAATGCAGCCTAATATTTGTAAAGTATAGGATCTGTTCTTCATGTATCTCATCTTCCTTAAGGACAACATAGATGACAAACCTTGCCACGCTGAGTTTTAGTTCTTCTTTTGGGCAGAGCTCCTCATTCTGATCAGCTGAATCTGAGCAGCAATAGGACAGGCAGTGCAAAGTCCAACCATTTCTTCAGAATATGGCTTCTTGTAACAACACAAAAGTCTAAAAGAAATAACAATGCTCCCTTCGTTTTTTTATGTGTTTGATGCTTCAATTGCAATATTTCTACACAGGACTACCACAAAACATTCATACATAAAGAATAATTTAGCAAGAACCATGAAAGTTGAGAAATTAATACAAAGCTAGAAGTGTACTTTTGGATGGAAAACTATTTCTCCAGCTAGTGAAATACCTGCCTTGAATCACAGAATGGCTCTGCCTGAAAATCAAACACATTAGTAAACAGTAACAGTCTTATCAAAACTGAGATATCCTCCTCAGAGAGCATGTATTTAGCATTTACCTTAGTAATATTTCATCTTTGCAATACCTGTATGATCATAAAGATAACTGTCCAGAGGGAGGAATACACAAAGATGCACAAGAGGAAGTGAACTCATTGGGAAGAAAACAGTTTCACAATTCCTTATGCAGAATTTTGCACAGAATGTCCTGTTACTCCTGAAACAGGGACAACCCTATGCCCTCCCACCCTGGTCCAAGGACGTGCCTCTTCCCCTCACACTTGCCACAATCTAACTCCATGACTATGAACCAGTGGAACAGTCGAAACCCGGCAGCTCCTTTCATTTCACATCAAGCCGTGGGGTAGCTATGAAATATTCAGGCACCATAAAAGCATCAGTATCTAGCTGCCAACACCACCCAGGAGGAGCTGGCATACTTAATGGCTTGAGGGTCTCCATTTCATGCATGCTTGCAAACCCCATAGCAAACTCACCTCTGCCAGGAGATGAGGGATTGTACAATGAGCAAAGAGGGCAAAAGAACAGAAAATGCTCTTCTCGGCGTCAGACAAATAAAGAGGACAGCCAGAAAATTTTACTCCTCACATCAACATCCCATTACTAACTAGCAGTCTACCTTGACAACAAAGCTCTCCAAGAAAAGGCAGAGACTTTGGCACTTGAGCAATGGCCTTAGAAGATCCCACTCTTTCCTCAGGAAACAGTAAAAAAAACCCCAGCATATCACATATCACCTTCTTAGTGAAGCATGACAAAGAAGAGAATATATGGCAGAAGAGGCCAAAGAGGGGAAAACGAGAAATCAATAGGATCTAACAGAGTGTGACGGAAAATCACTTCCCCCATGAAAAAAGGTTACTTGCCAGGTTAATGAATCTTTTCTGTTCTGTACTTAGACACCCAGGAAATGGAAGGGGTCACAGGAGCAGTGTGGGTGGGAATGCAATCCCTAGAACATGCTTTCAAGAACAATCAAAGGTTAGAGATTAAATCCAGGCAGTGGTCAACTGCACAATGCATCAGCAGCTTGATACATGGGCCAGCTGCAGCTCAGAGCGAAAAACACTTCCAACATCAACAGCATAGCAAATATCAGGCTTCTCTCCGCTGCAAAAATAGCACAACAGGCCACCACAGCCCCCCCCCAAAAGGGTCAGTCCCAAGAACTGGAGCATCACTGACTCCCTAGGTCAGCAGTGCCAGCAGAAACAAAACAAACTGGTCTATAAGTCTCTGAGTAACTGCAATAGGACCACAAAAAACAACCTGCATCAGAAGATGCATTGTGCAAATAACTCAGAAAGCTCTTGGCCCATCAGCGAAAACTTCTCAAAACTCATTTTTAGGTAAAGAGTCTTGTCAGGAAGGTACAGGCAGCAGACAAACCAACAGAGGAGACAATGCCAGGATACAAAATCTGGTGGTCACAGAAGCCTGAACTAAACCTCTGGAACACATATTCGATGCCAGGTGCATAAAATTTTGAACTTCAGTTTCTCTGCCTGGAGCTCAACTGACAGGCTCCATAAAAGAATCACAGAACCTTGCTGTCTTATCACTCCCTTGCCCACATCTAGCTTGAGCTACTCACAACAGGCCACCCAAGGAATAGCCTTAATTTGGCCAAAGATTCTGGGTAAGGAAAATGCAGGTGCATGACTTACAACTTTCTCAAGTCCACCTAACTCACAGGCCACTATATATTAGCTTCCCACACTGCCTGCCAGGGTCATTTACTGGCTGCTTTTTCTCAGTCTTGGGCCTCTTGGCTCCAGTACAGCTCAAACACCTCTGCCATGTAGTTATCAAAGCTTCTCCTGCAGCAGTTGCCTCATTAGCTACCTACTACTTATCTTCTACAACAGAGATGTAGACAATGCAGCCAGAAGTCCCCTTTGTTGCCCTTGCCTGACGCAGTCTCAGGGGAGGCACATTGCACAGGACAGCCGTTTGAGACAGGAGGAGTTCCAGTTCACATCATCCAAGTCTACCTTCACTCCCAAGGAGCTGTATCACAAGTTTCAAAGTAGACCTAAAACCGGAATTTCTGCAAGAGGGAGTTTTGACTTTGTAAATCCAGTGCATCTAAGGGTTTTATATCTGGGGAATTGTAAAGCAAAACCAGTGCCTTACTGAATCAATACCTTCATCACACAGCATCCTGTCAACACACAGAGCAGTTTGGACAGTCCTCTACTTCCACAACAGATGTATGTCCCTGAAGCAGGGACAGGCTCTTCTGTCAGGTACAGCCAGCAGGAGTGGCAGGCAGGGCACATTTTGTAAATAAATTTCTCTCCTCCAAATTCTGCTCACAGAAATGAATGAATAACACCTAGCATACCTCACCTGAAATTCACAATGCAAAATAACTAAAACTGGTGAATTTGCCAAAGTTCAGAGTAAATGAAAACACTGCTGATCAGGCAATGTTATTTGCAGGCTATCTAAGGTCAAAATCATACTGAGGAGGTGTGGGAGACAGACAACACCCACAGCTATATCATAAGTGCTGTAGGTACTTTTCAGCACCCTCCAACACCGTACCAACCAAAGGGACTCAACTATACTCCACCACTAACTCTCAACAGGAAGAGATAAAATGCTCAGCAGACTTGAACTTGTGTCTTAAAAAACTGTAGTACAGTTTGCTCTGCAATTAGCTTTGGGGTTTGTGGATGGGGAGGCTAAACAGATGCTTTTTGCCTGGGGGCTGACATTTACACAAACACAAAATTACTTGAGTGGATGTGAATTTCCATTCAGGTCTAAAGCCGAGCCAATTCATGGACCGGCAGCAGCTGCAGGTCTCTGAGATTTGTATCAGTCAAACCAGAGTGTGATTTACCAGTGGCTAGGGTTTCACATGGGCTTCCTTCTCAACATGTAGTTAAACATCTCGCTCCATTCCGAGCTGGGTTGACATAAACTGACCAAGAAAGAGCAATTACCCATTGAAAGGTCTTTAATCAAGGTCTTCCTTGCACATTTACGTGGCTCCTATCGACAGACAACCTTCCTGTTCAGGAAGTGCTAGAGTGTATCTGAACATCAAAGTACAGGCACCCTTGGAGACCAGCGTTTCTGAGAGCTTAGCTACAAGAAAGCAAGGAGAGGGGAAAGCATAAAACCTAATAGCTGAATCAAAATAACAGCCAGTTTCTGAGCAGTGAAAGCAGTTGTATTGCAGGTTCATACTCATGATCCAGGACAACTAGGTCATGCAGCATCACAGGTGTCCCCTTTCTTCCAAGGTTCTCCATCTCCAAAATGAGCAGACAGACCTCCTTGTCAGGTCAATGTTATCCCCTGTTCCAGTGCCATCTCCTTGGCACAGACAGCTCTGGACTCTGACTCACAGAAGCCATGCCACTTGCCTCTGGTTTCTCAGGGGCAAGGGGAAACTGGCACAGCAACCAGCCTATTATAGCAAACAGCTCATTGCACAGAGTTGGTTCACCATACATGACATAACAGCAGGTAAATGCACACCATAGCACAGGGCTGCTGTTCAGGTAAGCAAGGATGGAAGAATCTACGGTAGAGCACTGGGAGAACAGCATGAGTTACTGCTGGGGCGGGAGAAGAGAGAGGGCACCCCATAGCCACAGCACAGGGGAAGATGCATTGCAGAACACCTGAGGCAGAAAGGAGAGAATAATTTGAGCTATGCCCCAAGTAAGGACTGAAGAGAGCTCCAGGTGAAGGGAGAGGGGGAACACTTGAAACAGATCTGTAGGAAATACAGAGGGAGGCAGACAGAGTGCACAAGGGTCTCTGCAGCAAAGGCAACATAAAAAAAAGAAATGAATGTATAAGAGAAAGTAGACTAGAAAATCAGGTGTATCAGGCACATGATACCTTCCATTTACCAACTGTGTGAGTCTGAACATACTGCAGTGGGTGTTTGCAGTTACCCAGCTCTTCTCCATTCAGATTGGTGCAGCAGCCACTCACCTATGGGCACAATTATAGCAGTGAGAAAGAGGTGGCTTACCAGTAAAATGCAGCTTGTTCTTGAGTTAGCTGTCCAGCAAGGCATAGACACTACACAGAAGCTTGAGACAGGATGACAAGAAAAACTCCAAGAACAAGTGCAAAAGTAGAATATAATTACACAAGTGCAAAGTGCCTAAAACCAAAATCCTCAGCTCTCCTTACTTTTGAAGCCTGGAAGACTTACCACAGTTTCTAAATGACTCTGGATGGGGCTCGGTGACTTACTAATCTTATGCCACAGAACACCTGAGGAAGGAGCAGTCTTCACTAATGAAACCTGCACAGGTTGTGGTCAAGGACATACAGCTGTGAACTACACCCAGACTTCAAAGTTCAATAAAAGCTCTACAAGGGCTTTGCAGAGATGTATCCGTGACAACTCCAAACACCTCTTCCCTACCCTACTAGTCTTTTTTTAAGAAAAAAAAGAAGCCTCCCATCCTAACTTTTCCCATCCCTTGCCCTCTTCATTGCTAAATCCCAATGCACAGGTATAGCCAATGGCTTCTGAGTATCTCAAGCTGCAAGAAAATGGTTAGTGGTTACTTTTTCTTTAAGACATTGCTGTTAGCTTGTTCTTGGTTAGCATTATAATAAAATCCACCTTACACTTTCTCTTTGAGGAGGAAGCTTCTGCTACTGCTCTACCTCACTGCAAGATACAGCCTATCCAACAGCAAATGGCTGCATCACCTAATGTGTGTAAAGACAGTGTCTCCTGTAGTCTTCACCCGTTTTCCCTTCTGTAACTGCTGTCACCTCCCAAAACCAGGTCAATTTAAGACCGAATAGTCTGTTCTCTCATTCTTTCCCAGACTACCAAAAAAAGACTCAGACAACTTCCTCCTGGAGTATTTAACCTTTCCTGCAACCTATAGTGGAAAAAAGTAAGGTGGATTGATTACTTGAGAGAACTTTTTTCTTCTTCTACAACTAACACAATGGATCTGTGCTTCCAACAGAGAAAACAGCATCTGCATCCCACTCAAAACCCAAACAATATTCAAGCAACTTGGACTTTACTGATCCTGTCTCCTCTTTCTCATTTTATTACCTCCCCGACAAGCCTTTCAGATCCTGACAGCAAATTCCTCAACTTCCAGCAGAAAATGTCTGTATGTAACTTCAGATGTTTGCACCGCAACCCAAATAAAATTTGCTGCCTCCTGAGAGGGAGAGCTAAAAGGAACAAATGACAGGAAAGCACAAGTTCTGTATCTCTGTGAGAGTTCTCAGGACAGCATGCAGGGTGTGAGATCTCTGGTGCAGGGTGCCCAGAAGCTTGTGAATCAAATCAGCAGGTGGAGCAGGAACAGGGATGCACTGTAGTACTCTGGGACTGGGTCAACAGCAGGAAAAGCTGCTCTGTCATTGCCAAACTGTTTCTCTGATGACTCTTCTAGTGATATAGGAACAGGCGAGGTGGGGCTGCCTCTATGTTCCTTAACAGCCACCCCCTCATACCCCTTGCCTCAGTTCCCCTTCTGAGCTCATGTCTCCAGCACTCTGCAAAATTCCTCAGCTCTAACTCACTTTGCTGGTGCCATCTCCCCACTTCACTCCCCTCATGCCAGGTCTGCCTGCTCAGGAGCTCTGCCAGCAACCGCCCAGAGCAAAAGCCATCTCTCTGATTTAAAGCCTCATGGAAAGAAGCTGAACTCATGTGCGAGGCTCATTTGTGCCTACATGCAATTCCTCCTCAGTCTGGCTTTCCTCAGCAATGCAAACCCTCCTGAAGGCACAGACAGGCAGCAGGAGCCCTAGACTCTTTTGGCCTCTACCTCAGGGCCCACATGGCTAGGCCAGCAGGTCTGCCTGTCTCCCAACATAAACATCTGCACAAAGAAACACTGTCATTGCCTGTTTGGCCTGGGAGTTCAGACTTGCAGGTTGGCTCATGTGTGTATTTGGCCAGCCTATAGACAGGACACATCACAAAAGAATAAACTGCCTAGCCAGAGCAGACAGAACTGTGACAAGAAATAGGGGACTCCAACACAGGACCCCCTCAAAGGACCCCATCCTGGAAGATGAGCTTCTGAGGGAAATGGCAGGCCTTAGAAAGCAAGACTTGATCTCCAGATCACAAAGGGCAAGAGGTACCATGCTAGAAGCCAAAGTACTCAGGAACCAAGATGCTAAGACCAAACTGCAGCTTCTTCTCCTCGCGTGCTGGTTTGGCAAGTAGAAAAGAGCTTCATCATAGGCTTGCTACTGGATGGAATGGGTCGTCAACAAACTATTCAGTGCCCAGCTCTCCTTCTCATTTATGTCTCCCACCTCCCCTTGCTGACTTCAGCTGGACTAACACCATCTGCAGACATCACTTTGAGCCTCAGAGATTCTGCTCTTCACCTCAAATTAACGTTCATATAAGCTTACACCAAAATAACCACCAGAACGAATTACAGCCTATTTAATTCCTTTGGTTCCAGTTTGTCTGAGAAGTCCAGAAGGAAAGTCCAGAAGGATGTGGTTTTGTTTACCAGGCATCCATAGTTCCTCCTGCTGCCTGTCAGGCCACCCCACTCAGACCTGCATCCTGGCCTCAGTATCTTTAGCTGGACCCTCTGAGCAGCTGATCTACCCAAAGCACAGATCAGACTTATGACATTTTTCCATCTATAATGGAGCAGATCTGGGCAGGAACCTTTGTGCTGTTCCTTTGACAAGCTCCAATGACCTGCCACAACACTCAGCAAAACCCACCTAGCAAAGTCAGCACTGTTACCTCTCTGGCAACGCAAACTGCCACTGCCACTCTGCTTCAACTGCTCCTTTATCAGCCATTCAGGCATTTTGTCCTCTCTTTCTACCCTACCAAAAAGGCAGGAATGCAGCCACAGATTAGGAAAAGGAAATCCTGGATAGCTGGAGTTAAGAGGCTAAGCAGCAGTGGAGTTACAGCACATCAGCTAAGCCCTGGTAACTGGACACACATTTATCTCAGTAGCTCAGTAGTTGCCATGATTTAGATTACTGTCCTGTGCTGTCCATCCTGCCTACAGAGAGGAGCATGTGCCAGGCTTTTCGCTCACAGTCTAGCAGACCAACCATCAAGAGTGAGAACTCAGCCTTAGGATAGGAGCAGCAAGGGTGAGGAATTGGCAAGCTTTCAGTTTGTAACCTGCCAGATATAAATCCATCATGGCCTCTGGGTCATAGCCATTAGCCTGCAGTAAAAAAAAAAAAAAAAAGCAAGTAAAGCACTATATAGTTTTAACAGCTTTGGAAAACATGTAAGTGGAGCAGCAGTTTGTCTTTGCAATGGGCTAAGAGCCAGTCTACAATCTGCAGCCACAAGACCATGCGCAAGTGCCTGTGCCTACAGCAGCGATGGAAACACCACTGTAAGTCTCAGTGCCACCTCTGATTCCAAAGATCATCAAAAACTCCCCCTCAGAAAACATACCAGGCACCTGAGCTTTTCATAGCAGGTCTGCAGCTGCTGTCCTCTCGCCAGTCATGCTGCTAGACAAATACTGACACCATCCCACTAGTGGAGAAACTCAGGCCCGAGGAAGTTCCAAGACTACTTGTCACTGTGATAGCACATCAGGAACAGCATGCAACAGATTTCCTATATAGGCATTAGACAACAGCCATGACACAGCCCATCTTGGAGGCACAATTCCATTAGAGGCATCTTCACCTTGTCCCATTTCCAGAGACACAACTCTTCACTCATTAGCCTTAGCTGGACTAACCTTTTGGGATGGCATTTGCAGCATCTGTGGATGTTCTAGCATTGAAGAAGATGGTAGCTCTGAATGCAAGGCAGGGTAAGACGAAGAGGCAGGGTCTAACAGGAGTCCCTGTGGTACGAGTCCTGCTTGCTCTGCGTTTGGGGCCAACTTCAAAAACTGGAGCCATTCAGTGCACAGAGACAGGTACACGGCACATGAGGAGTGTCTTGCTCCCTAAGTGCTCTGCACTTTAGGTTCATACAGCCCACATAGCAAGAAACTGAATCAGAGAGCCAGGAGGCACAGCCAGTCAAGACAGATCGAAACAGCCAAAGTCTCCTTCTTGTACAGAAAATACAAATGAAATTTGAGAAAGCCAGTTAAGAGCGCTCACAGTAAAAAAACGCTGCAGCAAAGGAGAAGGCACCGTACTGTCCTCCACATCCACGCAGACTGGGTGAGAAAGGCAGTACTGGAGCCTCAGGTTAGACAACAGAAAAGTCAAAGCAATGCCAGGCTAGGCTGCCTCCCCCAGAGACAGCTGTGCACCAGCCATGTCAGAAACACCAGCCTGGCCCTGGGCTCCAGAAAAGGACCGTGTGACATCCAGAGGTCTTGTTCACTCTTTCCTTTCTGCTGGAAAGGATGCTTTGGAAAAGTATTAAAGGCAAACACTGAGAAGTCAGAACATAAGAATCATTTCTGCAACTGATCCTGACTAAACTGAATTGACAGAAGTATGACACAGGTTTTTTCTGCCCACCAAGAGAAGACGTGAGGATGCACAAGGAAGGGAGGCTGTTCTTTGCAGTCCAGTCTCTTCTCTGTGTGCATGCAGAAATGAGATGCAGACAGCCTAGAAGATGAGCAAACTGCAGGAGAAAGATTTTTACAGCAAAGGCAGGTAAATGACAGACTGGGGAAACAATTATTTCTTTTTTATTTCTTTTCCCTTTCTGCCACAGGTTCCCTGCCTGATGTACGTAAGTCCATTGAAGTAGATGTTTTCTGTGTGGTCTTTAAAGGAGCACTCCTCATCCTCCACATAGCTGACCTAACAGCAATACCCAACAGTCCCAAGTGCAAAGAAGACACACTGGAAACGATGCCGTGCTGTCAACAACAAAGCAAGGATAGTACATTTTCAGAGAGGAGCCCAAAGCACTGTACCTGCAGCTCTCCAAGTCTGAACCATAGCTGTATCACACCTAGTTTCACTGGAAAGAAAGACAGACTAACTGATTACCATGTAGGAAGCAGACACAAACAGAGTAAAAGCATGTTTGGGTGTACTGGGTCTCATATTGATTAAAAAGAATTAAAAAAACTGAACAAACACCAAACCATATATTGTATCACAAAGGACTTGCTGATCAAGGTAATGTTTTGTGCAAAAAAAAAAAACCTTTGTGGAGAAGAGGACCAGGCTGCATTTTAGAATAAAATTCACTCATCATAACACAAACAGCACATGATGCCAGTTAAACAACTGGCTATACAAGACCGAGGGGCTCTGATAGATGAGCTCAGTGAAGGCAACATCTATGTGAGCAGACAGGGCCACAAGTGCTCGACAAGCAGTCAGGAGAGAGCTGATAACAAGGGAAGCTACCACCGAGGGACACTGAGGAGCAGCTAGGAGAGCAGTCAGGAGGCAAAGCCCCAGCTCAAAAGAGGACACCATACACAAAGAAAATCCTTCCTTGTTTCGATTCCTATAGTATTAAGAAAATAAGACTTTGCCCAAAGTTATCTGTAAATGGAACAAGATCGACAACGTATCGATCGCCAACCTGCCAGCAGAGAAGCAATTCACACCACTGGAACACTCGCTGAGAACCAAAAGGAGTGAGAGCCGCGCTAAGAACACAACCCCGAGTTCCAGAGAGAAAACCTGGGTTGGGATCCCTTCAAGTTAAAACATTAGGGATGACAGAAGCTCACGGAGAGATCCAGTAGTTGGAAATGGTCACAACGACCTTGGAAACGGGTGAGAGGCGCCTGACACGGGGACGAGAAGCTCCGAAAGAGGGAGAGAGGGAAGGAGGGAGAGGGAGGCAGCAGCCGGAGGCTTCCCGGGGAGGATGCGGTAACTCGGCCCCGGGCCGGGGACAGCCCGAGCGCCGCCGCAGCCGCAACAACGCACAGAGAACGGGTGCACAGGGAATTAAAAACCCCAAACCCCACAGCAAAAGGCAAAGCGGCGCCGGGCGTCCCCCCGGGTTTGCAGAGGTTGGCGCGGGAGGGGCCGTAACAGGTGGGGAGGGGGCGCGACCGAGAAGGGGGAAAAAGAACCGACCCCGCCGCGGGGGGCTCCGAACCGGCGCTGCAGTAGCGATCTTTATCGTCGTTATTATTACTCCTCCCCCCCCGTAAAATAACCGTCCCCTCAGGGGCAGCAGCCGAAGAGAAGGAGCCCGGGGGACACCTGTCCGCCCCGCTCGCCAACTTCTCCCGGAGTTGCAGCCCGGCCGCCCCCCTACCGGCTTTGCAGGGATCGCGGTACTCGGCGGGCTCCTCGGGCGCCGCCGGTCGCCCCGCGGCGGGCAGGGGCGGCAGCGGCAGCGGCAGGAGCAGGCAGAGCAGCGGGCAGAGCAGCGGGGCGGCCCCCATCGCGGCGGCTCCGGCGGCAGCCGCTGGCGGCGAGGGGAGCGGCGGCCGGTCCCGCCCCGCCCCGGGCCGCTCCCCCGCCGGGGCCGCGCGCAGCCCTGTCACCGGGGAGGAGGGGGGGGCGGCTCCCCCGCCAAATGGAGCCGGCGGCAGGGGCTTCTCTCGAGGAGGAGCGGCCACGAGAAACGAGGGCACGGAATCATAGAATCACCACGTTGGAAAGGACCCACCGGATCATCGAGCCCAACCGTTCCCATCAACCACTAACCCGTGTCCCTCAGCGCCTCGTCCTCCCGTGCCTGAAACTCCTCCAGGGAAGGGGACTCAACCCCCTCCCTGGGCAGCCTCTGCCAGTGCCCAATGACCCTTTCCGTGAAATATTTTTTCCTGATGTAAAATTGCGAGATTGCACCTCGCAGCCTTAAAATCCACGCATAACCCGGGGGAGGGGCAGAAAGACTGGTCAGAATCCCAGCCTAAAGAGCCGGGGAAATTAAGATAAAACGCGACAGAGAGAGCGCACCTATCGCTCTCACCCGCTTCTCAAGCACATCGCAGCAGCTTTCAGGGGCAACCGGGCTATTTCACTGGAAAGCTGGGCTTTGGGATGGCCCCTACCCAGTGAGGCCCGGGGAACCAGGAAGGGGGACGGCATGGCTGGGTCGCAGCCCCTCAGCTCTGCCGCCTCAGGACCTGCTGTGGTAGCTGAGGGGCTGCAGGTGCCTCAGGACCTGCTGTGGTAGCCGAGGGGCTGCAGGTGCCTCAGGACCTGCTGTGATAGCCGAGGGGCTGCAGCTGCCTCAGGACCTGCTGTGGTAGCCGAGGGGCTGCAGCTGCCTCAGGACCTGCTGTGGTAGCCGAGGGGCTGCAGGTGCCTCAGGACCTGCTGTGGTAGCCGAGGGGCTGCAGCTGCCTCAGGACCTGCTGTGGTAGCCGAGGGGCTGCAGGTGCCTCAGGACCTGCTGTGGTAGCCGAGGGGCTGCAGGTGCCTCAGGACCTGCTGTGGTAGCCGAGGGGCTGCAGGTGCCTCAGGACCTGCTGTGGTAGCCGAGGGGCTGCAGGTGCCTCAGGACCTGCTGTGGTAGCCGAGGGGCTGCAGGTGCCTCAGGACCTGCTGTGGTAGCCGAGGGGCTGCAGGTGCCTCAGGACCTGCTGTGGTAGCCGAGGGGCTGCAGCTGCCTCAGGACCTGCTGTGGTAGCCGAGGGGCTGCAGGTGCCTCAGGACCTGCTGTGGTAGCCGAGGGGCTGCAGGTGCCTCAGGACCTGCTGTGGTAGCCGAGGGGCTGCAGGTGCCTCAGGACCTGCTGTGGTAGCTGAGGGGCTGCAGCTGCCTCAGGACCTGCTGTGGTAGCCGAGGGGCTGCAGGTGCCTCAGGACCTGCTGTGGTAGCTGAGGGGCTGCAGCTGCCCGAGGGTGTACAGCGTCTCAGACACCTTTAACAGCAGAGTGTGGGGTAACGTGTTGGAAAGTGTCGTACATCAGGGCTGCAGACCTGTGATGGAAGGAAGCTGTACAGGCGAGAGATATCTGCTTTTTACAATGACCCCGCTGGGAAATGGCAGATGCTCACAGCCCAGCCACCTCACTGGATGCTGAAGAGTCTTAAGAGTCATCTTGCGAGGGAAAAGCACTTCAATCTGAATTCAGAGCTGCACAGGCAGCTGATGCTTGAACAAGAAGTTACGGTCTGAGGCTGCAGCAATAGTTACAGGTCACTCATCTACCCTCATGCTGCTCAACAGATGCAGCATAAAGCAAGGGCAGTACAGATGCTGTACTGGTGAGCAGGGGAAAGCTGGCACACATACAAGCATGGGGGGAAAGTCTTGGTATGAACACACATACCTAAATCTCCCTGTTCTATAACTGCTGCTTCAATTGCATACTTTCAAGCTCCTACAGCAGGATCTTTGAGCAGCATTTCCCATTACAGCACTGACTCCAAACCCGCCCTTCACTCAGGTAGATGATGCCTTATCATAAATTTGTCACTTCTCTTCTAGTGCACAGCAGTGGATGATACCTGAGCATAAAATGGCACAACATGATCCAGGACCCTCCTCAGTAGCAATGCAGTCTACTGCAAACCACTCCTGCCTCTCCCTCCCACCCCCCACTTAATACTGGCTTCCCAGAAAAGATAAAGTCAGGAAATTTATATCCTCTCCAAACCTTCACTAAGGCCAAAAAGGCTGCATGAAACTCTGCTGACTGAATTTTCTACTACTTCTGAAAAACCCGCTAGGTAAAGACAAAGAGCTGGTTGGGGAGCGTGGAGGATACTCCCTCCTGCGGGGAGGCTGACACAAGTTGCCCACTTTCCACTCCAAGCATCATATTCTCCCCTTGTTTTCTGCAACACACAGCACTGAGAAAACAGCCTGCATAGCCACCCAGGGGAGAGGTCGAGAAAGGTAAAAACCAGATGCCATGAAAACAACTACCAGTAAGGTACAAGATAACTGTAAAGGCACTCTAAAAATCTTTATAGCACAAGACATTTTTGTACATGTGATGGACGTAATCCTAGCCTCTGCAAAAGAAACACCCCAAGGAAAGCTTCTAAAACCATTTTTTTTCTGCCTAATCTGCACTTTCTGGAGGCTATAATCAAGGTGATAGCAGCCAGGTATCCACCAACACCTCAGAATCCCTCTGAACCCAGAGCATTCTCTTTCCTCTTCCCTCTGCATTTCCAGTACTCCTCACTTCTGCTTAGTTTTATTTAATTGCTTCCTTTTTGGTTGAAAACAACCCCTGCTGCAGGTGTAACCCGATGTGTCATGCATCACTTCCTACAGGCACGGATTGGGCACTCTGCAGAGCTATCACTCTCCCTCTGCTTCAAGATGGTCTAGCCAAGACTCATTTACACTGTTTGTACCACTACAGGCTTCCTATCCTGATGAAGCCTACTCACTTTCCCCATCTCCTGTTGATCACTTTCTTCACCTGGTTTTACCTAGCAGGCTATTGCTCGACTGCCCTTGTCACTCCTAGAGCTGACCTCTCCTAGGACTTCCTTTCTGCACCAGCTTGACCACTGTAATTGACAAATCCAGGTGATAAAATTAATATTGACTCCTGGTCTCTCTTCCTTCCATCACCCATTTTAGTCTCTGCTGCAGTAGGCTGAGGGTGGATGATTCTTTCCTATCAAGTTTATTCCATTGCCACCCAGGACATATCTCACCTAAGGCTAAATGTTTCCTTACCCAAAAGGAATTTTCAAAGGTGCTGACACGTATGTGCTCAAACACGTTCCAGGAGTACTGAAATTCACTGTACAGAGAGCTCACTGTAGTCACAGGCACATTCACCTGTGCAGCAAGACTCAACATACATAACCCATGGCTGGAAAATTCCTTTTTGTTCACCACAGTAACAGCAAACAGGATTTTAAGTTGCCCCTTCTAAAAAAAGCACCAAACATCTTTCCCATCATTATTGCACTCCTTAAACTGTGTGAAGAAAAACAAGCTACAGAGGGTATTTTTGAGCTGTAGTCAGAGAGAAGCTGTGGAAGCCAGGGGAGAAATCTGTCTTATCTGCAAGTATGAATTTTGGCTTGATCACTGGCTCCTGGACTGAGGCATGTCAAACTGATGTTTCATTCAATACCCATTTTCAGAGTTCATACAGGAATCAGTTGTGCTTGGAAAACATTGAGCAAAACTAGTGGTTTTGGTGATCTCTGCTGCAAAGCTAAGCAGGAGGGCACGCAAACATCTTTGGGAAAGCATCTTTTAAGTACAAAATTCTGAAAGGTGAGCCCACTGGTCTTATCAAAGGACTTTTGGATTTTTTTTTCTGTAGGAAGAATTCTGTCTTACATAATTTCTCCTCTCCCAAAGGGACGGGTTGGGAAACAAAAACATTTCTCCAAGCCTCTGCTACAAGACCAAGAAGGGATGGTTGCATTTACCTGCTCACCCATGGACATCCTTTACAGAGGTGGGTGACACACACTACCTGAGTTCAGGCCGTTTCACAACAGTGGGAAGAATTTAATGAATCTGTCAAAAAAACCAGAGATGCTGCCTCATGGAGAATTGCCTTAGAGAAGTTCCCCAGTTACGGTTCCTGCACAGAATTTTACCCACAGCAACATCTTCACCCAAATCACATGCCCGGCTTGTTTGGCAACAAATACTTTAAATAAGGCTCATCTTACATGTCACACTTTAAATCACCAAAACCAGGAACAGTGATTTCCTTTTCCTTTTTTTTTTTTTTTTTTTATTTCACTATACATATAATACAAAAGTGTGCTACATTTAAGATTCAGACAAAGATGGATGTTTGATCATTTTCTGGCAGTGAGATAAACAGGAAAAAAATCTCAACAAAAATAAACTTTCAGCTAAGCAATTCTGCAGAGTCTAAATGCAGAACTTATATAACCTATTAGCATTTCTTCGACATTTTATTAGAGTTCTCCAATTCTTGCAGGTAAATGAGTGTCTGTCTCTGTAAAACTCTCAGGCCTCTTTTTAAAACAAACTGTAGGTAATGCTCACTAATTCACCTTCCAACTTACAGCCAAACACTAAAGGGAAATAAGGCGAAAATTTTCATCGCATTCTTGTAGCTTCTTTTCTGCAGCAAAGTAAGAAAAGCCTCATGATGAGCTAATAACATAATCCAGTGGGTAGAATATACCCTTTTTCTCAGCTCAATAAAAGTGATATGGCTAAACAAAAGCTGTAGTGATTCAGAATTAAAGGAAGTGCATAGTACTAACTCAAAGGGAACACTGCATCTCTAGCAGCCCAGAAAATCACCATACCTTGTCTAATACTTTTATACATCACCAACTCCAAAATTTCTGAGACAAATATTTGGGAAACAACCACAGCCAGCCACAACAGCCTCCCCGAGTCCAGTATTGCATGATGTTCTCAGCATTGTTTGGAAGCTTCTCAGAAATACCATTACTGCAGCTCTCAAAACTCTTCAGAAACCAAGTAAAAGTTTGTGAGACACAACCTTCATTTAAAAAAAAAAAAGAATCAGTGTGGTGCCTAACTGCAGCATGTTTTTCTAGGCTGGCCAACTTGTTAGACAGAACTACTAGAGTCTGGACTTTCTAGCGCAGACCCAGCACAGCATTTCAAGTTTATAGCACTTAGGTCTATGCTCCAGTGAACTGGAATCTATCATGGTAACTACTACGCCATACAGGTAAGCACAACTCCCAGTATTAGTAGAGTTTATTTGTAAATTAGGACTAGTTTGTAATAACTCCAAAAACAATAGTTTTGTAAAATGAGGCAATTTGTTTACTGCACATAAACTCCCAATTCTAAACCTGTATGTATTACATTTTCTGGACTGCTGTAGCCATGCGACATCAGCTGAAGGTCAAGTATGAACTTGTATAGTTATGTTTTGGAATGCTCCAAGCCCAAAGTCTTGAAGGAGACTTTCCCTCTAGAAAGCAAGGAAAGTTCCCATGGGCTGGGTTTTCATGAGAAACAAAGATCCAGAATGGCAGAGAGATTCCACATACTGCTCTCTATTACATTACTAGGGACTGCCAAGAAAATGAACCCATCAGCAAGTCAAAAACCACTTGTAACAACACCACCCTTGCTCAGGACAAACGAGCGCTTACAGTTTATTGTTGAAGCTTTTACACCATGGCAAATACACTAATGAAAAGGGAAAGGCTGTAACTGGTGTGGGGTTTTGGGGAAATGATATGAACTGCAAGTTTGTATCCAGAGGCTTGCCTTTGGAATAGCTCAGTGCATCAGATGAAGCAACTTTCTCTTAGCCTTTTTCCAACTGACTGTCTGTCTACCCTTCAAAGTAATTCTCTGAGAATTGCTTGAATTTACTGGAAATACAACAAACTTTCCAGATTCATGGGTTCTCCCATCTTTTGTTGTTTTGGGTTTTTTTTTAAGAGCTTTTTGGGGTTTGGTTGGGTTTTTTTGTTTGTTTGTTTTTAAGGGACAGCTGTTTGGTTTGTTTTTTCCAAATCATAACCCACAACCTGAAGAAAATTTCAGAACTGTATAACTAGACATAGAAGAAAATACTGTAACAGCCCCTTCTTCTTCTTCTCCCAGCTGAAGAAGCAGTTCCTGGAAAAAGCTACAAGATGCAAAGACCACTAGTGCTACAAGTAGAACTTGCCTGCTGGTGTCTCCTCAGGAAACTAGACAGAATTTTCTCATTGACACTGCTGAGCTAAAAGTAAACATTCCTTTGCGAGGCCCATTCTTATACTTACACCTTTGGACAACAAATGACATAGAAATTTATTTATTTTTTAAGTAAAGTTGCTCCTAAAGAATGCAACACAAATGTTCTGCTTCATAATTTAAAGTGTGACTTTATTCCAGAGGTCCAACAATAGCAGGGGCTTTTGTGATTTCAGCACTAATTCTGGTAAGAAGCTGTTTGAGACTGCTGGTTCTCACTGAGCAGCAGCGCTAATAGCAAGACTGCCGCTAATGTTGTGCATTTAACTAGATAAAGTCCACAGCACAAAAAAAAAAAAGGGAATCGGCACTGATCACTAACAGCACTGACTCCTAAAATGAACTGCAAACCGCACAATTAAGAATTAATTCAAGATAAGAGGACTCCACAACTCTAGCTCTAACTATTCAGTCAACTTGCCTGCAGTTCAGACTGGGGTGGAGGCTTGTTTTTTTTTTTCCTAAGTTCATGCTTTTCAAACACATCTCAGTGGAGAAACTGCTGATCCACTCACAGCTATGCCATTTTGCTGTCTTCTGTGAAGCTGTGTACGTGTACTTCATTGGGCAAATTTAGCTAGCTGCTGGTGATGCTCAAGCCAGAGTAAAATGTCTTTTTCATTTGTGTTTACCTCTGCAGTAACATTAGTGTCAAGAACATGCTATCAATTTTACCCAGTTTTAGCATCAAAAGTATAAATTCAACAGTACAAGGGTTTCGGTTTGTTTGTTTGGTTTTTCGCTTAATCTGAAACTTGTTAAAGAAATACACCTAGACTATCATAAAGAAAACAGTTTAATTGCATGCCCTTTACACCCTTTGAAATGTAATTCTGGGGAGGAATTAATGGATACTGTTGCTTCAAAATATTCAGGTATTAAAAAAAAAAAAAGCATAATGTAACATGCATTTGCAGTCTCCACTATCTGCAATCCAGCATTCACCACTTTTCATATATGAAGTACCAGAGGTGCTTTCTATATGCATTCTGCCTCAGCTGAATGACAATCGTATTTACCTAAAGCATTTGATCGAGACTGGCTATTGTTACACAAATACTTACCCAATTCTCTGGCCTATGTACCAGAACTGTGAATAGAGGCACTGAACAGCCCACTGGAATTATCAAAAAGCTTCAGTTCAAGAACCAGGAACTCCTAAGAAACAACCATGGAAAGAGGAGTGTTGGCTAGAAGATCTTTATTTCTTCCATAAAAGAGGAAGGACTACATCATCTAAGCAGAGAGCTTCCACGTTCTATAAAGCAAGATGGTTCAAGCTATATCCACAGTTTTGAGGGACAAATGAGTGGACTTGCCCCAAACAGCAACCATAAGGACAGGCTGTTGGAAACTGGTCACATTTTGCACTCCTTCAGAAACCAAAAGGAAGGGGGGCACAAAGCAAGCCCCCAACTTATTCATGTGCTGGGGTGGAAGTAGAAAAACGTCAATTAATTTCAACACATTACTTTTCCAGAGGAACATGATTGCAGAAACAAAAGCAATGCCTGTGCAGTAGGTATCTTCTCAATGTCACTTTAAAAGCTATACAATCCTATCTGAATATGCAAAATCTAATAATGGCAGAGGATAGAGAAAGCAAGTAGGCAGCCCACCATTCTGTGGCATTAAAATGTGACATTTCTGATAGACTAATCACATTGCAGTGCTCTACAGAAACAGACTCATCAAAATAGTCCCTTTAAAAAAAACTTGTATCTCGCCAGAGTACTTAATGTATTTATTGTGTGGAGATAACGGCTTCTCACTTCAGATTTAGATTACAAGAGGGCTTCCCACAGCTGTATGCACTAGCAAGAACTAGTACAAAACCTATTCTTTAAGTCTCCATGTTTTGAAACAAAGGAAAACTAACTGTCGACCCGGTTTATAAGCTCATATTAAAAAAAAGAATTGTATTCTGTTAAATGGCAGAGTGTTCAGCTACAGACACCAACCACTCACTTGAAGCTAAACTCAATTATTTTCTGACAGATTGGTTAAAATTGGCCCAAGAAGTCAGAGCTTAAAGCTCAAATACTTTTGAAAGCTATATACAGCAACACGCATTGCTTCTCACTATGACCCATCAGCCAGTTCCCCCAGGCTCCAACCCAAAGCACAGTTGCTTCTCATTGGGACTATTGCCTTATCAGTACTTTTTAGAGACAATACAGTGCTAATCAATACAAATACGTGGCTCTTTTTTTTTAAATTCAGGAAGTTGCCTTCTTCATGGCAGGTGCTCTATTTCAGACAGCCACACTGATGAAAACATCCCTATGTGGCAGATGCCTAAAAAAAAAATAAATAAAAATCAAGGCGACTGGCTCTCAAATCTGTCACAAACACATTCAGGATACTCTAGCTAAATACAGTGCATAATTAACAATCATCTTAGAAATGCTCAACCTTTATTTGCCCATTTATTTCAGTCCACGCCTACCCCCACTTTTCTCAGTACACTAGCTGGATTACAAAACATATTTCTCCACAAACAGTTCAACCAAGATGAACATTTTTGGGCTGGTCATGAACTTGGAGCTGTATTGTAAAATACAGTTGTAAGCAAATTCTAAATTCAAAGCATGGGGTTTTGATATTTGAAAACCACACTAATATTGTATACAGAAACTGGTGTTCGGCAGTATTGCCTCTCCAAATATTTTGAACTGCAAACTCATCTATTTTCACAATCAGAACATTTTTGTCTGAAAAGTTTATTTTAGTTTTCTGAACACTCTAAAGCAAATGTGCTTTTGATGTTACACAAGTGTCCAGATAGGATTAACAAAAATTAGAATGTTCTAAATTACAAATTTAATTCCTGTAAGAGCTTGAGAAAGGAAATAAAACAAAAAAGCATGACATACACACATTGTGAAGAAACCCCAACTTTTCATGCAATGGCAGGCAAGATGTAAAAAGCCACCCAAATTCACACATTTCTACACCAAATCATCAAAAAAGTACTCTGTAGTAAATCTGTACATCCAAATACATTTGGGATCTACACCTAAGTTACATTATTTAATGTTATATACACTTATTACCCCTTGTACAATGTCTAAATGAAAAATCTCCATTCAAACCCAAACAAAGGAAAAAAAAAAAAAGAAAAAAAGGCAAGACTAACTTGGAAAAAAGGAGAATCACTTTAGACATTCACTTAAAATGTTGGTTTTGTTTTAATCTAGATCTCAAAGTGTTTATTAAAAACAAACAATCCTCTTCATTTAACATTTTGCTTTCTAACTGTACAGTAAATTGCATTGCAGAGAACACATCCTGTCTTCAGACTGTATTTTCTTTGGATGGATTTAAGATGTAGCTGGATATTACTTTAAAGATAAATAAGGGGGAGTTGGTCCAACTAGAACAAGAGCTGATATATTACATGCATATGGGATTTTTATATATTTTTCAAATTTTTTTAAACAAGTGAGTGTAGGGTATAGTTGATATTGCAAATAAACCAAAAAGCACCTGGAGTCAAAATATAAAACATACCCTCTATCCTGGCAATGGCAGTAAAAATTAGAAGAGTAATCTTTCTGGAACGGCATTTTTACATAATTTAGAAATGTTAAGTACCAGGAAGACTACTAATCAAGTAGTTTTAGCAGCCAAGTTTCCCTCTTTCTATTGAATGGAACAAATGCTTTAAATAAACCGTTTGTCCTCTTCACTGAAGAGAGCTAGTCTATTCATCTTTACTGAGCTAGGTTTTTTTATTTTCGGGGGGAAGATTAGCCACGTACTGTAGTAATGCCTACTGCATATAATCCAAGCATTTGCTGTGAACAGTTGGAGAAAGCAGTCAGTAAGAAACTAGGATCAATGAAATAGATGTTACTTTAAGCCATCCACAAAATGGGAGACCCATATAGTGCCCAGTGTTAAACCCCAAATCTCTTCTTGCGCTTTTTGTTGTGCAACTTCATCCCCAGGAAAACAGGAGCTGATCCATAGTTCAATTTTCTTATTTCCTTAGTCGATTTTCACATTAGTGTAGATTTTACGAACAAAGGCACTTGTTCCCATGTAACCGATAGCTCCTGCAAAATAAACCAAAACCGTTGAATACATCAGAGAGCTGATCAACAAAACAGGCCAGCAATATAAAACACTTAAACAGAACAAGTCACATAAAACATGTACTTTGCACACAGAAAATTATTTACCTGCAATACTTGTTCTCAAACTCTAATTATCCATGTTCCCAGTGAACATTTGGCAAAAACTCCCCTAGTCTAGTGATCTAAATCCATTAAGCCATCTTACCAAGAGGCCATGCTCACTTGGCCTTGATAAATACAGCAGCCCCCCTACTGCTGCCAATAAGTGGGTCCCTTTTTCTGAGCAGAGGGTAGAACACATACAATCACCCACTCTGCAGGGAAGGTGGATGGTAAGGCGGGTTTTTATTATAAGTTACATGCCTTCTGGATGAGTGTTTTATTGGCAGATGGCTTTTTTCATTCCCACAAGGCACAAATTATAATAGATCTCCATCTCAGGAGTCTTAAACTCCAAGGAGGGCTGTACAAAGAGATTAAACTAGTAGCAGTTAGTAGTTAAAGGAAATTGCAACCTGTGGTTTTCAAATTAGTAAGAGTCATGAGCAGAGTATGCATTGCCACAGCAGTAATAAAAGAACTGGTTTTCACCGGGTTTTTGATAAAGGCAACAGTTTATGCAAACCCCAAAATACTGCAGGACTAGAAAAATGAAAGAAATGCACTGGATCAAGACTTCCTCTGAGAAAGATTCAGCAACCTATCTGGTTGAACCCAGAACCTCAGGTTTACCAGGCAGAGTAAATACTGTTGTCTTAGAATACCTGCAGGGAATACCCCAGTGCCTCTCCTTCATCTTGTCCAGGCAAAATGAGAGAAAATCAGCCTTGTGGAAGTCAGCGTGGCTAATTCTCAGGTTAGATGTAAAGTTGAAAAATCAAGCAAGAATTAGAGAAGTGCTGTCAGACTGCCAGAATAACACATCATAATATATGGGGAAAAAAAAAGATAGAGAAGTGAGGGCCTGTAACTCAGTACAGGTAAGAGAAGTCATAACATCAAACACTTGGATGCTCAGTAAAGAACACAGTCTAAAGAGGGAACCAATAACAAAAAGCCCAGAACAGCTTTTTCAGGGATCTGGAATGCACTAGACTTGCATAATATATGTTCAATACAAAAGCCTTACACTAAAAAAATCCTGCCAAACTTTCAACAAAAATAAGAAGTTTTTTTTCCTTCAGAAATTAAGACCATATAGACCTGCATCTAGCATTGCAGAGTACACATTTATTCAGAACTTGGAGAGTTCTTTAAATCCTAGGGACTGCTCAGATAATTCACGAAGTCAGCCATTAAACTCACACAGAATTTTGAGTTTTAGACTCCCAAAAGCCCAACATTCATATCTGATCAGGGAAACTGCCTAAGGCAAACCTGATGTATCATTCCAATGCTGTCAGAGTAGTTAAGAGCCTCTGTATGCATAGCACTTAAAGCCGCAGAAATATCATGACAACTGTGCCATTAGCCAGCAAATGTATAGTGAATTTGGACAAAGTAAAGCGCGATTAGAACAAATACTGCACACACAAGAACAAGTTGCTGTTTGCAAGTGTGCTGAGAACACAGCAGAGGAGCCTGGCAGTTCTAGGAGAGATCAGCACAGCATTCCGACAGACCCAAGCAAAGGCTGTGCAGAGGAGGTGATGTGAGCTTAGAGTCATACAGGAGCACAGATTCTTCTGTAGCTTGTCAAGAAACTCATCTCCTATCTTATGCAGTAAATGGAAAAAATAATGGCACTGGACTCTTGTTTTAAGGCTCATCATGTTTTGCCTGTTAAAGCAGACACTGCCCATTTTAGTTGCTAAACTCAGACACACTCCAGAACTTGTTCTCTGAGGGTTTCTCTAGTGATGTGATGCCAGATATCACAGAGATTTGGAAGAACAAAGCACTAATTGTATTTCATTTGGGATCTAGAGAATGTGTGCATGAGATCTAAGTGAGGGGGAGGAGTAGAGAGTAGCAGTCACATGAGCCCCCAAGCTCTCAACCCCATAAAACATATCATAATCTATTCTGATTCACAGAGCCTTATCCATGAAGGCCACTAATGGCTATTACCCAAAAGCAGGTGTTAAGCCTCAAGGTTATTTCATAGAATCATAGAAAAACCAGGTTGGAAGAGACCCACCAGATCATCGAGTCCAATCATTCCTAAACCATATCCCTTAGTAGCTCGTCCACCTGTGCCTTAAACACCTCCAGGGAAGGTGAATCAACCACCTCCCTGGGCAGCCTGTTCCAGTGCCCAATGACCCTTTCTGTGAAAAATTTTTTCCTAATGTCCAGCCTAAATCTCCCCTGGCAGAGCTTGAGGCCCTTCCCTCTTGTCCTGTCTCCTGTCACTTGGGAGAAGAGGCCAGCTCCCTCCTCTCTACAACCTCCTTTCAGGTAGTTATAGAGAGCAATGAGCCATTGAACTAAACCTGAGTCAGGAAGGGAGAAACCTTAAACAATGACACTGAAGAATGTCCTCCTGAAACAAATGCAGGACAGTTGGCTCATCTGAATAAAAAAACCCTCGGTAAAGAGAATGATTTATTTATTATATTTATGATCTGATAAGGTGTTTAACTTGGTTATGGCCTATAGTGATTTAGCAAAAATAGACTGTGAACATATTCCAGCAGAAAAACAAGTTTTAAATAAACAGAAAAATCAAAATACCGAGGAAGTGCAACCACAAGGCAGAAAAAAAAAGAATTCCCATCTATTACTTCAAACCAGTTAACACTTACTACAGTTTTGACTTTCTAAGCACAGATTTATTTATTTTTAAAAAAAGCCTTCGAAGCGTACATACAATATTTATCTGGATGCTGACTGCGGAATTTGCAAGAGCCCTTCCTATACCACCTCGCTCCTATAGCCAACCACTGAGTTGGGGCCTAAGTATTCTTTTCCATCACTAGGAGAAGTTCAAAATGATTGGAAGTTCTCATGGGCTCCCTGCTGTCCAGTCCCAGAACTCAGATACTCGCATAAGGCAGCAGAGTTTGTGGATCAAAGCATCCCAGTACACGTGGAATTTGAGTTCACTGGGCATTACTAAACCCAGAACTGGATGATACAAACCTCCAGAGAGTTTCCTTGTGCCTTGGACCCTAACTAGTTTGTCTCACATCCAATTGTGTGATGCTGCACATGCTCATTTACACACCTCCAAAGCACAGCTCTACACGCTTTTCACAAGAGATATATTGTCAGCAGAATTCTCCAACATAAGTGTCTTTGTTAGACCTCAATGGCAGCAAATTCCCTAGGCAAACGCTTTTTGACAAGGGATGTTTTCTTCTTCCCTCCACATGCCAAAAATGGGAGTTCTCAGTAAAAAGAAATCTCACAGCTTCCCTTCCAACACAATTAAAAAAAGAAACCTCAATAGAGCTGTGGAAATAAAATTTAATGCGATTTTCTGATTTTGAAAAAATTTGGCTTTTACCCTAATATTCCATCAAGTAGTGTCCTACTATGACATCAAGGCATTTGACAATATTAATTTTCCATGTTTTAAAAAACATTTAAATTACATAAACTGCTGGACAAGCTTGGCTTTTGCATCATAAACATTATAATCAATACCAGCCAGAGCACTTTAAAAAGAAAAGATTAGAGCTGAAAAGTGTAAACCTATTAAAGAAAAAAAATGACTGTAAGACTACCAGGACAGAGGGAAATCTTGTAACATGCCAAGAATCTCATGAAGCAAGATTAGATCGTATGACAGAAAAGGTAACCAGCAGTTAAGAGATGATTTCCCTCCCGTTTTTATAAAACACTGTGAAATTATCCACCCTCTTGGGATATCAAGAAACATATACTTTACACAAAGTAAGCTCCCTCAAGCCATCATGAGTCTCAAATGCCTAACTCAATGAAATCCTTCCAGTATAGAACTATTCATTTAGTGTTAAGGTGGAAAACATTAAATAAGGAACACACATAAAAAGCTAAGAACTTCATAGAAAAGCGCAAAAGAGCCAAGCAGCACTTTCTGAAAGCCATGAAGTAAAGGATAAAAACAAAGTTAAGAGGTGAACAAGTATATTTGACTTCATCAGATGACCTCCGTGCCAAGGACTGCTCTTCTCTAAGTACCTGTCAAAAGTGTATTTTAAAAAGCAATGAAGTTGCACACAGAGGCACATTGTGCTCTCCTGTGAAGATTCCAATAATTATTTTTTAAGTTTCAGCCCTTTCTGTTCTGGTCACCCTCACATATACATGCCACAAGATACAGATGGTAGTGTCATCAGGGCTGCGATACCACTGATGCCTCAACGGGTGTACCGAGCTCCTTGTCTTGGGGCAACAGTAGAAACTCCAAACTAAAATGCCAGCATGGACTCAGCTGGGAATTAATCTTGCAGAATTTCTTGAACAGTATTGAGTCTTTCACGCTTGCCCCGAGGGTGAAATTCTCTGCACAGTACATGAATTATCTTCCTATCAGTAGACATAATCCAGAGAAAGCTCCTGTATTAGGTAGTGACCAAGTATAAGCAGAGAATTCTAAAATTCTTTTAAAGGACTGTAAACTTCATTGAGTATTCTTGCAGGCACACACACTCCACCACCATTACCAGAGATAAAATCAGAATCACTACAACATGAAAAATTCTAATAGAAAACTGTCAATATATTTGAAACTTACCACACATTATTCCCAAAGCTGTGCTAAATACTGCCATATAACCAAAGTAAAATGATGTTTGAAACAAGCCATACATCCTGAAAAAGAAAGATCCGAATTTAGGCTAGGTATTTTCCCCAATTTTTATCAATAAACTTATTTGATAATAAAGTATTCTAATATTCAAGCACGAAAACTACCACTTACTTTGTCTTGAAAAAGTAGTAGTAAAAGGAGTACATGTAAACATAAATCGCAGTTGATGCCGCAGAAAGAAAGCTTGTCCATTGCCTAAAAGAAAATATACATGTCCATCATATATCTAACCAAAGGCCGTACCAAGAAAACGCACAATGAACTGAAACCTTACCCTAAAAATAAAGTGTAGTGGTTCTACAGACATATTCAACATCTTTTTTTTTTCCATACATACATGCCTGCACAAATGCACATATATACATAGAAAGCTCCCGTACAGAAGGGATCTGAGAACTGATTTTATTCCCTACAGCTAAAATGTGGACATGGGACATTGTCAAAAGACCCATCTAAACTGAAGAAATATTATTTTTCTATAAAATTCTCACAATCTGGCCAACTACGCAAATAATGCAATACTTACCACCTGTAATCCTCTGCATTTAGCAAGAAATATGTACAAACGATGGTCACACAAACTGTCACAATGCAGAGGATAACCAGAACCAACATCATAAAGCCATAAACATAGTAGATCTTGTAAGCCCAGAATGAAGTAAAAATGAAATACCTGAAGAAGGTGAACAAAAAATACAGATGCTGTAATTGAACTTAAATTATTGTATTTTTAATTCAATTAGGAAATAGCTGACGTACTCACATTTCAATAAAAATTGATCCAAAAGGGAGAATTCCACCCAAGCAAACAATAACAGCTGGCTCCATGAACCTGAAAGATACGAAGATTAGTTTAGGGACAATTTACATCTTTCATTTCTAAATATATTAAGACATATAACCAGATAATTAATATAACACAGAGAATTATTTAAAAGACATGCTAACATGAACACTTCTGTCTCATACCAACATATCAGAAATGAGAATGCCCCAAAGATGTCATGTATATAGAGAGAAGGAGGAGTTATTCTTGGGGAAAGCCGAAACAAAACATAAGGCTCATGCTTGTTACCTACAGGCATAAGATTAGGCATGTAACCAGCTTTAAAGACTACACAAGTAATTTATCTTGCCCAAAAAGATGGCTTAAGCCATTAAGCCCCATACAATCCACTAGCACTGAAATAAGGCAGTGAAAACTCAATGCTATTGTTGCTTACGAATGCAGCAAGAAACGTAAAGAAAATTTGGCAGGGTAATGTTAAGAACCAATGTTTACTTTTAATGCTGTACTGAGCCATGACCACATAGCCAAATAGCAATACTCAGCTACCTGTAGACGAACTTGTCCCTTGCTAAAGGTGACCTATGTGTAGTACTTGCAATGATGCCAAATCTAGCTAGCAACCCAGTGATTTAATTTACAGCTTCTTCTATTATTTATAGGGAGACCCATCTAAGTTAACGGTGTGCAATTTCATCAGCTTCAAGAGAAGCATCTTATTTCTTCTTGTCTGTCATGCCAAACCAGAAAAATCCATCAGATGCCCCAGACACAGGTTACAATATAAATCAAATCCTACCATCTGAGCTGCACACCACCACCACTAACAAGAGACTTAGTGTGCTGCACTTCCTGGTATTACAGGCCACGTTTCAGTGCCCCTTTCACTTTTTCTGTTCCATTCCTCTGAACAGGAAAAGCAAAAAAAAAAAATCTAATTGATTTTTCCTCTAAGGGTATTTTCTATACCTTGCTGCTTCCACCTTAGGATTAAATTAATAGGAAAAAGTGACTGCATTCATGATTTTCCAAAAACGTAAATCTACTTTTTGAGAATAGGCACCTGCTCACATTTACATAAAAAATAATTAAAGTTTATTTGTATTTCAAACGATATACCTGGAATATTTTAAGCTTTATGCCATCAACAAAAATAGGAATTGGGAAGAGCATTGCAAGCTCCCCACCATCACCCTGCAAATGTGTCTCAGCTTGTACATGGAAACCACCAACCAGAACAGTTCTGCCTCCATGACACATCCAATCCTAAATCTAAGAGGCATTAACTAAAAAGGAAAAGTTTAGTTTCAAAACACCTACACAAGACCTGGGTTATGATCATCCCTTTTACATAAGGGACTAAAGAGCACTTCAAGCCGAAAGTGAATGAGTGATCCAGGACTGTAAAATGTACTACAGCTATTAACTGTTGTGTTTTGATTCAGCGGAGAAATGGTAAGGAAATGCCAGCATAGGTGTTATTCTAGGCACAACTCAACTTAAATAAAAACTTTCAATGACCACAACTGAGAAGTCATTTTAAATATACTGAAGCGAATACTTCTAGTTAACATTCACGCTTGTCTTTACCATTTTTTCTCTGGTATGGGACGAGGCACTGCATTGACACGACATGGAAAATTAGGCTGTCCTGACAGATTTCGGCCAAGAATCGTACCAACGAGGTTCAAAGGAAGAATGACAAAGAAACAAATACAGCACACGGCTACCTGTAAGCAAAAAATAAAATATTAATTAAAAACACAGGTATAAGATGACATAAGAAGATAGCCAATTTGCTGCACAGATATTAGTCCTTTCTAGTTATTTCTGTAGAATCACACTCCTTGTTATGAAGCATAATTCTATGTTATCAAATATAGGTATTTATTTCCTGAGAAACTTCCTAATAAAGACTAATTATATTTTCTTGCATCAACTGAGAGAACAGACCCATTACACACTTTTTTTACTGTTTTCATCTAATTATGCTCGATACATTGCGCAGGAAAGAAACTGAAATCTTCATGGTACTTCATCACAGAAAAATTTGCCAGTTTCCCTTAAACTTTTGCAGAGTACACTATTCATCTATCCATGGGAGTCAATACCTAGTGGTTAGGCAGTTGCGCACAAAACTACAACTGCTGGGTGCAAAATTTTTAATCCAATCCAAAAAAAGAAACTCAAACAACACTTGGAAATCCATGGCAGAATGACAATTCTGAGTTCAATTTTCTCCACTATAGACCAACCAGGCAATTAAGAACACAGCCTGCCAAGACACAAGTGACCACTGCTAGGCACAGATATACACTTTAGAAGCACAGTGGCCCTACTTAAAGATTAGGTTTATGCACAGCGCAGCAAAGTTAAGCTAACATTGCAGCTCTTTTCAGTGGAACAGCCTCCCTAAAATCTTACCGTGAGTCATCTTTTTTTCCAGTATATGTATGCAACTTTACTTTCACTGTTTCTTGAAGGCAACATATTTGTCTTCAATAACAGGAATATTTAAAGCATTTAGCAAGATGTTCTATACTCATACCTTTTTAGCACAACAAACTGTCTAATGCTAATTCATCTTAACTTTTTTATATTGATAATTACAGAAGAGATGCCTGTAAGACAATAACCACTGAATATTCTAAATATTGATGCTGTGACCTTCTCTATGAAAACTTATTATAATACTGCCTTTTAAAACCACCATTGCCTGAGCCTCTGTATACATCCTAGTGCCTCCTGAGCAAAATAGATATATTCCTCTTTCATTCCATCAGGATGTAAAGTCCACAGTGGTAGATTAACCCAAATAAATAAATAAATAAAAGCTATTCACGTGATATCTGCAGAAATCAACTGCAAGCAGCTGAAAAGCAAGAACTTCTGGGCTTTACGAGATTGGGAAGCTGCACTACATTATTTCAATAGAAACTTAGCATTAAGTCAGTCACACCAGTCTTAGGCAACACTTGACAGAAGGTAGTGAATTATCCCTCTAATACTGACTTGCACATCATTACTAGCCCAGGTCAGATGTGAATGGAAAACATTGCTTGGGGCTGGATGGGGCACCTTCACAGAAGGAGGACACCAAAGAGGTGGTCAACAAGCAGCAACACTGTCCAGACTGCTCTGTACTTCTTTCAGGAGAGGTTATTAAAGAATTACATTATGAGCCAGTAGAATATGAAGCTTCAATGATAAACATGAAAAGGTACATTGTATTTATACTTGCCAATAATAAAGTAGATTTTACACAATTAATATATATTTAGTATATCCCATTTAGCATCTTTCATTACTCAAAAAAATACAAGTAATAGAGTATAGTGTCTTGGATAAGAAACTGAGGTTACCTAAGAATAAATCACAGAAGTATACAATTAACTCACTTAACAGATGCAGGCTCTGCACTTGAAAATTGTTCAGTCTAAAAGAACGAGGTGAGAATTTGATTCAGAGAAAAATGTCAACAAAAGCATCAAAAACATCAAAGAAGAAAATCGTAAGTCCTACATTTACTAAAATTGTGACCAAAATCTCCCAGCTTGATTAAAGTACAGTGGGTAGAAGGGACACTCAAGAATTAAGGCCTGGACAAGTTCCAAAAAATTTCTGACCACATCAAAAGCACTTCCATTTACAAGAAGAGCTTCCTTTGCTTCTTGCCTGGCAAGGACCTCCAGGTGTGGGGAATGGCCCCTGTCTATGGTGCTCCACAGTGGTCTGGAAGTAGGTCTCAAATCTGGCTGAGGCAGGTTTCACACTGGCAGGGTGTGAAAGGGCATCTGTAGTGCTCATCCAGCCCCAACTGTTTTTCACAGTGCAGTTATCAAGGTGCCTGTAGCTTCGTTTCCTGATCTCAGAAATTACCCCTGACTGGGAACAGCAGTAGAAAGTGAATCCACTGCTTTACTGCAGAAAGAAACTGTCCAGGAATAGCTTGGGGTTCCAAGCTCACCTGGAACAAAACTTCATAGCTTGCAATTGTCCACCTTGCAAAACTCATATACTACAGGGAAATATAACCTCAGATTAGGAATCAAGCAAGGACCATCCAGGCACACACTCCTAGATAAAGAAAACAGTCAATAGCATCTCATTTTAGTGACACCAACTGCACAGATAAATGCCTTCAAAGCAAGTGGTCAAAGAGCAGGCCTTACTTGCTCCCACAGGACATGGCTGTTCTGTTGTCCAGGAGACTGACATTGCAGCAGCTTTGAAAATAAAAATGTTTATCTGCATAAAACAAGCGGAGACAGACCAAGGTTCTTGAATAACGGCTTCAGGAAGTACTGTCAAACTGTCCCCAGTATGCTTAGAACAGGCAACTGCCTGAAAACCTGAGCGCTTGTGGTTTCACTACCATATCAGTCAAAGCATGACTGATAATTGTCCAACATCTTCTATTCTTTTAACCATTTTGCTGGAAAACAAACTGATTTCAGACAGAACAGCTAGCTTCTCCAGTGAAATGTTGTAAGCTGCATCAGGTAAAGTCTACATTTCGCTGAACAATGAACTACCTATCTTAATGCTATGTTCTGAGCACAGCTGGAACTGAAATGCATTTTTTTCCTGGAGCTATTCAGGGGTGTGAAAATTATCAGAGATGATTTTGCAATGCAAAGGAGGCCCACCTAATCAAGCAAGGAGAAATCACAGTGCAGGCTCAGGAATGCGTCCTACTCCCACCTGCCTCTGATAAGCTGTCCAAGCTGATAAAAACATGAATGTTCTGTCTTCTGAGATAACCCCACTCTGATGTCAGCCACCTGCTGGGTCTTAACAGGTTGACAAACATAACAGCTGCTGCTTACCATCAACACAACCCATGCTGACCTCAGTAGAATCTTCTTTCTTGCTTTCAACTCACTGACTCCGGGTAGTCTACCTGCTTAGACTGATGCTTGCTGAAAATTACTTTCCTCGTTCTTGGCAGTCATAATCTTACCCAGATGCAAGAGATGACCAGACAACTGGCTTTTTTCTAGCTTCTGCATTTCAAGCATGCTCCTCTTAATTTCAGATCTGAGCTGAAGACACTGCTCCCCCCCAAAACTGAACAGGTATTGCCTGTTGCCACAGAAAGCAAGGGCAGTGAGGATGCAGGCTGAGCAAAGCCTAAACCCAGTGAGTTTAAATCCAAACTAAAGCAAACACAGGGCCCAAGGGTACACAAGTGTCTTAACTGAAAAAGAAATGAAGCTATGCGATTTGTGCCTTAAAGATCTCACAGAATGAGATTACAACAGTGAATGCAGCTCAGGCTTTCTTACTGGCCTCCATTTCACCATCACAGGAAAGGAAACAAAGGCAGGTCAACACACACATACATGTGCTGCCTCCCACAGAAGCACCTCCCTACAGAGCTCACTGGTAAAATACTAAAGAAAACCCAAACCCCCAATAATAGATGTTACATGACAGAGATAAGAAAGTTAAGTCTTCGTGAGCCTTTTAAGAGAAGTATTACTATAACATGAACCCAGAGAAATTCAGAGAACATATTTAACTAGTACTTCAGAAAACACAGATTATGCAAACAGGCAGATCTACAACAACTACTAACCTATTTTTCCATCAAGCAAAGAAGCTCTCCATTACCCATATTACTGAAGATAAATTCACATGAGTCTTTCTACCAAGCCAGTAGATTAAAAGGTACCTATCTCATTTTGACTGTTGCATTTGAGTGGAAAACTGGTTGGATGGCCGGGCCCAGAGAGTGGTGGGAAATGGTGTTAAATCCAGCTGGAGGCCAGTGACAAGTGGGGTTGCCCAGGGCTCAGTGCTGGGTCCAGCTCTGTTCAATGTCTTTATCAACGACCTGGATGAAGGCATCAAGTGCTCCCTTAGCAAGTTTGCGGATGACACTAAGCTGGGTGGAAGTGTCGATCTGCTGGAGGGTCGGGAGGCTCTGCAAAGGGATCTGAACAGGCTGGACCGATGGGCAGAGTCCAATGGCATGAGGTTTAACACGGTCAAATGCCGGGTTCTGCACTTGGGGCACAACAACCCTGTGCAGCTACAGACTGGGAGGAGTCTGTCTAGAAAGCTGCCTGGAGGAGAGGGAGCTGGGGGTGTTGGTTGACAGCGACTGAACATGAGCCAGCAGTGTGCCCAGGTGGCCAAGAAGGCCAATGGCATCTTGGCTTGTATCAGACACGATGTGACCAGCAGATCCAGGGAGGTTATTCTCCCTCTGTACTCGGCACTGGTGAGACCGCACCTCGAATCCTGTGTTCAGTTCTGGGCCCCTCACCACAAGGAGGATGTTGAGGCTCTGGAGCGAGTCCAGAGAAGAGCAACGAAGCTGGTGAAGGGGCTGGAGAACAAATCTTATGAGGAGCGGCTGAGAGAGCTGGGGGTGTTTAGCCTGGAGAAGAGGAGGCTGAGGGGAGAACTCATTGCTCTCTATAACTACTTGAAAGGAGGTTGTAGAGAGGAAGGTGCTGGCCTCTTCTCCCAAGTGACAGGACGAGAGAGAATGGCCACAAGCTCTGCCAGGGGAGGTTTAGGCCAGACATTAGGAAAAAATTTTTCACCGAAAGGGTCATTGGGCAGTGGCAGAGGCTGCCCAGGGAGGTGGTTGATTCACCTTCCCTGGAGGTGTTTAAGGCACGGGTGGACAAGGTGCTAAGGGGCTTGGTTTAGTGTTTGATAGGAGTGGTTGGACTCCATATCCGGTGGGTCTCTTCCAACCTGGTTATGCTATGATTCTATGATTTTTGCTATACAAAATACGTGTGCTTCAAGTTTTCTGACAACTGCAGATTAAACTTCATTCAAAGTTGATAATTAAAATTTTTATGAGCACATCTAATATTAAACAGCTACTGGCAGGCTATGATGCCTTGACTGCTTAATGCACAAGGGAAAAAGGCAATAAAAATTAACTGTCAAAGCAGCAGTTTGACCTTTCTTGTCAGCTACCAAAACTGCACTCTCAGTCAGGAGACTCTCCCCCCATGCAGAGGCTAACAAATCAATACAGTGAAGCATTTTCTGCACATAATCTGCCCAAACATTACACAGAACAAGAGGAGAACACAAAGCTTCTAAATGAAGTGTTATTAATTTTCTTGCAACTAAATTGTTAATCTAGGGTGCTCCTTTGTGTAATAAATTGTAAATCTAGGCAGAAGCATTAACATGTGTCTATTTTCAGCAAAAATTAGGTTTTTTAACCACAGGTTCCACAGTTACTTTGAAGAAATCTGAAGAAGTGCCCTGTTGAATATATACAACTAGACCTTTTTCCTTATCTTGTTCAAGGTATGGAAATAGTTGGCGCTACCAGGTCCTCCTTTTTCAGTAGCAGTCGACACTCCTATCAACTTAAACCAGCCGGGGATGGCTGCAGCATGGATTAAGTTATTTGTTGGAGGAAAGACTTTTTTCTAGTTTAAACATAGTATAAAAGATACAAACACTAGGATCTCAATCCCAAGAGGTATTCAATGTGTGGAACCTTATTTATTTAAGTTATTAAAAATGCATACTGGAAACATTAGCCACACAGGAATCTACTGCTCAAACAAAATAAAAAGGGTAGATCTTAAACAATTCAATAGGACCTGCACGGATTCTGCAGTCAGAACGTTACATTAGTCATAGTAGCCTTAATGGAAATCTTTAAATCATGTATCACACAGAGAACAACGTAAGCAGTCACAACTTATGAAATGTCAGAATTAAGATTGTCCCTTCAGATTAAATCATGCTGTACTCTGGAGAAATTCTGCACTACTTGGTAGTTCTATTCTGAACTACTTCTACCACACTCCTTGTAAAGGCACACGGAGAATTCACTTTACTTGCCATTATTTAAAATTATTTTTAATTGTTCCATGCTCTGGTTTTTGTATACACTTCAGAAACAACCAAATAGAAAGATGATTAATAAATATACCAGAGAGACTGAAAAAAATCAGCAGAAGGTAAGCCAAGGTGTAGAACACGTTTAGAAGAACTCTATGCTCACCAGTAACAGGATATAATAAACAAAATACCCAAAAAATCAAATTTGGACTTGAAAAGAACAGAGTCAAATAGTACTCACTACATTTTTAATAAAGGTGAAGAGGTAAAGAAGTATCTCCTTCATACACTTAGGGAGTTGAAAGCTTTAAAACATTTAAAAAAAAAAGCTCTCACATTTGAATATCTGTAACATTCTTCATAGCATTTTGAAGGGAAGGGCTGCTGAAAGATATCCCAGGGAAGAGATTAAGCCTTTGTTCAAGCTCATGGCACGGTATATTTCAGCACAGAAGGTTTGTCACAGTATAGGTAGACAGCTCATACCTATATGCAAAAGGGCTAAAAGAAACAAGCTTTGTATTTTCCCTGTTCCTGCCACTGCCATGTCTTCGAGGAGATCCCAGACACTGGGACTGAGATAGACAAGGTGCACGAAGCTTTGAAGTCCTAAACAGATTGCAACGACAGTGAGATGTAGGATCAGTTTGAGCACTTCAAGACAAAGCGTGGAAGAGCCGGTATCAGGTAGATCAAAGGTGCAGCAACTGTGCATTAGGTTGGATGTCTTGGCTTTGACGCTATCTTGCCTACATTCTTGCACTTGCCTACATTCCATAGAAAAATCTGTCTGGAGGGAGGAATTAAATCACAATGAGGTGACTACGTAGCAGTTCACTGGAAAATGGCAATACAAAATGGGCAAAGCATGGGATGTCATATTTTAACTTATCAGCAAAATTTCAAGCTCAGAAACTTTTTTGGCAACTCTGTTTCCGCTTTTTTTACAGATTTATGGTACTCAAGAAGAGGTGGCAATTCTTGCCAGCAATTTAAATCAAGGAGGGTAGTTTTGAGACATGCCAGAGTAAAGGAAGCAATTTCTGCGTTCTAGTACATTTAGATGGCAGAGGTTTTATTTCCCCAAGGAAGCAGCAGCATGTTTGCGCTAGAGAATTCTCTGCATTGAAAGCAAAGGTGGAACACAAAGATATCTTATCAATAAAGCCAGAGGGCTTCCCAGGGACTTCAACCTGAAGCGTAACAGTGATTTCAAACAATTCTAATTTTTTCTACAAACTAGTTTCATTAGTTGAATTGAATTCACTAGAGCGTTGGTTATTCTGAGGAAGTTCCCAGTTCACAACCTGCTCCTACTGAAAGTCTGCTAACTCCACAAAGGTTTTATTGCCATAGTCCTAACAATTCAAACACATTCATAAAACCTTGAGATCATTAAAATCACTGTAGACAAAGAGTCTTAACATTCTGATTAAGTGACCTCTGAGGATTTATATTCCCATTTGGTTTTGCATGTACCTGTTTCCATGATCTTAAAATACAAATCAGTTGAACAGATTTACAAGACAAATTACAGCACAGGTACAATTCCCCTCCCTCAACATTCCTGTGAGAAATGTGATATCATAAACGCTTGTTCAGCAGTAAAACAAAGCCTTTTTGCACACATCAAAGATCAATGTTATAAACTTTTCCGACAGTATTGTATATGACTACTAACTTAGAGAAGGAAAATCAATGCAATATTCCTTTGGAGTGCTGACCAACTAATACAAACATATTCAAAGACAGGATTTTGTCTAGTTTTCTTGAACTGAATTTTCAGTCACATATTGAATTTGATTATATTCCAAATAATACAATTTGTAAGACAGAACTGGTGTTACTAAGCTTAATTTTGTTAGATTTAAACTAAGAAGAAATCCAAGTTTACTCAAACATCTCTGAATATACTAAACAATTTAACATATCACAAAAACTGACATGCAAAGAAGGGAGCTATAAAAAAAGGTTAAATCCCAAAAGAAATGAAAAAGAAAAAAACCCAAACTTTCCTGTATTAAGACATTTTAAGCTAATGATGCTACTTCATAAAATTAGAAAAAACAACCTTATGGTGCATATTTCAAAAAATCCTGCTCTCAAATAATACCCCTTGCAAGCTCAAACAGAAATGTCAAATCACTTGCCAAAGTACCAAGTGAATGTTTCCTACGTTTTATTCACAGGGCTATTTGAGGTTACCTGAAAGAGCCCTGACAACAAACAAAATCCTGACAAAAGTCACAAGAAATGACAAGTCATCATGATTAAATGAGAAAGTAATCCAACCAGTATTGTTTTTCAAGCGACATGGTTAAAACACAGACATAATATTACAACTGCATACTAAATACCATTCCACAAAGTGAAAACAGTGATTCATTTTTGTAAAGCCAGACCTTCTCAGGACTTCCCATCTTATATTGTTGGATGATTTTTATTTTCTTTTCCTGCTTGACTGCACTGATTTGGAAATAGCTTTCACTTAGAATCCTTTTGTATTGAATTTCAGCTTATAACCAGTTTGCACTGGAAGTTGCTAACTTCCCATGTTGTTGTAACTAAGCTTGAATACAAAGCAGAAGTGCCATTTTAAGTAGAGAGAAGACTTGATGGCATCCAGCAGCTGTTGTTATTGTGATTAAAATGAGTTATACCTGAAATACCTTAAAACCCTCCCAGAATAAATTTCTAGGAAGCTGCAGTTATGACTCACAATTGTATTTAGACTAAAAGTTAGTTTTCTCATGTCTACAGTGGTGGTTAAATTCTCCAGTAGAATGACTTACCATGGTTCCAAAGGGTATAGCTCTTGAAGCATGATAATAGATGGCAATGAAGTTAATGAAGAAAGCAGTTCCACACACCATTGCTGGAATAAGGAAGGCTCCAATGAACATTTGCTTTATCCATCGCCTACCTGTAATAAGGGACATTTCAATGGGACTGATGAGAATTTTTTAACCAGAATACAGTGTATCGGCAAGCTCTCGAGAATTTAGGTGTTTAATGACTTCCCCCCCAAAAAGATGAAAAAAATAAGTAAAATCATACCTACATTAACACAAGAGTCAAGAGTAAACTAACAGTTTCATTACACTCTTGGCAACTCACAAGATGCAGAACATTGATGAATTCATTAGGCCAGGAGAAAATACAGGAAAAGGGATAGAGTGTGAGAACATTTCAGGGGGAGAACAGCATTATGCTGGCTAAGCTGGACAGAGAAACTGAGGTGTGAAACCTAAGTACATACATTAAGCTGCAGATTAGTAGAGACAGAGACAGTAGGGCTGGCCCTGTGCAGAGCCTGCTTACACCCTGAGAGCACACAAGAGCTCAGCACTGCTCCCAGGACAGCTTAGCACTACAGCTGCTTTCAGGCAGTACCTCCTCCAGATTGTCTTGACCCAACTGAGCTGACTCCATACATTCAGGATCCACTAAGGATCTGGCTGTTCTAGATATAAAGCAAAATGCTACAGCATTTAATATATAACAAAATTGAACTCCGACATCTTCAACACCAGAAAAGGTAGAAGGAAAGCCATTTCTAAATCCCAGGCATAAAGGGAACAACAATACTTGTTCGCAATTCTTACCAAGTTTGGAGCTCCCTGAGCGGCTCAAAACCACCCTCTTGGGCAATATCTTAAGAATTTTCACTATCTGCATTCCCTCTATTTTCAATGCTTTCAAACACTGCCTATATTTAAACTCAACACACTACAGATGCAACTGTAACATGCACTAAAAATAATAATTAGAAAACAAGCATATGCTTTTCAAGACCATCATAAGTATTTTCACCATGAGTCAACAAAATCAGTATTTCACAGTTTGATAAAATGTTTGATCTGAAGAAAAATCAAAGCAAATCTCACCCAACGACACAGCACGTTTTTTTTCTGGTTTTCTACAAATCACTTTGTTTATACACAAGCCACGTGAAAAGTAACATCTAATCTTCGAACTCAGAATAAGAGCACCGCTGAGACTGAATACTAACGAGCATGTCATGCTAAAAAGATACAAGTTCTCTTTTATGAACTTACTAGAATTATTTTTGCTAAAGCACTGCCAAGATAATAGGTATTGATTACTCTTTTACTGCAGCACAGGGAATGGAGGATGCTAGTGGACTGCAAGGATGTAATTGGTCATAACTCAGAGGCAGAGTAGGGAGCACTCAAAGACAGCCTGTCTAAGTCCATTATGTCAATTTTATTGGACCTTAGCTCTCTACTGATACTCATGTTGAATTTGCTAAGCATAAAGCATAGCACCTGCTGGAAAGCAGAACAGCCTTCTTTAAAAGATGCTGTGAACAGTTTTCCCCATCCACAATTAAAGGATGATTGTATAATCATCCTTTCCGTGTCAGTAAACATCAACCCCGTCAACACCTCTCCCTGGTACCTATAAAAGGTGGCTCTGTAGGAGTCACCTGGAGAAGATATCACAAGCTGTCTAACAGCGTATTACAGAAATGGGAGAGACTGTTATACTCTCTGGATGTCATAAGCCGAACAATTACATGCAAGACTACTACTAGCAATTAAATAAATACTACCATCAACAGTTCTTTAGCTCTTAGTACTTTTAAATTACAGAATCACAGAATGACCTGAGTTGGAAGGGACACACAAGGATTGATTCCAACAACAAATTTACACCATGTGTCCGAGTGTGTTATTCAAATGCTTCCTGAATATTGTTAGGCTTGGTGCCATGACTGCTACCCTAGGGACCCTGTTCCAGTGCTCCACCACCCCCTGAATGAAGAACCTTTTCCTAATGTCCAACCTAAACCTCCCCTGGCACATCTACTTGCTGTTCCCTTGGGTCCTACCACTGGTCACCAGAGAGAAGAGATCAGTGCCTGCTCTTCCTCCTTCCCTTGCGAGGAAGCAGCAAACTGCTATGAGGTTCATCCCTCAGTCTCCTCTTCTCCAGGCTGAATAGACGTGGAGTGACTTCAGTTGCTCCTCATCCAGCTTCCCCTCTAGACCCTTCACCAGCTTTGTGGCCCTCCATTGGACACCCTCTGGTAACTTGATTTCCTTTTTATACTGTGGCACCCAAATCTGCACACAATACTCAAGGTGGGGCCACACCAGTGCGGAGCAGAGCAGAGCAGGACAATCACCTTCACTGGTTAGCAGTGCTGTGCTTGATGCACCCCAGGACACAGTTGGTCCTCTTTAACCAAAGATTTCAGCTATCTTCTGGCAGAAAATGCAGCCAATACTGAATAGGAAATAATATGAAAGTTAAATATACTCAAAATATTTTCTATTTATTAAGAATTTAATGGCTTCCATCTAAATGACCTAATTCCATGAGGACTCTTCATATTGGTTCAAATCAGAAAATAATAACTTCTCCATTTAACAATCTAATGGAAATGCTGAATCACAAAAACAATCTACCTCCTTGTCTGGCATAAAGGCTTCCTCCAAAATATCCATTCACTGGTGATGTTGCAGCATAAACAAATATGGCTGTACTAAGCATTGATCCTCTCCTACAAGACGTGATATTTTGGAAAACAAAACAGAAAACCAAACAGTATTAGAACAAAGATTACAATAAAATATGTACATTAAGCAGAAGTAGCTACTTAGAATTTTTACATTACCTAAAAAATATTGAAGTGTCTAGATTGTAAAATCTGCATAAGAATGAGAATTGTTTGTATCCAAATCTTCTGGTGAAGTTTAATTCCATTGGGGAAAGACTTCCAACATTCTACATTCTTTTTTTATATGCATTTATTTTCTCTGGACTACAAAATCTCACCTCTGATCAAAATACTGATATTTGGATGTGTGTACCTTGGGTATAAAGAACTGAACTACTTACACGATACACATTAAGTTAAAATTTAACTGTTGCAGGTAAAAGATCCTCTCTTTACTTAATATGAGGGCCAGTATTTACAAAAATGTACTAAGATTGTGAATGATGTTCCTGACATTTTTCAAATACGAACTTTTAAGACCAAAAGTGTTCACCTTACAGAAAATTAGAAAATCTGATTTAGAAACTATGAAAAGCCACAAATGGGCATGGAGTAGCCCAATCACAGGAGCTTAGTCAGTTTTAAATTATCACATCATTAAAACTCTGAGTACTCATTTTCACATAATTTTTCTGAAGTTTTACAGGCAAAGCTTCTATATCACAAAAGCCATCTCTAAATATATTTTTTAAAATCACATTTAAGAATAGCAGGATAGAAACATTACTCACGAACAGAGCTGTTTCCCCATGTCCTTCTGCTACTCTTTGATAGCAAAAAGCAGCAGAAGGATCTCAGTCACCTCGCTTTACAGCACTGTCTTCAAATTAACTGTTCTGAGGGATCCCATTTTACTGGCACTTTGGCTTTTGATGAACCATTACTGGATGCCTGCCCTACTCAAAGGAGTAATCTTTAGTACAGCCAGCTTCCATAACTGCAGGGATTGGACTAAGCAAGTATATCTGCTGGTCACACACACTAAAGGAGCGTTATGCTAACATTTGCTTCTTAAAAACTAACCACTACTTCCAAATTTAGAAAGCTATTGGTTAGACAGAAACTAATTTTAACACTTCTCCTAACCTAAGACAATTTAGAAGCATATGCAAAGCCCCAGAAGACCATGCACAGTCTGAAGTGACAAACGTAAATCCAGGCTACATGTAAAATGACCAGCAGATATTAATCTAAAATTATGTCAAAATTTCTTATGCTCAAACTTACTCATTTATGTTTCAAATATTCTAATGGAAAAGCTTCTCAAAACACAAATCAGTATTAATAAATTAATAGCCGGCACAATCATATTTCACTGAAAGAATTTTAGTTGCTATCACTTGCGAGGTCTCTAAATTTTAGCAGACCTGAAGAACACTGACAGGCAATCATTCTTGTAATTCTAGTTTACAGCCTTTTTCATTCACATCACTATTTTCCTAAACATAAGAATTGTCTGTACCAGATTCATGCTATTTTTTGTTACGCGCTATGAAAGTGACATAATGGCCTATTGCAATAAAAGACTAAATGCACATAATTTTTAAAATTACTGTTCTGACACATTTTACAATTGCCAACACTAATTTCCAGCTGCCCTACAGTGCACAAACATTCTGAAATGGTTTCGTTCTATCCCTCCAACGACTGACATACAATTAAAAATGCGTATGTAATTCTATCCAGAAATGTAATCATGGGGCACAAGAAGGAAATAACATCATATGAAAAATGAAAATATGCCAAGATACTGGTAGTACAAAGCAGCATTTTAAATGTACCATTAAAAGGCAGCTAAATTCAAACCCAAGAGTTCTCTCTAGTGGCACATCAGAAGTATTACAACTTGTTAAAATCAATAGCTACAGGTGATATTCAAGGTAAAACAGAATACATTTGAAATTTAGTCAGAAAATTTAGTAAGAAATATAGCAATATCTTCTCACTCTAGATGAAACCAGAAGTGAAATATGTACCCTTATAACATTTATTTCCCATATCATTTATCATGATTCTGCAGAATAACAAACTAATTTCATAATAAATCATGTAAAACAAGTATTAAGAGTAAAATTAAAGGAGACCAACTCACAAGACAAGAGTAGGACAAAGTTTTGCTGCAACTTAAAAGAGCCCTTCTGAGTACTATATCTGATCTAAAGACACAGATTAAAGTCTTGAACACTTTTTCCAGGTCAGTTAGAACATTTTTGGTAATTATTTTGTTGATTTAAGCATTTTTATGCTGAAGAGATGGCATAATTATACTTACTCTGTGTATAAATCTTCTATCATTGCAACAACAATGACTATAAGAGACACAGCAAAAATCTGACAACCAGAACCAATAAGCGACGAAAATATTAGAGGATGACTGGATGGTCTGAAAACATCTCCATGGACCTGCTTCCACCCGTACTCATCACCCAGATCTCTGTCCTAGAATGGCAATAAAACCATTTTAAGTCTAGTCATGATAAGTAATGGCAAACACACAAGCTAGTCGTTAATACAAGTTTTGATTTATTAAAGCAACTTATCGTGCAAGCACGGCTTGTCGCCTGAATGCTTCAAATGTAGGAGAAAAGTTTACTTTTCAGATGCTTGTAAAGAAGACAAAAAAATACTACCTGAACACATGATGCAGTAAAACCTACCAGGTTTGCTTCCTACCCCTAAAATCCTATGAAATGCTTAGGATCATACACAGGCTTCTATTACACACTCAGAAGAGACGTTGTTTAACCTAAGCATGGATACAAACATTAACACAGTGACAACAGACAGAATTCTGGGTTGCCACCTAGGAATACGTTATAAAGAAAACCAACCGGTAACACTTTGGAGACACATAAAAGTTTTCTTTCCAACTGAAGAAAGCCATTAAGAGCAGCTAATGCAATGAATGTACAAAGAGAAAACAATAAGCCTTAAAAAGAGATTTTAAAGAAATGTGAATGCAGATCTTACCATATCATCCATTTCTTCCTCCTTGCTATATCTTGCATAATCTTTTCGCAAAGTTCTCATTAATATCATAGACACTAGGCCAACCAGAAAGATCACCATCATAAAAGAATTGAAAATTGAAAACCAGTGAATCTACAAAGAGAAAACACATCCCTAAGGTTTAGAACTGTAAATGTGTTTCAAATTAGTTCCAATAAGGATAATTTTTTTTTACCTGGCAGGACAGTTTTGTCAGCCCTACCTAAGTAACATATTGTAAGTTAACACTAAATTTGTAGAAAGTCCCACTAAAACTGGCCTGTGAAATACCAAAGCTTTCCAACAGCCAAGCTTGCTCATGACAAAGGCAGCGCTTATGTAAACACCAGCAAAGTTCGAACAACTGGCTGCACATGCTCCCTTGGTAAAGGAAAGGCAACATGATGTACTGCTACCTTCCTAGAGAAGAGGTTTAAGTAATAAAAGAGAAGCTCACAGGCAAAAAACCAAAGGAAGTTTAGTTGCTTTTTTACAGGACCAAAATGTGCAGCAGCATTATTTTGCCTCTAACAAGCTCGTCTTCTGGCTTTGACCAAGCCTCAATCAGAATACAAATCCTCCAATTTCAGAAAGTCAGATAACTCTTTATACTATCCTTAAGGAGATTACAACCATAGGTTTAAAATCATCACAACTGATATTGCTAACTGCTTTAGGCTAATGCTTTTTGCTTTGCATTTACTTCAGTAAAAAACATAAATACGACCAATTACAGTTATTCAGCTTAGGAGTCATACAGCTGTGGTTCTAGAAACTTCACTGCTTCCAAACATCATGTGAATATATTTTCTTGAGCTGCTTTTTTATTTGCTGGAGGCCTGAGGCTTGCCTGCACTCTTACTGAAGCACTCCAAGAAACTGGAGCCATCCTATTTGAGCAACAAAACTATCACTTAAACCTTATGGTCCTAGACTTGCCTGTTACATCTGGGACATTAAAAACAAAATCAAAGATGTCATCCAAAAAGTCCATGACATCTTCTGAAGTAAAGCAACCATTCTGAAGAGATATTTTGAAAGGGTGTCTCAGAATAATACGTACTCTGTGCTGGAAGAAGGATGGGTCAAGATATTTGTCGAATCGGTCTTCAAACTTCACATCTGATTTCTTCCATTTCACCTAAACAGAAAAAAAATTACACTTGAAAAGCCCATTTTTATATGTTTAGCTATACCCACATGCAGAAACCCAAAAAATGTTTAAAAATCACCCACTTCAAATGTTTTCTTCAATAAGATTGGTTTTGCCATGACCTAGAACAGACTGGTGTCCTTAAAGTCTGCTACCTACAGGTCAGACAGAATGAACATCATCTGTCTTGCTTTATGGAGCTAATCTTGTCTATGCTCATGTTTAAGAAAAAGGAAGAACCAGTTCTGCACTGCTCTTGCTGTCTCTTTGAGACTAAATGTAAAATTCTAGTTGTCAAACACAACAAACCCGTTTCACAATTATGGAAGAAAGTCATAAAGATAATCAACGCTGAAGGTGCCAAAACAAAAATCCATCAAATAACCCTATCTTTCAGTTTCATCAAATGAGTACTTCACAGATTTTTTTTTTCCACAGTAGGTAATTGTAAAACAATAAATTTTCTCAAGCCACTTTTGGGCAATACTTTTGAAAAATCTTTTCGAATTTGCCCAACATTTCAGAACAAACATTAGAAAAAGCAAGTATGTTTAAATGTGTTCAAGAATGATGTGCTAGAAAGCAGCGGAATTTTTCCAAGACTTTTTTGTTGACAGTACACTGTCCTTTCTCAACACTTCCACATGCTGCGTTGTATGAAGACGGGCTTGTGGAGAACATTACCAGTGTTCATTAAGCGATGACAACACCCTCCACTTCTGCTCCCCCACTGGCAATCAAGATCCATTTTGCTGCTATGCACTGTGAAATCATCTGTACCTAAATTCTCTGAGTACAGTGCCCAAGAAAAAAGATGCAGTCTAACAGAAATGAGGGAAATGAGAAGATAGAAGAACAGATTTAAACCAGATGCCACTAAGAAAGAAAAGGGCATAAACTGACATATAAGCTGTCTGGAAAGGAACTGGATGAATGGGATGAAGCTGAACCCTATAAGACAGATGTTAAAATTCTAAAAGGTACAAGCTAAAGGCTACAGCCTAAAATCTGTAAGACCTCAGCATTCCACAATCTAGACACTTCAACTGCCAATAATTAACTCTGAAACTAGCTGGAAGAGCATGCATTTATGGCCATACTATCAGCAGTAATATGCTGTCGCTCTATCAGTTACTCTACTGCATAGGTCTGCTTTGGCTATGGAAGATTTAATTGTACTAATGAACTAGAAGGTGCTAGTAGCAAAAAGTATTTTAAAGAATTTTTGCAAGATGGTTTTCATTTTAATTTTTAAATGCATTTTCAAAATTAAACACAAATTTGCACTAAATTTTTTTCAAAAGCTTGCCAAGATTACAAAATATCAGGATTTTAATGGTCTTGAAAAAAAAGGATCCTCTTTGTACATATTTCTTTAAAATCCTTCCAACAGATATTCTCTTCTTCAGTATAGAAGAAAGTATATAAATGTAGATTGAATACCCCTATTACTCCCCACAGTCCTGAGATTAAAAACCCCAAGACTCAAGTATTACTCACACTGAGGTATGATATTAATGTTTTTCAGTTCAAATTACAACCTTTTTCAAGATTAATAGTTCAGAACACAAATAGCTTTCAACATTGTCTCTGGTGAATTTGTTCTTAGCAGTGCTTCTTAGTGGCAGATGCACCTGCTTCAAACACCTCTGAATTAAACAGCACACGTGTGCCAGCCCAGCAATTGCCCAGTGGTGCCAAGAGAACTGGATAGGTTAGTCTTGCGCTCCAAGTAGTTTAAGGGAACATATAACATTATTTTCATTACTGGCAGCTACTCAGTGCTGTCCACCTCAAAATTCACAGAGCAAATGGGACTTCACAGTGCTGGTGGAATTCGAAATCGAATATTTCAAAACTTCTACTACCAATTTTGCTGCAGAAATATGGAGATTAGTGCAAACATAATTCTAGAAAGCACATATAAAACCCACCATTACCTATACTTCAAAATATACAACTTATACAGCGCAAGACAAACATGATAGAGGCAAGAACAATCCTCTGAAATAAAATCTTATGCTGACATCTACTACTAATACACTGTATAAAAGCAATGCATTAAGAACTAGTTTCAGTATACAAACATGGTGAACATCTGAAATCTAATTAACATCAAATAAATAAGGATGTAACGTGACAGTGCCTGATCAACAGGCCTACAGCAACACTGGTAACCCATGGATGCTTTGTATTGCATTTCTGTGTATACTGCTCAACCTGAAACTTTCCACATTGCCATTATCAGTAGAACTCTGCTGTGTCTCACAGCTGGCATTAGCAGCAGCATTGGGCTGTGTCGCCCTATTTGAAGCTTCTCTAGTATACAAGCCAAGGGAAAGAAAACTATCAAAACCCAGTTGACCAATCAGCACGACCATGGATGCTGTGTTAAAAAAGGAAGGAGCTGCACAAGAATGTTGTGTTTCTACAGCCCCTTTAGCTTAAAGATAAGAGATACCCAGCTGCTTCTTCCTCTCTTCTCCTGATTTGTTGTTTGTTCAATGGTATAAAAGCTAAGACCCTCACAGTAACAGCTGGAGACTTCATCCACAAGTGTACGCACAGTGTGGGGACCCCAACTGCTGGGACAGCCTCTCCAAATCCTCACTGCAGGAAAAAACAGTGCATCTGGATGACAATGATGAAGCAATTAGTGATGAATCTTAATCACTATACTTATTCCACTGTAGTAATGATCAGACACATTGCCTTTAAAAGCTGTTACTGTCAAATTGTTGTTGATCACTACTAATCGTTTGTTACCTTTCTTGCTGTAATAACTTGAGTAAAACTGGATTTCATAGAGTATTTGAGAATTTAAGCTTTTATGCTGATCATCCTTTGTGCTAAAAGCCTTGTGGTGAAACAGGAGGAAAACTGAAAAATTCAATCTGAGATTAGCAAACATTGTTTATTCATTACTTTTTCTCATAGCAATTCAGTATTGTAGCAGAGGGATTCAGCAAAAACCCTTACTAATAAGGTGATATAAATAAGACTAATTTCTACTGGAAATTCAAAACCAGAACAAGCTCTGAGAGTAACTGCTTGTAAAAGCTTACAGTGGGTCCGGTCCTAGCTCAGAATCCATTTCAAAGCTACAATGTAAATGTCAGAGCTTCAAACAATAAAAAAATGCATTCCACCTACTAGGGGTCCTCTACACTTCTAGTCTCCATATCTTTTGGGACACCTTCCTTTCCCCAAAATAACATTCTTCTGGAAATTACAGAAGCTTCAGTATGTAGTGGTTAGAAAATTCATCATTTTACTTTAGTCTTAATAAACCTATCAAAGTTTTTCAGTAATGAAAATAAATATTTGAAGGAATGAAGATGCATCCTTCTCCAACATAGCCTAATGTATCATTACATAGTTGTAGGTATACAAGTACCTATTTCTGAGCTATTTCACCATGTGGAATTTCTAATTATAGATGCACTACCAAATTACTTACTGAATATGACATCTGGACTTTTGTGTTTGGTACCAATTTCACCTTTCCTTCACTGGTCAGATTGACATCTACAATTCTATTCCCATTGTAACCAATTTCAAGCTTTTTGTAAGTCCACAGATAATAATCTTCTCCATTTTCATCTGCTTCTCCAACAATACCTGTACAGGAAACAAAGGTAAGCATTGATTACTGGTATGCTTTCCATTTTTTTTTAAACATATGCATTAACAAAGTTCACCAGCTAAAAGAGCAACCTAACTACAATAAAGAGAACACAGCAGACCTTACTCTCTTCTTTTAAACTCTAATAGTTGGATCACAACCTTCAATCCACAGGTATCTGCAAGAAGCATTTTGTAATGGCATTAGAAGTAAAAATGATGCAGCTACAAACAATGCAGAAGAAACAGAATACATAAAAAAAGTTCCTCTGGTTTTATTTAGAATTCTTACCAGAGAAACAACTAGCTGAACAGATTTAACATCCAAGAACAGCACTTAGCCAAAGCCTCTGTATTTTCCCATTTATTCCTTCATTTATTTTCCTTCCTCTTAAAGGTTTTACTTCTTTTCTATACCTCATTAGTTAACTCCTTGACACATAATTTTTGCTCCCATCTGCATACAAACTTCCAATGCTTGCAAAGAATGATAGGTTTTGACTACTCTCACTGAAAAATTCAGAAGTTACCATTTACTTGAAGACCTTTATCACCTCCAACATGGAAAGCTGCTCAGATGCTCCTGGAGCATCAGAATGCAATTGAACTCAATAGCAGCAATGACTTCAGTTCTTACTTTTCAAAAAATTACTGCAAAATTGCTAATCTACAACACAAAAAAATCCACAGAATGTACTATGCTGGAGGGAAGACAAAAGTCATGTTTAGCAGTCACCAAGTTCACAGGCTACAAGTGTCATCTTTAATGTCAAGACCATCATATTAAGAATCACATACAAGATGGAAAGACACAACAGAAACAGCACTCAAGATACACAAAGGGGAGTGGGACAACATGTAGGTGAAGGATATGGAATGGTTATTATAAAGCAGCAGGTACATAACAGAATGATACTTGTGTATTACCTGTGCTTTTACATTTTCAAGGTTGTATTTTTCTGTCATGTTTTTCACTCGTGCTCATCTATCACGACTGCCTTGTATATGCCATCAACATAAAACACGAACTGGTTTGTACTTATGCCATATAGCACCTGGCACACTGTCTGTTCCCATATTAGCATCAAAACCCACAACAATACAGACCTCTAAGCTACTTAAAGGACACTCTGATCAATCACTGCCTGAAGGAGTGAACTAACACAGTGCTCCATACACTTAGGGAGATGACCTGAAACAAAGACAAGCCTAGCTGCACCACTGTGGGACAGCAATTCCAGAATAAATAGAAAATGGAATAATGTTATCAGAATGTACTTTTTTAAAAAAAAAAAAAAAAAAAGGTTGCCTTTTTAGGTCAAGAAATAAAAGAGTAAACCTTCCAAAGACCTCAAACAGCATTTCGAAGTTATTTCTATTAGTTACTAGCAGCTAAGAGAAGTTATTTTATGCCTGGGCTTTACTGAAAACACAGTACTCCTCACTGGATATTTTCAGGACTTCCTAAAGAGAATTTCAGATATTAATAGGTGTGTGTATGACTGACATCAGTAGGCCTTATCAAGGTGGAAAACCACAAAGAATATAAAACATGAACTTCAATAAAGCTTGCCAGGAGACAGGAGGAAAGCTACAAATCCACATGCATGAGCCCAAATAAGTGAGCAGTCTGCTTTATCAACAGAATTAAACAGAAGTTGTCCAGAATCCTCAGCAAACATTAACACCATCTGAATCCTTTTCTCTTACTCAGAGAATACTGACTCTTTTCACAGCACTAAAAAAGGACTCATCTGTTTACACCTGGGGAACAAAATTTTGGTTTGATGTGGCTACAAGACAGGTCAACAATAAAAAAAATAGTAGATTAGGTGATACAGTACATGTAATACATGCTGGCTAGTAGGGTTCTCAAGGAGGTAATCAAATTAAGTGGATCAATATGATAGCTTTTATATAATTTAAAAAAACCCCAACCATTTCAGCACAAGATATTTTTAAAGCAAGCTCAGGGCAAACCAGTTCTGGACACTACCTTAATAAAGCAGAAGAAAGTCCTCAGTATCTAGACTATTTCAGGGATGCCATCATTGTTACTAAAGTTCTGAAGTTCTTGATTCCATGTATTTAAAGCAGTCCTAATGTTTTTCCTTAAATTACTGAAATTAACAATTATGCAATAACAACCAACCAACCAACCAACAGATATCAGCTTTCCATAGTATCTCTAGCACCACATTCCATGGTACTAGGCAAGTCTATACAACACAGTCGAACACCCCATCAAGCTAGAGAATCCACCCTTATCACTCAAGCCATCCTCATAACAGAAATATTTTTAATACACACTGTTCACTAAGCAGCAAGTCTTAGAGGTTTAAGTTTTAGGCAGCACTATGTTCCTGTTGTTGAACAGAAATCCAACAAAATCAGAATTAATGCAGATAAGCTATATTCACAGTTTTCTAAACTGAATTTTATACACAAAGGTCAGAATGATTTGTTCAGACTTGCAGATAAACTCTTGTGATCAGTTCAGGTGCATGCACTCCTTTCTCAACAAGAACCAATAAAGCTTTTGGAATAAAAACCAGGCTAATATTGACTGACCAATCTGCAGCCCTGCTAGTTTTCCCTAGCCCCCAGAAAAAAGACAAAAATCTTCAGCACTGCCTGCTTTCATACCTATCAGATTATGCCACTGCATAACATTGCCAGTAATAGATGACTGCAGCATCATTCAGGTCTTGGTTCCAAACAACTATCAAAACCAGCTTCTTAATATCATATGAAGATGATATCTAGGTTTTATATGCTTGTTAGCTGTAGCATTAGGAATGACTTCTCATGTATACAAAGTACACTTAAGAACATTAAGAATGCTGGAATCACAGTAAAACAGATTTTTCAGCTGAGAGCATAAAATTAAATCAGTGTGTAGAAGATTTAGTAAGCATATTTGTTCTTTGGTATTTGAGAGGAGAAAACGCGTTCCCAAATAAGATCTGAAAAATCAGCCCTAAAAAATAAAGTCTCCAAGATTCACTAGCTATGTAGGATTCCAAAGAAGTCTGTTTAGCATCCACCATCTCTGGGCAATCTATTCTAGGAAAATCATTCATTCACCTTTTGCTAGAAGGTCAAAAGTATAAAATACACTGTAGCAACAACTACTGTCACTCATGCAAGCTTTTAAAAGCCTACCAGCAATTGCACAAGTAGTATACTACCAACCACACAGATTAATTAGGGTCTACTCAAAGCCCGGCCACACACTAAGATGTTGTGTGAGCTGTTATATACACTAAGCAAATCAGGTGAAAAGAACAAGTACAATATAGGAGTTCTTTTCCTGTCAGGCATTATAACATTATCTCTTAAAACCAGATACATTTCAAAACAAAAAGCAAGAACCATCCTGACTAACAGACAAATAATAAATAAAGCACGGGCATTTCTGGCTGGGGCTCATGTTCATCAGACAGCTACTTTCCAAAACCAATTAAAATTATGAGAGAGAAAAAAATGCACCCTCTGTAAGAATGCATGAATGAATGATGGGTAGCATTTTTCCATACACTTGCATTATTTGGTTAGATAAGTTTTACATACTTGTGAGATTCTTGTAATGAAGCTTAGTCGTTAAATGACTCCATGAAACCCACCAGCACAAGACTCCTGTAGTGGTAATCAAGCTGTTTATGCATGATATCACTCACCCCATATTGGCAAGTCATCGATATACATCTGGTACCAATAGTGATTTTTTATAGCATACACAAATGCATCTCTTCTTCCTTTGTCCAAGTCGATTTCACAGTAACTGGTCTGCATCAGATCATCTGCAAAAAAAAATTAAAGGACAGTTAATGTTTTATGAATGAGGTGGTGCACAGTAAAAGCAAATGGACATTGCTGGAGACTTGGCTATCCTCTGTAGGTAATAAAAAGGATATTTAAAAAGGAATCATAAAGCAATTACATGTTTGGGTTGGTATTCTACCTTCCCACATGCAGAAGCTTCCCGTGGAAAGGCTTCAAAGTACCTTTTGCTCCTTCACCTGCACCTAATTAAGATCCATTAGCTGATGGCAGCCCTACCTGGACAGACTATGAGACCTCTTTTACTTTAACAAGAGGTATGAAATTACTGATAAATACCTGAATCTGTGTATGATAATATATCTGCATTTTAGTAGAATCAGGCTCACAGAAACTGATGAGTAATACTGTTTGTAAAAACTAAAGCTTTCTAAAGCTCTCAATTTTCAAGACATTACCATAAAGGAAGAAACAAAGCAATCAGGGTAAAGGTAGGGGAAAAAAAGACAGAAGACGAAAATAGGAATAACATGAAGAAAGCACAAGAGGCTGCATTTGATAATAAAATAAATCCTCTTTGAGCCAGAAAGCTATTTTTCCCCACTGACACTTTATAAGTAACGCAGTTAGCAGTCATTCTTTCACAACCTTATTTACTTCCACAATGTTTCCTCTTCAACTACAAAAAGACAAAAAGGGCTCATATTTACAAGAATTCAGGCAGCAACAAATTTAGAGATTCCCCCCAAGCTGTCAGTAAATGTTTTCACTCTGCAAACAGTAAAACAAAGTGAACATAAAGAATTATGGCTCCCACTCTCCTCTTTTTGTCATTGCTGGAGCCAAGAAACCATTTCTAGTAGATTAAACTAATTTGTGCCCCAAGTACAGCTCTAATTTGTATCAAAATTCAGCTTACTTTCTCCTGCACTAATATAATAGCAAATAAATAGTATAACTAATATAAATAATATAAACTAATATGAAAGAAAATAAAATGAAACAGAAAATGAAATTAAGTGAAATAAAAATTACATGAACTACACTTAAGTGCGCTGCTTAGAAACTTTTCCCATTTTACAGCCTGAATACAGCAGCCTTTATTTGTAGTTATTAACCAAGACAAATCTGTTATTAGATTGCAATCTACTTCTAAATTACTCTGTGGGCTTTAAGATCCCTGGAATTTGCCTTTAAAAAAAAAAATTCAAAAAACAAACACGCACACAAAAACCCCAACTATATTGAACAAGGCATTCAACATCCAGTGCTCTAGAAGGTAAACAGTGGCTCTTGTGGCTGAGCTGACACCTGAGCAGGCCACAAGTTGTAGCATGCCACCTAAAAACTGTCTTAATCCATTTTTAGGAATTTTATTCCTGGTATTCAGAATACCAAAACACATCACAGAGATATTACAATCAACTGCAGATCAACTACATTACAAGATATTTCACTGCACGTAAGTAAGAACCCAGCAAAATCATTAGAAACAGCCTCACGCTATTCCTGCAAAACATAGGCATATACTGTATGATTTCACCCTCACTCACAGCGCACAGTACAATCCTCTCATCACCCTCTAAAACAAGGGAATGAAATCAAGCACTCCTTTCTCCAGTCACTGAGAATGCTGAAGTTGCCATTTAGCTACAGGAAAGAATTAAATGGTTAAGCTTAAATCCACAGTGTTAAATGATTAAACGCAAGTAGCTTTGAACAGCGTTCAGTGGCTAGGGAAGCTGAAGTCTACTTCATTAGCAGATCCAAAGTTTTTCATATGTTGCATAGTTCTTGTCTAAGTTAGGGTTGCATGTGAAGTCAGAGGTATGTTTCGCATTATGCTTACAACACGAGTGTCGAAGAGGTAACATCTGCTACATAATATTCTATGGTAGTACAGGTCCAGTAGCGTCAGTACCACATTAAGCCTGGAAGCCAGACTCATCACAAAAACAGGTGCACTTATGCCAGATTTCAAATTTCCTATGAACAGTCAGATCAACTGGGCTTTATTCAAACATATAAACCACAAAAAACCTCATTATATTTCACCATTTTCTAGTCCAACACTGAACAGCATCTTGTTCATATTTTCTAGAAGGGTTGCAGAAGGAAGTCTTGGGCAAGAAATTGTCATTTAGAAGTATGGTCATTTCATAACATTTCCAAACAACTGCAAAATTCAAGTATGCTAAAAAAAATCCTTTTCCCCTTCAAATTAATCTTCTCTTATTGGTATTCTATGGCAACGTCAAAAATTAATTTTCTAACTGAAGTCGCTGCGATCCCAATATTCAACACACAATTCACTAGGTCTCGTGTATCGTAGAGGATGTCAATTCATATACTTGAGTAAAGTATTTGACTTATTACAAAAAGAGCATTATTACTCTACATTGAGTTTGACAAGAGAATTAATCTAACTGAAAACTTAAAGTCATATTACAATATAAGTATATGTTAATAATCCACTTTCTTCATGAAGATATTTATACAGATTTGAGATCCATGATACAGGAACAGCATCGTTCACATTTGTAACAGAAGGGAAATCCAGCCATCCTGTATGGTTGCAGGTATTCTTTCATATGACATTTTTAAATACAAAAAGAAACACTATGTCATGGATTCTTGAATACTCTGTGGATTTGCCCCACCAGGCACCACCATAAGCATTCAAGTGCAAACATCCATTCTCAGCCGAACACATTTCTGCAGATCTATAATTTCCTACTTCTAATTCAAAAAATACAGACTGTTTTACTAACAAAGTCTATGGTACTCCACTTACTGACAGCTGTAGCCAAAATAATTCTTCAAGCATGATGAAAAATAATGCAGTTTCACAGACACCTGCTACTGCTGACCTGTCAAAATATGTAGAGAAGGTAGGACCTCTTTTTATTGCAGAAGGTAATTTATTAGAGCAATTCTAACTTCCCTTTACTCATTCCAGAGGACAAAAATATAAAATCTGAAAATAATTTAATTTTGTAAACTTCTACAACAGTCATTTGAAGAGGAAAAATACCTGTGATTGTTAGACTTGCCATAATCCCAAACTTATGAGGAGAAACATCATTATCTGTTAACTCAGAACTTAGATCTGATTCACATATTCATGAAGAAAGTGAGTACCAGTCTTTCAGATGGTCATGTTAATAGTTTGAAAAGCAAGTCCCTGTGGTTGGGTATTTAAATGCATATTCAAGGATCTAAATTATTACTAAAAGGTACTCGTGCAGCTCAATTATTTCAGCTGTAGATGTTAGATACTCAACACTCCTTGAAGCTGTATCTTTCTCTTAAGAAGTATCAACCTACTGGTACTAAAACATAAGCTTCTATTCCTTAAGAAAAAACCAAACAAACCAACCAACTGCAAATCACTAACAATCCTGTTTCAATTTCATTGCAGCAACTTCTGGACCACTGGTACAGTGGTGGGAGCGTGGATCAATCATGACAAGATAAACACTTATCCATTAGAAGAAAACTTAAATTTCACTAATATAATCCAGCTACAATTATCTAAGAAAAGAAGAGTGAACAACACTTCAGTCGAGAATATCATCTACCAATAAAGAGTCATCAAAAAACTGACTTAATCATACTTCAACAAACAAATTGGAAAAGAGCTGGTCTATGACATTTAAATTTTCATACATGCACTTGATATAAACTGTACTGGGTTTCTGACATCTTTTAAACCTGTAAAAATGGATTTCTGATAGCAATCATTTGCTCTGGGTTGGGTTTTTTCTTCCCCGCTTTAAAAAACTGTATATCAAGGGGTTTGGACTTCAATATATTTTAGATAATTTTATATTAAATAAGTACTAATAACTATGGCTACAACTAATTTATACTTGTTACTCTGAAATTTGGGAAAAAAAAGTATATTTTAATACTTTTAATAGCAGATTAAATATAGTAAAATACAGTTGGGTCCCATTCAGATTTCACTTCACGGATCCACTGCTAGAAATACTAAAACATCTCCTGATATAAAAGCTGCTGGATGCCAGCTAACAGCAAAGAGATATTGTCTCCATCTTTTACCCAGAGGACACAGATTGAAAGAAAAAACTAGAAGTGCACGTGGACAGGATCATGTGCACATACTCAGTCATCAAGCAGCTACCATTTATCACCTGCTCTACAGAAAATATTTGACCTGCAGCCACTTTGGTTGTGAGTTAAATTCACTGCAGCTCCCACACAGATTATCAATCTACACAAAGCACTAATATGTTCATAATAATAAACAAAAGTTTTAAAAGCAACAAGGACAGGGATGAAGAGCAATTCCCTAGCTGCTGGGAAATGTAGAAGCACATAAATCACTCATAAGCTATGAACACCTGATTCTTTTAAAAATCACTAATCTTCCATACCCATCCAAAGCCTGTTTTGAACATGTCCAGGCTGTCTGAAAGAATATACCCAAACACAGCAAGTAGATACCTGGAATGCACTGGTGAAGCAGTTAGAAGTGCAAAAAGGCACCTAAGAAAAACAGGATGAGCAGAAACCCTGAAGAAACTGCACTCTATTTTTCACAATACATAATACTTATAACAGAAAACATAAAGCTTTCTGTATCAAAACATCAGCAAAAGCTGCTGTGAATCTGAAACTCCTAACCTAAAAGCAGAACAAGACTTAGGGAGAACAGGTTTACCTGTTACAAAGAACTATGGAAGACAACAGATAAACTAATATGACAGGGATATAATTAAAACCAAAACAATCACAAGGTACAAAGCCCACAGAACATTTCCACTATTCTGAATTCATGTTAGCCCAGGATGACTTTGGCTCCCTATAGCTCTGACTTCCAAAAGTCTTCTCTTAATCAAATCGGAATAGTATCACAGAATCATAGAATAACCAGGTTGGAAGAGACCCACCAGATCATCGAGCCCAACCAGTCCCATCAAACACTAAACCATGTCCCTTAGCACCTCGTCCACCCATGCCTTAAACACCTCCAGGGAAGGTGAATCAACCACCTCCCCGGGCAGCCTGTTCCAGTGCCTAGTGACCCTTTCTGTGAAAAATATTTTCCTAATGTCCAGCCTAAATCTCCCCTGGCAGAGCTTGAGGCCATTTCATCTTGTTCTGTCCCGTCACTTGGGAGAAGAGGCCAGCTCCCTCCTCTCTACAACCTCCTTTCAGGTAGTTGTAGAGAGCAATGAGGTCTCCCCTCAGCCTCCTCTTCTCCAGGCTAAACACCCCCAGCTCCCTCAGCCGCTCCTCATAAGGCCTGTTCTCCAACCTCTTCATCAGCTTCATTGCTCTTCTCTGGACTCGCTCCAGAGCCTCAACATCCCTCTTGTGGTGAGAGGCCCAGAACTGAACACAGGATTCGAGATGCGGTCTCACCAGTGCCGAGTACAGAGGGAGAATAACCTCCCTGGACCTGCTGGTCATGCTGTTTCTGATACAAGCCAAGATGCCATTGGCCTTTTTGGCCACCTGGGCCACTGCTGGCTCATGTTCAGTCGCTGTCAACCAACACCCCCAGGTCCCTCTCCTCCAGGCAGCTTTCTAGACAGACTTCTCCCAGTCTGTAGCTCTGCTTAGGGTTGTTGCTCCCCAAGTGCAGGTCCCGGCATTTGGCCTTGTTAAACCTCATGCCCTTGGACTCTGCCCAGCAGTCCAGCCTGTTCAGGTCCCTTTGCAGAGCCTCCCGACCCTCCAGCAGATCCACACTTCCACCCAGCTTGGTGTCATCTGCAAACTTGCTAAGGGAGCACTCGATGCCTTCATCCAGGTCATTGATAAAGACATTGAACAGGACTGGACCCAGCACTGAGCCCTGGGGAACCCCACTTGTCACTGGCCTCCAGCTGGATTTAACTCCATTTCCCACCACTCTCTGGGCCCGGTCATCCAACCAGTTTTCCACCCAGGAGAGTGTGCACCCATCCAGGCCAGAGGCCGACAGTTTCTGAAGCAGAATGCTGTGAGAAACTGTGTCAAAGGCTTTACTGAAGTCCAGGAAGATACATCCACAGCCTTTCCCTCGTCCAGCAGCCGAGTCACTTGGTCATAGAAGGTGATCAGGTTAGTTTGGCAAGACCTGCCTTTTGTGAACCTGTGTTGACTGGGCCTGATCACCTGGTTCTCTTGCATGTGCTTCATGATAGCACTCAAGATCACCTGTTCCATGACTTTCCCTGGCACTGAGGTCAGACTGACAGGCCTGTAGTTCCCTGGATCCTCCCTGAGACCCTTCTTGTAGAGGGGCACAACATCAGCCAGCCTCCAGTCCAGTGGAATTTCCCCAGTCTTCCAGGACTGCTGGAAGATGATGGAAAGGGGTTTGGCCAGCACATCCACCAGCTCCTTCAATACCCTTGGGTGAATCCCATCCGGCCCCATAGAGTTGTGGGTGTCTAGTCAGGCAAGCAAGGCTCTAACCACCTCCTCTTGGACCATGGGAGCCTCATTTTGCTCCTCTACCTCCTGGGTTTGTACACAGAGGGAACAACATTCTTTACAATTAAAGACTGAGGCAAAGAAGGCATTAAGTACCTCAGCCTTTTCCTTATCCTCTGTCACTGTTGTTCCTTCTGCATCCAATAGGGACTGTACGGTTTCCCTAGTCCTCCTTTTATTTTTTAAGTATTTATAGAAAGATTTTTTTGTTATCTTTCACTGACTTTGCCAATCTGATTTCTAGTTGAGCCTTAGCCCTTCTGATTTTTTCTCTACACAATCTCACTTCCCTCCTGTAGTCCACCCAAGAGGCCTGTCCCCTCTTCCAGAGCCTATAAACATTCCTCCTCTTCCTGATGTCACTCAAGATCTCTCTGTTTGACCAAGCTGTTTTTTTCCCCTGCCGGCTTTTTTTCCGGAACATGGGGATGGCTTTCTCCTGAGCTGCTAGGATTTCCATTTTGAAGAGCTCCCAGCCCTCATTGGCTCCCTTGCCCTTAAGCACTGTCTCCCATGAGACTTTGCCCACCAACCTTCTGAAGAGTTCACAGTCTGCCCTGTGGAAATTTAATGCTACTGTCCTGCTAACCACCCTCTTCACTTCACCTAGAACAGAAAACCCCATCATCTCATGATCGCTTAGTCCTAGGCGTCCTCCTACTGCCACATCCCCCACAAGGCCTTTTCTGTTCACAAACAGCAGGTCCAGGAGGGCACCTTCCCTTGTTGGTTCATTCTCCAGCTGTGCGAGGAAGTTGTCTTCCATGCACTCCAGGAACCTCCTAGACTGCTTCCTTTCTGCTCTATTGTACTTCCAGCAGATATCAGGAAGATTGAAGTCTCCCACAAGAACAAGAGGCATCGATCTAGAGATTAACTCCAGCTGTTTATAGAAGAGCTCGTCAGCTGCTTCTCCTTGGCTGGGTGGCCTGTAACAGACTCCCATCACAAAATCTACCTTCTTATGGGCTCCTCTGATTTTAACCCACAGGCACTCAATCTTCTCATCGCCACAATCCATCTCAATGGTGTCCAAGTCCTCCCTTACAAAGAGGGCTACCCCGCCTCCTCTCCTTCCCTTCCTATCCCTCCTGAAGAGTTTGTACCCCACCATAGCTGCACTCCAGTTATATGAGTCATTCCACCACATTTCTGTGATGGCAACAACATCATAGGTTCCTTGCCCTATGACAGCTTCCAGCTCTTCCTTCTTATTACCCATGCTGCGTGCACTGGTGTAAATGCACTTCAGCTGAGCTGCCGAGCCTTCAGCCCCAGAGTTCGTTCCCAATTGCCTAGTAACTGGAGTAGCTATCAATTTCTATGTACTGAGGAGACAGAAGTTCACTATTACCCAAGGTGTACTTATTTTTGTACAAGAAAAGAGATGTTAATATCTTTCGTAAGTGTAAGATTAAAGAATTACTGGACAAGAACCTCATTAATTCTCCATTATTAGAATCTTTTACAGAAGCATTTGAGAGTCTATTCACAGAAGAATGTATTTGTCCATGCACTGCTTCTGTATATTTCCCTCAGTTGCCCAGGGATATGGTTTAGTGGTTGACAGGAACAGTTGGAACTGATGATAATGGAGGTCTTATCCAACCTAGTGATTCTGTGAAATGGCAGAAAATACTCTGCAGAGCTAAACTACATTTGCCTACGGACTACCCAGTGGTCACAACAGGAAACAAAAAATAAACTGAAAGTTCCATCTACTTTATCTGTTATCTCAGCTTGCCAGGTTTTGCACCTGGGATACAGCAACCCTTGATATACATAGAGACTGGGGAGCGAGAGGCTGAAGAGCAGCCCCGTGGAAAGGGATCTGGGGGTTCTGGTTGACAGCAAGCTGAATATGAGCCAGTGTGCCCTGGCAGCCAAAAGAACCAACTGTGTCCTGGGGTGCATCAAGCACAGCACTGCTAGCCAGTGAAGGCGATTGTCCTGCGCTGCTCCACATTGGTGCAGCCCCACCTCGAGTATTGTGTGCAGATTTGGGTGCCACAGTATAAAAAGGAAATCAAGATACTAGAGAGTGTCCAATGGAGGGCCACAAAGCTGGTGAAGGGTCTAGAGGGGAAGCTGGATGAGGAGCAACTGAAGAGGAGGAGACTGAAGGAGAACCTCACAGGAGTTTACCACTTCGTCACATGGGAAGGAGGAGCACGTGCTGATCTCTCCTCTCTGGTGACCAGTGGTAGGACCCGAGGGAACAGCAGGTAGATGTGCCAGGGGAGGTTTAGGTTGGACATTAGGAAAAGGTTCTTCATTCAGAGGGTGGTGGAACACTGGAACAGGGTCCCTAGGGTAGCAGTCATGGCACCAAGCCTAACAATATTCAGGAAGCATTGGACAACTCACTTAGACACATGGTGTAAATCTGGGGCATGTCCTGTGCAGCGGTAAGTTGGACTCAACGATCCTTGTGGGTCCCTTCCAACTCAGGTCATTCTGGGATTTAGCAATAAAAATGAACATGATTTACAACTCTAAACAAGCATGTATTTTTGGCATATAGAGGCTCTAGCTCTTTCGGACCCCTAAAGGAGGAAATTTTTCAAGCATTTCAGCCAGTTCCTGATATTAAACCAGTCTATTACCTGCCCTCAATATAATCTCAATACTTCCACTATAAAAATAGATTACTGAATTACTACCTCTAGGTCAGTAAGGAAAAGGGCAGGTCCAGGATGAAGTACTGAAAAGCAAGATGCAGAGCACCACAATCTGATTAGTGCTCTTAGTCACAAAATTAAAGACTTAATATAGCAAAAATTTGATATCATAGGGGAATAAATTAACCACAGATAATGTTCAGAAAATAAATCTAGGAATAGGACATTTCATAACAGTAAACATTAACTCAAAAACCTTTCCATCTTTTCAATTTGGTGCTGCATATAGGGAGTACACTTGTCAGCAGAACGACACAATGTCTTTGTAAAGATGGGGTAATTAAAGAAGTAATAACTGCACATATAGCTGGCTGTAAAAAGAAGTCATACCTGACAATGGAAGTTTTACTTAAACCTCACAGCCATACTGAATTGCTGCCAGCTGCCTTTGCTGCTCCTTCCATTTGCATTTCTGAGCATATTCTATGAGGTTTGACAGAAAAACTATTCTCCCATACTGAATAAAATTTTCAGCAGGCTACAAGCCCTGCAAACCAGTAACAGGACTGTTTTCCAGTGTTTGTGAGGGTACAATTTCTCTTCTTAACAAGTTCAATTCCAAATTCCTTTAATGCAGAGATGTGATCCCCTATGCGACTTAAAAAATTATGAAGAATTTACGGTTTTAACAAAATTTTCAATCTTTTATCGTAATAATAACAAAACTACTAAGTCTCTTAAAATGTAGATGTGAGTTTTGGATAAAACTTTTGTAACTTACAAACTAAGTCTCATCCAGCTGCAAATGCTCAGATGAGATACTACACTTATATTCTCCATCCAGTTAAGTACTGGTGATGCAATGAAGTGTAGTCCTCTAGGGAAAAAAATTATACATACACAGAAACCCAAACTGGACTAAATATATAAATGTTAAAATTCAATACAGACAAAAAGAATCTGTTACTATTTGAAGCCCTGCAACTACCACTTATAGGTATCTGAAAAGACTCTGGGTACCAAAGAACACACACAGAGAAATTATGCAATAGAAGATTCAGCTCTTAACATCAAGAAATGTGTTTGCAAAATAAGTTAAATGTCATCTCTGGAACAGTATTACAAGTTGGATAGGGCAGGAAACAAAAGGAAAGAAAAAACAGGCCAGTTTGATCTTGACTGGCACATGATAAGTAAGAGCAAATAATATAAAGGCATTTTTCAAAGGTATTTTAAACTAGACAGCAACCCAGAAGGAAACAACAATTAACTTTGTGTTAAAGTATAACTTTAAGACATTGAGCTCTTTCTACTCCTTTCAAACTGCAGAGAGTGTGCAAGTATTCAACAACATAGGAAAAAAACCCCACATCTTCAGAATGGATAATTCCAGGATATTAATTCCAGTAAATATACTTCTAATCATTCATCTGCAGGAAGCTTAGTTTTACTTCACAGAATGTAAGCAGTTATTTCAGAAGCATGTACCTACTGTAAGCATCATCCCTAAAGGGCACACAGATGAAAAGGTTACTGTAAACTGAAAAACAACCTGCAAGGCACTTCAAGCAACAGTATAGAATGCACTCAGTTGCTAGCAGCAGCAAACTTGCTGGTTCAAGTTCAAAAATCAAGTTTTAAAGGTTGGTTGTTTTTGAAGTGACTAAATACACTCCCAAGTGCTTACCTTTAAATGTGATTTCTAGACCACTAAATTCCAACTCAACTCCTTGAAGTGCTTCTCCAAGGGTTTCATGATAATGGTCGATGCTTTTTTTTGATCCCACACAGAAAGGGAGAGAGAAGTATTTGTATGTTTCTTGGCGATTATGGTAGGGTCCTACTGTATTCATCCATAGCACAACTTCGTCTTTATCTTTGTACTGAAAGATAAAAGTTACTGAGTTAGACAAGAAGCCCAGAAGAACAAAAATATTCAAGAAACCCTTCGTTCACATTAAGTAGCAAAGCAGGATTGTTCAATCACAAGTAACAGTTACATTTAAAGACAGTTAAGTACTTTTGTCTTTTGGGTGGCAGGGATTCTAGGACAAGATTTTAAGCCTGCTTTCCTATGGAAAAAAGCTCTGTTGATCACAGTTCCCTAGAGCCTCTCTCTGAAATATCAGAAGAGACAGTTTCATACAAATTTAACAGGGAAACAGAAGATGCATAGAGCAGAAGCAGTGAAAAACAGAAGTCTCAAAAATAAACTTCTACAAATTTTGTGGAAACACGCATCAGTTGAAAACAAAACTCTACTACTTATCTCCACTGAGAGAAAGGAAATATCAGATTAATGCTTTGTTACACAAGATCTTAGCAAATAAATCAGGCAATCTACCGATGGTGACAGGTGTAGCGTACTTTCCTAAAATGCAACTCCTTTTCATTTTTGTAACAGTATAAATTACATCCAAAATTCCCAGAAGAGTGCAACACCTCAGAGGAAGCACTAAAATTAAACTGTGGCATACTTCAATAGCCAAGAGATAAAAAAAAGTCAGACAGAAGGCCTGTGTTTTGATGTATTTCCAACATTCTCGCAGTGAAGGAAAAAAAAAAAACAAACAAACAAACAAACAAAAAAAAACAAAAAAACCCTCAAAAAAACAGAAGAGCAAGGAGTCTGGTGGCTGCCATGAAATTCTTTCCAAGAGCACTCACCCTTCACTTTCCGCTGCTACTGTTAGCCAGGAAAGTTTATTCCTTGGCTAGAAGAGCAGTAATAATTTTCAAGCCTTTACAATTTTTCAACAACAAAAAAAGCCCTTGAGGTCATTCCCATAGCAGAATTCAAATATTACATGATTTCAAATGACTTAACTCTTTGAATTCATTACTTGCACTACATCCAAATCTAACTGTATGAGCTATCAGGTTGCTGGTTACCACAAAGTCTCCCACCCAATACAACTTCTTCACCTACTATAATTTCAACCAATAAGGAGTGACAGTGATCTAACTTTTAAGGCAGAGGAAAAAAAATCTACTTATAACTGTACACACCTGCAATCACAATCACCACAGATCTTGACTTTTTAAAGTAAAGAATAATAAAGCATTATTTTAATACCAATACACAAACACAGAACACATCAGAGAGGAAAAGAAAGTAAAACGTTAGTTAGCTGTAACTATTTTACAGTGCATAGTTGAAATACCTTTTTAATAAATGAACAAAGGTTCTTAGACTCCATTTATTCTGAATAACCACAGACAATAGGTTAACTCAGAAATAATTAGCCACACATGGAATGCAATAAAATCTTCAGATGAAGTGTTTAACTTTTAAACTCAAGGATTTAAACAATCATGCTTTGCAAAATCATTTTATCCCTTTACACTAACACATCAATTACAAGCCTCATCTTTTTTATTTACAAAGATGCACAAGGGTCATTCTGGTCTCTAAGGCAAGTGAACTCCAACAAGAAACTTGAAATATCTTACTAATTACATTCTGAGCTGCAGTAGAGACCAAACGTTTATCAGTTTCACAAACCTGTCCATTTGCAGAGTACACACTTTGGAATATTTCTGACAGGTAAAGAATGTCAATGAAAGAACAAAGAAAGACTAAACAACACGGCAAGAGAAAGCAGATGTTCCTCCTCTCTGCCACCAAGCAGAAAGGTTATACCAGCGCAGCACAGCTGTCCAACTTCAAAGACAGTTCGGAAAGAAGGAAAGAAAAATCACAGTTCCAGCCCTCTCAGCAGCTGAAACAGACAGTGGAACCCGCGCTAACGCCTGTTAGTGTTGCAAGGGACAAGTTGGTCCTTATCCCTTCCCAGTCTGTTATGCCTAGCACATCTTCTGTTTCACCCATTAACAGCTGCAGAACATATTTTCAGCCTTTTCTCAAAATGGTCTTAACTTGCCAGGGGCCCACTTCAGCGTTACTCTTTAAAGTGCAGCAGCTTACACATGTGAACTGAGCTGTATCTGTTTAACCTTCATTAATAGAATATGACAACATCCTTAAGTCTGAGCTCATCTTTGACACTGCGTGAATAAAGCAAGCATTCATACTACTTTATTTAGCTTCTTGTTTCTGATCTGCTTCATAATGAGGTTGGAACCTTTGCATTTTTGGAACGATACCAGATCACCTTCAAGTGATAGAAACCAACATATCGTTCTAAATCTTGTCACGTGTTCTGATCTAATAATGTAACTATGTTGCAAGTACAACATCTGCAATAACAGATTTGGTCTTTGCTTGTCTCTTATCTGCATAATGCTGAGCCCTCCTCCAGGGCCTACAAGTTTCTCCCCCCAGTGTCTCCAAGATGCCATCAGTCTGCTCTGGAGAAAAGGGACCAAACCAAACACAAGCAAAGAATTCAGTCTAGATTTATTACTTCCTCTTTTCTGACAACCATCACAGAACAGCACAACAGAAATCTGTTCAGGACTGCTACGGAAATGAACACAACACCTCAGTCATCTCAGGCTAAATCTCATTCACAATCAGCAAGCCCTCAAGACACAGAAATTTGCAGCCCATCGTGTGCTTGCAGTGATCCCCAAAAATTATGTGGGCTGTAGCAAGAAACCCAGGTTAAGCAACTTTAGCCTGAATCTGAGGGTGGTGGTGCCTTGTAAAAACTCGAACAGATTTTCTTCTCCCTATATCTGTGGGTGTTTGCTCATTCTTAATTATGAAGATGAGCTTTCATGTTTAAATACATTTCCCTGTCATGAAATATCTCATCCTTCTAATCCCACCCTAGTGGTAAGGTAATTTGGTGGCAAGAACTCCGTGCTATCCAAGAGCTCAAGTCTGTGGTGGTTTGTGTTTTTAGGGTCTGGGTTTTTGGTTTTTTTTTTTTTTCTTTTTCCATACTACCTTGACAATATCACAGAATCACTAGGTTGGAAAAGACCTCAAGGATCATCGAGTCCAAAAATAATCCAAAAATATCAAATCACCAACAACAAATAATGGTGTCAATACATTCACAGGAAAACAATTCCTATTTAGGCATGACAAAGAACTGGAGTATCTTGCAGGACTATTCTGTTTCCTTTATATGAGGACTTCTGGGTGTGGAGAAAGCAAACATACAACATACCTTCCAGCAAAAATGTCACCCTACGAGAGATAAAGCAAGTTGCTAAAGAAAGCCCCGATTCCAGTGGAGCCGCAACACTTGGGTACGCTGTATCAATACCAGTTAGATTTTGGCCAGCACACCCCTTGTCAGTCTTACAGCAGTTTCAACTTCTATCATGCACTTTTTTATCTTCTTTCAGTGCACATGGAGTCTCCTGCAAACTGTGGTGAACTTGGAGCCACAGAAAAGAGGAAGAAAATTTCAACTCCATAGCACCACCTTTCATTCCTGGTAGAAAGAACATGAAAGAACCTATTCTCATTATGGTCAGCAACTGATCAGTCTTAGACACACCGGAAAAAATTACAAACCAGAAGAACCCTTAGTTCTTATTGTTCTAATACTGGCTGATGAGCAGTACCCTCTGTGATCTGAATACAACAGAGTAAATCAAAATTCTACTGCCTTCTGTTAACCACAATAGGCAAGTCAGCAACAATTCACAGTCAAAACCAACACAGGAGATGTGAAGAGTCCAATGAACTCTTCCGAAACCTGTTATACAGTTGGTTATGCAAATTTTATTTGGTGTGTAACAGTATAATCAGCAGGCAAAATACTTCGAGTCGCTGGAATTCTGCCGGATTCCAGACAACATGAAAAAGGCATCAAGAACTCCCTATCAATACAGGCACAAACCAAACAAAAGCAGAAGTCAGCTGCAGTGTGCAAGAATATTCACCTCACACGTCCAACCAATTAAATTCACCATGAATAGCTGTCATCATAAGATATGTAAACAACATTTTCTTTCTCTCGTTACACATACAATAAGGGTCCTGAGTCACTGTGTGACCTATCACTGCTACAGGACTTTTATAAAAGAAACTAACATATTCCTCCTACAGATGCATCTAAATGACTGAGCCTTGCACCAGGGAAAAGTAGTAATGAAATAACATGTCAAATGGTAAAATAATTTGAAGTAAAATTAATGATTTGCAGAGCAGAATCCAGATTATTTCAGTGACATAAATCTAATACCTAGAGATTCACCTATGCACCAATGCAATTTTATCTTCATCCCTTATGAAAACAAGTGCCAAACATCTTCCTGACAGGAAGGACTTAGCAGTACTTCGGTACAAGAGAATTTGAGTTCTTTTCTGCTCTTCATTCTCCTTCCCGACTTGGTTACACGGAATCAGACGGTGGAAAGGCAGCTTTTCACATGCCAGAAGATGTACACCAGTGTCCTGTTAAGAACATAGTAAGTGACAAACAAAAAAAAAATTCAAATAAGATACTGCAATCTCTACCCTGGTGTATACCCTGCGGGTTCTTCTGGTTTTGGTTCACATATAGGGACAATATACTGCATATAGCTCAGAGATCCCAATTAAGTTCAGAGACACAACCATTTAACAACTTGGTAATGGTTGTGAGAATTCACAGAGTTCACAACTGCCAAATGTGAGAAGACTACAAAATACCATTTCAAATACCTTTTACTTACTGTAATTTATGAAAAATGTAGTACTTGTTCTGTAAGCATATAAAGTTCAGCTTTGCATCTTTTTTGCACTGAGCTTAATATAAGCTCAGTACAAAAAAGATGTACTGAATATAAGGTCAGTATTTTAGTAATCATACAGATCTATTTCAACTGCGCAAAACCACAGTGGCAGCCTTAAAAAGTCTCATCAACATAACTCACCTGCCATTCGCAGGTACAATGTGATTAATGGGAGGGACACCTTCAGAAACTTTTTTCCCTGCAACTGCCACCCAGGTGGTAGAGAACCAATCTGCACCTGAAGTGCAACCAGGTGTCAGCTACAGCCTGTACCACAGCTGGAGACATCTGTTCCACAGCAGCACAATATGGTCACACTGCCTGTTCAAAGCACTGGAAATATGCGTATGCAAGCTAAAATCTATCAATACTGGCAATAATGCAAAACCACCATTCTAGTCTCCTGCAGAACACTAACCTGGCATGAAGCTTGCATAGGTTGACCTGGCCAAGCACAAACGTCTCCCATGACAATACAACTACTGAAAACACAAGCGTGTGCACCACTTTGAGACTCAATATAAAGGCAACTTCCATATATCTCTGTGGTTTAAAAACTACTGAAGCATAGCAATACTGAGACAGTATTCCTCAGCACAGTACATACATCTTCCCTTCCTGTTACCTACAAGAGCACTGGTACTGTGGAAAGCAACCTAATGTTCTCTTTGAACAAGTGCAGAAACTATTGTGGTAGCTCTTGAAATAAACTATTTATCCTAAAAAACAATTAAGGCTAGATTAAGTCAGAATAAGACACGCCACAGAAAAGGATATGAGACTGGCAGGTTGCTGATATTCTTTTCTAAACCATGAACACACTTCACAAAAGATGATGGAGGCATAGAGAAGATTACAACTACCAAATTTTAGGTGATGATTCAGCAAAATAAATTCAAATCAAGACGGTTTCGTTCAGAAAGTACACAATTTTATTCCTTTTCTCAAGCTGAAGTTTGGAATGCGGCTTTCCACAATGCAGTTCCTTGACCATCAACATATCTTTCAGTGGAAAAAAGATCAGCTTTAATAATATGTTACTGGTAAAGCAAAGCTGTAGAAACAGGACAGGGAATGAGAGAAACACTAGTACTTATAGTCCTAGAGATTAATGTGGAGTCCTCTTGTAATTACCTTCTATAATATTTGCTTATGGAGTCCTACTGTTACAAAATAAAGGACATATATAAACATTAACAGATAATTTATATTAATACAAAACTGCATGTTATTACACATGTGTATTATTTCATAAATACTGTATGTTATTACGCATTATAGCGGCAGTAAAGGAATTAAAAACTTAACCTGCTAATACAGAGCATTGAACAGTTAAGCCAGTACTTTTAAATGTTCAGCTTGCTTGACGCAGATAAATCCTTGCACGTCCGCAGTTAAAAGCAAACTGTCGCAAGTCATGACAATACACCTTTTACTCAGATGCCGCCAAGTATCTGGGCACAAGAAGTTGTACTCTAATGCATTAATAAGGCAATGGCAGCCCATAGTGGTGTGTGCTTCTACTAAGACGAACCAAGTCTTAAAGTCAGTGAAAATCCACATTTTGAAGCTACCGAGCCCTGAATCAGTACACTGCTATTTCCCCTCCATTTCCCTAAAAATGAGCAGAGCCTCCAAAATTAAATAAACCACTTCATTTACAAAAAGATTAATCTACCAAATACAATCATACTCAAGACTGAAATACATTAAACCGCAGTATTTAAGGAACACTGCTTTCCAATTCTTAATCTCAAAATCAGTGTGCTACTACAAAATCCTGTTCATGCCTCATTCACACTATTAACTCTTCCACTCCAATCTCCTGCACAATATTAAAGTACAGAATATCTAAGCAAGGAGACGGTCTTCCTAAAAAAGGTAAATGTTTTCCTCCATCAACTATTCCTAACCTATGACATGATGCTACTAAACCGGACGCTACATGAATGAGAATGCTAAACAAAAGAGAGAGTTATAGGCCTGAGGAGCAGAGTAATTAAAATGAAAAATTGACAAGCCTTCAAAAGGAATTTGTGATGTCCGTTGGCAATTGTTTAGGTAATCATTTAGAAGACATAAAAACTATCAGAACTCACTTTTAAAAGGAGATCTCACAAACAATTCAATGACACCTTTATGAAATCTTATTTCCCCCAGAAAACTATCAGTATTAAATAGTAATTATCATAGAATCACCAGGTTGGAAAAGACCCATCAGATCATCAAGCCCAACTATTCCTATAAAATACTAATCCATGTCCCTCAGCACCTCGTCCACCTGTGCCTTAAACACCTCCAGGGAATGTGAATCAACCTTCTCCCTGGGCAGCTTCTGCCAGTGCCCAATGACCCTTTCCGTGATAATTTTTTTCCTAACGTTCAGCCTGAACCTCCCCTAGCAGAGTTTGAGACCATTCCCTCTTCTCCTGTTTTTTAGGAACCCCTTAAGTCAAATGGCCTTTAAAAGAAAAAAGGTTACGCTGAAAACCATCTCACTTCAGCAGAAACCCAACCCTGAAACACTTACTCAGCAACAAAACCTACGCTAGCTGAAAGAATATCTGCTCTTCGAAAGCATCCAACACGAGCTTAACTTTATCAGCAGCACTGATAAATCCCATTAGGTTTTAAAAAAACAAAGACAATCCTAGACAGTTCCCAAGTCTCATAAATACATAGAATTAGGCGACTAATTAACGAATACTTATAGGAAAACTATCTATGCCAATCATATGTCTTACTAGAAACAACTATTAAGTTTACCACACCACACCCAGAGAAAGCTACATTAAGAAACCGACATTTCCTAACGCTACAACAGGAGTGGGGCGGGGGGGAATTGTTTTCAGCGGTCTCACACCTCAGGCCACGGCACAGACTGCCACCCCCCCCCCCCCCCCGAAAGCAGCGGCAACAACACTCTTGCAAAACCGGAGCGGGATGAAGCGCGGGCGCTTAACCTCCTAGGGATTATTCTTGGGTGACGCTGCAGGCGCTTCAGAAAAGCGCTGCTGGTGCCGACCGCTGCCCCCGGCCCTGCCCGGCTGCCATCCGCTCCAGGAAACGGCGCGAGCGGCCGCCACAAGGATGTCGAACCGGATCAGGGCGCTCCGGCAGCCCCGCCCCAACTCAGAGCGCCCGGCCCGATCCCGCCCGGCCCGCGCGGCCCGGACACCCCGGGCGGAGGGGCGGGTTGGGGGGGGTGCAGACGAGGAGAAAGCCCCGGGAGCCGCCAGCCTCCCCGCCGCGCTCCGCGGGCCCGGGCCCCGCCTCACCATGTGGTCGTGCTCGTCGGCGCGAGCGCGCAGCGGCAGCCAGAGCAGGAGGAGCAGCGCGGCGGCCGCGCGGAGCTGCAGCCCGGGCGCCGCCATTTCGGGCCTCGGCGTCCCCGCGCTCGCAGAGGCCCCGCCGCGGAGCCGGCCCCGCGCCGCCAACGCCGACCCGCGACGCCACTTCCGCCCCGCCCGGCCACGTCATCCGGCCGCACGCCGGAAGCGCCGCCGCTACGGCGGCCGCCGGGAGCCAAGCCGGGAGGGGCGGAGCCGGTTTAAACTGCTAGGGGGAAGGCTTAGGTTAGACGTTAGGAAGAAATTCTTCACGGTGAGGGTGGTGAGGCACTGGCCCAGGCTGCCCCATCCCTGGAGGTGTTCAAGGCCGGGCTGGATGGGGTCCTGAGCACACTGAGCCAGTGAGAGGTGTCCCTGCCCGTGGCAGGAGGGGAACTGAATGGGCTTATTGGTCCCTTCCGGCCCAAACCGTTCCATGATGCCTGTAATTACATTGATAAAGTCAGCTGACAGTGATCAATGAGACAATCCCACATCACTTGGGACAAACGTGCCGCAGAGCTGGGGGCAAGGCCGCTCAGGAGTCTGTGGCTCCTCTTTCCATGACACTTGTACCCAGGGAAGCAGCTGGCTGCGGTGCAGAAAGTCAGCCCTGGCTGAGGGCACAGCTGCCAAGTGTTACCAGGGGGAAGGTTGCTGTCGGCACCAGCTAAAATAAACCTGTGTGTAAGCTTGGAACTACCTTCAAGCTACAAGTTCAAAATCAGAAAAGCCCTAACCAGACAAACCCACCCCCCAGTTAAAAAGCTCACAGTATGAAGGGTTCATTGATCAGGCACTTTTTAAATTGAAGAAATACAGAAAAAAATATAGAAAGCACCAAGCATAACAGAATAAAAACAGGGGTTACATGATCTTCTTAATGCACAAGCCAATGAGGAGACAGATAAACATAATGCAGGGGCTTCTCTGTGCTGTTACTTGCTCAGTAGGAATGATGCAAAACCAATTTCCCTGTTTACCACTGACCACCATAACCATAATCATAGGGGAAAAGCTTTTGTCTTATGCACTCAGTCCACCTTCCCTGGACATTTTGTAGGAAACTCCACTTAGACAAACCCTTTTCCATGTAGCACGTTCACAGCTGAAGCAAGGTCACTGTAGAGAGACATGCTTGTCAGAACACATAACCCATTTATATTGTTTAAAGAAAGAAATAACTATACAGCTTTGATAATACTGTATGTTTCTTCCTATTTGTTGTATCTCAGTTCAAAATAGCATCTCCCTTGGGAAGAGGAAGCTTCAGGATTTTCAGTTTATTCAGCACTTCAGCCTCTCAGTCAACAACAGGGCCAGCTGGAGCCACCTGCAGCGGGCTGGGAGGTACGCTGCATGAAGAGCAAACACTGTCCCCAGATCATGCACCTGTCACCTGGTCTTGCTGGATGGGTTGATGCCCCTATGTGTGGCAAAACCATTAGCTTTTACCAGTGATTTTATCACCTGTTCAGCCCTTGAGCTGTTCAACAGAAACAGCTCCCCCCCGCCCAGCGTACTCTTGAGGAACCAACAATATGGTTGCAAGCAGTTTTCTTCTCCAGCCTCTTCTGAGCTGCAGTTTTAGTGCACTTCTTATCTTGAGTGGAGGCAATACACACTGCCTGCTCAACAGCACAACTGGAGTCTACAGACACAAGGACTCCACACAAAGCCATAAGAGCCATAAGCAACTAAATAAAACAAAACTAATGTGGAACACACTTTTTGGTGGCTCTGAAGGTGCAGCTCTGCTGGCCTGCAAGAGTGATGAAAGTCATGCCTGCGTCACACTTATTTACCTGCATTTAACAGTGCTGTTTCTTTTCTCCTTGCTGATAGGTGAGATCCCTAACTAATCCAGGAGATTATGAAGAGAAAGTGAGGGGGGAATGCCTGAGACTATAGCTGGATCTTCCATTTCCCCAACTCCATACAGTGCGGAAGGGGCCTGAACAAACTGCCTTTACAATATTTCTCAGACCCACCTGGTCTAGTTCACCTCCTCCTCTCCTCAAACCAGAGCCCCACTAGTACTTGGTTTTGTATGATAGGTCAGGTCAGACTAAGGAAGGGCCTAAGCTACCAACAGGAGAGTAGCTGAAAGGCTACTTAGGAACTGCTTTTCAGCAATTCAGTTATAAAATATCATTCTGCAGTACTAGCATAAAAATTCAGTTTGCAGCCACGTTATTAAGATTGCACAAAGACAAATATTCAGATACTATTCAAATATCCTCCTCTCATAGAAGACATATGGCTGTTGCATGCAGAGGGTTCAGAATTAAAAATTAGCTGGGGGAGACTGATTGCTGGGCTGCTTCAGTCCAAAAGCTTTGCAAGGAAATCTTCTGCATGACACACACATTTTGCTCTTTCCTTCCTGCCTTGCTACAGTTTTTCCCAACATCCTATATTTCTACATTATGTTGTGCCTGGCAGATACAGAAGCAGAAAAATTATCACATCAGAGTTCCAAGTTCTGGAGCATAGCTGCAGCCAGTACTAAGGAGGCTGGGAACTTTGGAGCAAAACCAAAGCTGTACGCAAACAAAAGCATGCATGGCAGGTGTAGACAATTAAGGTGTTGAATTTCCTCTTTTGGTTTATTGCTCTTATCCCTGTTTCCTTCACTTATCCATGCTACTATTTTCCTCATTCCAGCACCAAAACCTCCTTCCCTGCTTCCAATTTGACACTTTATTTTGTTCCAAGAAGGGCACCACAAAAGCAGCTTCCACCTCACCATTACTTTATTCTGTCAGTGAAAGCCAGTAGTGTCAGTTACTGAAGAAGGCACTGAGAAGGCACTGGGGTCCTTTGAAAAAGAAAAAAAGAGACAAGAAAGAAAAGGTGACTTCTTTAGCTATATGCCTACAGCATATGGCCTGTATCCCTCTAAGAGCAAAAAAAGAGGCTATACGAACTGTTCTTGGAGTCATGCCCTAAGAGTTTTATGTGTAGATGATATTTAGCTTATGCCTATACCCTTGAGAGCAACAGAGGTTTCTCCACCTTCATTCAGTGCTGGCTAAGTCACAGTTGCTGTTTGTCACTCCTGCAGTTCTGCACATTGGCTTTGCCGCCCTGCAAGAGAAAGGAGCTACAACTCTATCACTTGTTCTTTTACAGATTAAGAGGAGCTTTCACGAGTGGACAGAAGCTTTATGTGTTCCACTCATACCTGAGAGATCACCTAATACAGATGTATTGGGGCTGGAGGAAAGGGAATGGCTTCAGAACCAAGTAGGTAATGATGCTTAATTCTCTACCATGAATGTTATCTTGCAGAACTCCTAACTGCACCACTGTTGGACAAACTGAGCCTTATACTTGTTGCCCAAGGACCAAGATATGCACAGAGGATTGCAAGGCTGGGAAGGAAAAAAACCCAAAAAACCCAAACACTACTGCCCCTCCGTCCCCCCAAAAAAACCCACAAACAAACAAACAAAACCCCTCAAACCACCTTACTTTAATCATTCAAGTCCCCCAACATGAAGAATCAAAATTGATTTCTGCTTTACATTCTTTCTACATTTGGAATACAGAGCTAAACCAGGAAGCTCTCCTTAAATTTGTGACCTCTCAGGCAGAAAAAAGGCTGGACACAGCTGTTGCAGATTCACATCACTAGAAAGGAAGAGTAAAGCAAGCTGAGTCCAGCCCTGCAGGTTGCCTGTTCCCACTGCAGCAGGCTAGCCACATAGCTGGTATTTGTGAGGTATCTGCATTTATTATTGGAGACTGGTTATGAAGTGAAATGCCTTCATATTGCTTCTGAACACATAAGAGATACAGAATATAGCATTGCTGCCAATTTCTTTCTCTAATTTGACAAGTCAGTCATGTGATTTCAAGTACAAAATACCCACCCCCTCCACAAAAAAAAAGGTTTAAGTACAGTTGTTTTGTGATATAGCAGGTCCCTTACCAGCTGCCTTGGGAATTTTCATGGTAAATGCAGCACACACAACAGCTTGTTAATGTCTGTCCTCTTCAGGGAGGGAAGGGGAAAGGGAAATGCATTTCTAAGGCTGTATGCAAAACACATTCTTGAATAAAGAAAACTCCTCATCCTCCCATGGCTTAATGATTGCTGGAGGGAGAGTCCACACCTTCTGAAAGGTCAGAATGCCGGTACTCAAAATGTTACACTGAACAGCAGTACATTCATCTGCTCCAGCTATAATAAGTGTTCTTCAAACAAATTATTTTCTTTACTTTTTCAAGCATGTTTTCCAGGCTAGCCAGTGTAGATTGTACCAAGGGTTTTGGTAACAATGCTTATCAGGATTTAGTTTCTAGAAGGATGTGTTCTTTCTTGGTCAAAGGGAAACTTCATGTTGGTGCAGGGCTGCCAAGGCACACATCAGCATTCTCCTTCCCAACTATGGAACTGTTTCTTGAAGTCCCAGAGCACCAAAATTCTTCCAAGCAAAGAAGTTACAGAAGGCCAAGAAATCTCAGTGGAAACATGGAAAAAATCACTGGAGCTTTAGGAAGGATGATGGGGAAGAAAACATTTGGCTTCCACTGAAAAATAATTTAAGACAACCCAAAAATATCTGTACAAACACACATGCAAACAGAAAAATCTCATATGTTGAGAGATTCAGCGACCTCTTGGAGGCACAGGTGGAGGATAAAAGCCTTCATAGTTTACAGGCCTATAAAAGAGAATTCAAATGCATTAATAAATAGAGAAAAAGGTTCTGGAACAACACATTGCATGCAGTAACATCATAGCTAAGAATGCTGTACAAGCAATAGTCATACAAGAAATAGAGGCTATTGGTGATTCAGCAACAGAGCAGATGCCAAGGTGCCAGAGTCCTGTTCCTATCCAAGTTCGTTTTGCTTTGCAGCTGCAGTAATACTACTGTTACCAAAAGAGATGCCATAGTACTTCACTGGAATAAAACTCTGATTGTATAATAGCTTTCTCCTGAAAATTAGATGAAGAGCAATAGGAAGAGATCAAAAGACTCAAAAACTTCTTTTTCAAACTAACTACAGATAAATTTCAGCCATATTCTTGCCAGAGCCAAGCCAATATACAGAACTTACTGCACCCACACATTAGTAGTTACTGTTTTAACAGATTGAGAATATTACTAGCATTTGTACTGAGATAAGCCTCTAGAGCCTAGACTTCATAGACTCACAGTGGTTGGACCAAAGGAAAGTTTACAAGTTACTGAAGTTTGTGGTGATCTGACCAAATCATGGCAAGACCCCTCAACAACTTTTATAAACCCAGTGCAGTTCTTATTTTGTGGCCAAATGTACATGTAAACAAGCATGCTCTGAAGGTATCTGAAATTTGTAAAAAGAAACGAAGTCCAAGGGAATGCCAAAAGGGAATTCCCTCTGCAGTATGCTTTGCGTGTTCCAAGAGGATCTTCTCACCAGGATCAGGTACTAAGGCTCTACCGAGGCAGGATGCTACTCCAGCTGTGTCAGTCTCACTATGGCAAGTGCTGTGTGCTTGGGTAGTGCTGTCCCTTGCAGCGTGGGAACCACAGTAACAGCATTGCAATAGACATCTTACCAACTTGGTAACCAATCCCACTAAGTATTACAAATAAGAAACAGGAATCTTACAATTCCTAACAGTGTGTGTTTATAGATAATAGTCTGTTAGATATTGTTGAAAGATACTTGCTTCCTGCTCTGCTTTCTGGCCAACGTTTCCATACTAATTCACTGAAAGCCCATGTCTGAGCTGCATTTTAGCTTTACCTGCTTGCACCTCGAGGAGGCACTCTGGGAGGTCTTTCTGGGAAAGGCAGCCTCTCTGCTTGGTGAGCAACTGGGCTGCGGCTTCTAGCTGTGTCTGGGACTTCATTATCCTACAAAATGAACAAAAGAGGTTACAAACCAGCAGAAATTCCTTCTTTTGTTAGCTTCACTGCAGTAATGCCATTTTACTACTACTACTGCAAAATCAATGCCAGCCCTGAACTCCTTTTCTTCTGCACAATAACAAAGCCATGTGCTTAAGAAGAGTGGACCAATATATAGCAGAGGTGAGAGCTTACCTCACTGTCCCCTTCCATCCCACTGCTGACACTGAATATGCTCCGAGTGCTTGAACGGTTACTTGCACTACCTGGAGTGAGTAAGCAAGAGAAAACAAACCCATTATTAAATCCTGGTGATTTAACCACAAATTGCTAACTCGGGACTCCTCCTAGCCTTGTGCTCACCTCCTGCACACATCATTTAATGCTCATTGAGATTAATTTATTTCCACTGCTATTTTTCATGCGTTGATCCAAACAATGACATTTCATAAAACACAGAGCACAAGGACAAAATGTTCAGTTTCGCTTTCTTTCTAGATTCCTGCTGTAACCTTCCGGTTAAATATTCACAACTATAATCTAACTGAAAGGATCCAGTGCCAGTATCAGCTGGCAAGTTGGGCAAATATCTTCACAAGTGTTATACACCCAACATTTCTTTATATTGAAATTATCAGTCCCCATGTCCTTAACAACTGTGCAAAGGTAGATGACTCTGAGCACTGTCACATACACATTCCTGGAATAAGTGACTGCTTGAGAGGTTACTGCTTCCAGTAGCTGTTCACCACCTCCTCTCACAAGGATCGTCACTCATCACAAGAATGTTTCTGTCTATTTCAGAGCTAAAGATCACAGGTTTGTTCAAACAACATTCAGCAGCCATTTCTGCAAACCCATTTAACTTGCATGGGCTCAGAACAGGGAATGTTTTTGGAATTAGTCATGCTCTCTCTGAAGGGGGCAGCAACTCACAAACATGTCTTACACTGCTATGTCTGGTTTCAGTCACAAATACATAATGTTCTATGCGGCTGTGCAATACTGAGACTCATATTCAGAAACCTACATATTTAAATGAAGACTAGAGAGGTTTTCTCATAAGATGCGGTCCCTCCCTAATCTTGGTGAGGCAGCTCTCATTATCAGCTGGTACAAACAGCAGCACTTAAGAGTGCAAATTACTGCATGCGTGTCCATTCTCACAATCATGTCATGGGAAAGAGAGCCAAGCTGTACACAGAAAACTGTGTGGGCTCATTTGCATTTCTCTCACAACTGCTTACACGCAAGTTACTGGCTTAGTCAGCTACCTCTGGCATCTACTCTGGATATGTGCCAGCCATATCTTGCCAAGAGCCACAAAGGTAGTAACCTCACAGGGACTCTGTTTTCCTTCCAAATGTACCAAAATGATCTTATTGATTTCTGCAAGATTCGCTCAGTCTGTAGTAGTAGCAAGACTGCAGGGATTTAATTTGCACAAATTAAACCTAAAAAAACCTAAAATAACAAAGATGTGCAGACTGTCCAAGTCACTCAAAAGGTGAAAAAGTTGTCAGTGAAAAATGCTATCCTTTATCTACAATAATTGAGGAAATGACATGTAGAGACTGGCTCCCAGCCTGCAATGTAACTATACACCTCAGACAAGAAGAGCAAACTGCCTGCTGGGAGTCACTGCAAGAGAGCCTCCTTTTTTTCTACGACAGCAGCTGCCATCTACTTTTAAGAAGTAAATACAAGTGATATGCCCTCCCTGAGAAGGCTCAAGGGATTTTTTCACTCAGCTTTCAAGTTCTCCTCCTGCAGAGACACAAACACAAGATACCCAAGCCACTTGATGCACCTGAAGTTGCTCTTACAATTTTTCAGAATAATCAGCCTGAGGCATGTAGGGTTTGGGGTGGCAGCATCACTACTGGGTTTCAGGAACAGAAGTCCTGTCCCTCAAGCTGACTCCAGAGTCAGGCTGGGGAGGTGTTTTCCATCCAGCTTTTCTGTAAAGAGAGTGACCCCCAGGGTTTGCTTACTTGTTGTGCTGGATGTGCTTTCTGTTTTCCAGTCTCCTCTCTTTAATTCCTTCTTTGGTGGGAAAACATTTTTCCTGGGGGTGTATTCATATATTCCACATTCTGGTTTCTCCAAAGTATTATGAGAATGTCGAATGGGTACTGTAATTTCCAAATCTGGAAGAGATAAAGAACAGCTCAGGAGAGTTATGCAGGTATAGCCTCTGCAAGACAGCTTTGCACCTAAAAACAAAGTTAAACAGAGTCACTTAAGGGCAATCATAACAGTACATGAATGAATCAAGATTCACTCAACAGACATGGGCATCCTTTCCTTTAGTCTGGGAAACTGAAGAGTTAAGCAACTTCTCTAAGTTTTAGCCAACAGGCACATCAATATGAATACTAAAATATCACTTGACTACAATACACATGGATACATTTCTGCCTGAAAAGCCTGCTGATATTGTTAGCTGCTTCACTATCAGCCAATGCAGAATCAGAGACTGTTACCTGCACTTCCGTCTTTTTTTTGTTTCTCCATTTGCCTCCTGGTTATGCTGTCTCGTAGCCGTTTCAAATTCTCCTAAAAACATCAAAAGAAATTTTCAGGACTTTGGATAAAGGAGGATGAGCAGCTTTCTGACAATACCAATATTATACTTCAGCAAACTCTGCAACTAAGTGGTAACAAAGTCTACAAGACTTGGCTGAAGTCCAAACCATGTCAACAGATTTTAATCTCTTCCATTCAGAAATCCAGGCGTGCTTTTCAAAAGCCAAGTTTTTTTCAGATGTTCACACTGTATGTTAAGGTCAAGTTCACAGACTCACATGGAGTTGCAAACAAGGAGCATATTTGGTGTAGAACTCCCTCTATTTTCTGCTTCCATTGTGACATTGGCACAACAACAAGACCCACATTCAAGTCCTTTCTGTACTAACAAACTGATAATTCTGACTACAGGGACAGAGGAGGATGCCATGCACCTCAGAATGTAGGGACAATAGGGACAATTCAGAAAGAATTCAGGATGTCCCCACTGGAGCAAGAGGCAACACCTGGAAATGTAACTGGGAGCAAGGTCTCTTCACCAATGTCTGGCAGCAAGGAAAAGTGGAGAGATTAAAAAAACACCAAACACACACTTTTCCAGTAGGGAAATATGTGCATACATAAGAGGAGGAAACCCCTGAATAGGTGGAAGAGCAGATGGAGCACTTGCTGTATCATGATGCAAGATACGGAGCACAGACTTTGAAAGCTGCCCATGGGATGGAGCACAGAGCATGTCACTTCATCTGAGCTACAGACATGTACTAAAGTAGCACTGCATTCTTTGTTGACAGAAGAAGGGAGTCCTCTGACTAGTCCTGGATAGAGAGGACCCTTGCAAGTGAAAATCAGGACAAAAGAAGTCTTGGCTTTGTTCTGACAGCTCCCAAAACAATGTCACATACCAGAGACCAGCACATGAAGTGAGAGAGCAGACTTCCACAGCACGAATGCAATGTTCCAAAATAATCAGGCAGTGGTTTTAAAGAGGAAATCCCATGCTAATTTGAGAATTTTAAACTGTGACAGCTACCTCCACCAGTTATTACATTGCTGCTGCTGACAGGAAGACTCCTTCATGCAGGTAAACCACCTAAACACCATGTTTTCACTCATGACTATTACTAGACACTGCCGAGCTGCAGAGAACAGAGATAGCCTTGAAGCCATCAAACATCCAGGGAGGGATCAGGCCATCTACAAGATAGACTTCAAAGCCAACGCACCATTTGAGACCCTGAGTCTTCACGGATCTGAAATAGATGAGAACTGACAAGCTAAATGTTCATCACACAAGTTCTCTGCCAGCAGGTAGGTGCTAGGTAACCTCTAGAAAGGTAACTTAGCCAACTGCATGTAGCCCAGTTCTTAGTGCACAGATCTCCAAAAACTAGCAATACTACCAGAATACAAAAAGATCTGTAAAAACAGCTACTTGCTTGAAGCTGTGTGGGAACAGCTCCTCAGTGTCAAGAGAACTCTGCTAGCTGAGGGATTGTGTTCACAGTCTTCCTGCTCCAACCAGGAAAGACATGTGTCACGCTGAACAGCTTATGATATATACCTAGAGAGACAGCTGTATTTCTTAAACAGTGGAATGTGCCTGTACCTGCTGGAACCTGAATGATTCTGATCTCTTTTTCTGGTTCAGTTGCCACTCCTTAAAATGAAGTACCGCTTCATCAACAGTGAGTATGCCCATTTTCACTTGCTCCTGTAAGGTAATGAGTTGCCGTTGACCTGGGGTTTTCATTCCAGCAAATGGATCATATATGCTTGATTGAGACTGATCCCTTACAGGCCTGACTATTGTCTCTGAAGAGAAAAGAACACCAAAAATATTACTGAACTTGTGGCATCTGCCCTCCCCACTGAAAACAAAGAAACTCAAGCACATTTGATACAGCAGAAATGCAATTTAAAAAGAAACAGTATTACAGGCTAAATGTTCCCCTAAGCAGAAGAATGTTTTATCATTATGCAATCCTGCTATTTGTCAGGGCTAAACGCCCAGATGAGAGGTAGCCTTGTACACAAATATGTCCCAGGGATAATCTCTGTTATTAAAAACAGGGTTTAAGTGAACAGAAGAAAACGTACTCCTCAAAGTACTCTGCTTCATCACTGCAAAAATCTCGTTCTCCTCAGCAATCCACAAACCAGATCTTTCACCTTGGCAGTCAGAAAGCTACACTCTTCCTAGGCAATCTGTTCAGTGTAACTCCAGAAACAGAAAGGTGAAAACTCATCCCACTGATGATGGTTCTGTGTAACTCATTTTCAACATAAAGAGGAGCTCCCAACACATGAGGTAAAACCTCAGGTGTGGTTCCTGGCACTGTCGTAGCACACAGGATAAGAGGTGAAAGAATAAGGGCACAGTTTTGGAAGTGCAGAGATCAATGGCAAGCAGTTCACTAAAGGTTAAACCCCAGGTGATAATCAACTGGCCATGGCTATATCCAGAGGATCAAAAGTGGGACATCAACTCCATGAAGTAATGGAGGTTGCAACATAAAAAAGTATTTCAATGACCACTATGATCCTGACTGAGGATAAACTCCAAGACAGGGTATATTCAGTAAGTGACAAAAAGGGTACCCCTCTCACACTCTGCAATGATAAAAACTTTCCAATATCATATAAAGGTTGGGTCATTCATACAGGACTATTATTTCCTGCACAATGTAAAACAGGTATTTTTACTTTGTGTATTATGTCGCATTTCACAGAAATGAAGCTACCTAGCAGACTTGCTTTTGGATTACTGAAAAGATTCTCAGGGTGAACTTCTGACTTACCTTTTTTAACCTTTCCTTTAGGGACATAGAGATTCTCAGGTCTTTGAGCTTTCTGTGCAAAAACTATAAAACAAACGCTTTTTAGATACTGAAATGCATCTTATGAAGACAGAAATAGCAAGGATGAATATGGGAGGCATACACAATTCTGGACTGCATTACAGCTTCTGTTACCCTACTAAGACTATTGATGAAAAACAGATAAAGAGTTGTACAGTAGAACTCCCCTTCCATTGACCTCAATGAATTTAGCTCAGTCACCTCTAAGAGGCTTTCCCCACAGAGGTCACTGAAATTACTCTCCCACGTTACTGTAGTTCTTGTTAGAATGTTTGTGAAATCCATCCAATATTTCCAAAATTGCCTAGAAAAACAAGATGCACAGTATTCTTCAATTTCAATTAAACCTCACCTCAGAGGGAGATATTGAGGTATAGAATCATGTCCTATACAAATACTATTGAATCAATGATACCATTAGAGAGCAGTAATGTCTGAATTTATTAGCTTTACTGTGTCCTTATAATATCAGGATCTTTCCTATTCAGTTTGGCTTGTTTGTACCATTTGGGGGTAATCTGTCGTCCTACTGCTTTCATTAAGAGCAAACTCATATCAAGACCTCAGGATACACCACCTCCACATTTTCAGAGTAAGTAGAAGATCCCAAAGGTAATGCAGCTCTTATAGAGTAAGACTCCAGAGCCAAACAAACCACAGGCATTATAAATGCGTAGATTTTCTTGGTGTTTATTTGGCAACTGGAGTCCATGTTAAGGCCATTCTACAGTTGACTAGTCTACAGTTTAGGTCCTGGTACCCAACTCACTTTTGGATATGTACAGCTCATTGTCAGGCTGTGGAGAGCTGGATTCCGGTCTTGGAACAGGAACTGGAGGTCTGCTAGCCATTTCCTGTGGAAAAGTATCTTGTTCTACTGAGTAGTACACATCTTCACCATATCGCTGATAAACTTCTTCCTCCGAATCTGGCACATCCATGTTATTGCCTACAACAGAACAGAGTTTGTAAGAAAAACAATCTGCCCAGTCCACTGAACACTGAATCTCTTCAGATGCACTATGTACCACATTCTTGCCAAGCTGGCCATTCCACAGGCAAACCATCCACTTTTGTAATGATTTAGAGCTCCAAAACCCTTCTAAATTCATAACTGTTTTTAAGAACTCAAGGAATAATTAGTTCAATTAATTCTAGTCAAACCTGTGGTGGTCTACAAAGTACTAGAGAGAATTATTCCTCTGTTCAAGATCAGCAGTCACCATCAGCTGACGATATATTTTATCTCAGAACAATGTGTCTCAGAGGGAACAGGGTACACATGTCTGTACCTAACAAGGCCCAGCTGCCATTACACGACCTCATCATCTCCATTCTACTCTACCTTAACATGACTGCAATATCATCAAATGCTGTTGTACCTTATTTAAAAGTTATCTTCCCCTGTCTGCATGCTGGTAAAAAGAATTAAGCCACTATACTTACTCCCTACTCTGTTACCAAGTCACAAGTGTATACTCTAACCACTGGGCTGACATTCCTTTAATGATCCTGTAACATACAGTTGAGTCAACTCAATGGGACTACCAGAACATTGGTTTCAGTGGGGAACACAGAACAAGATGTTAAGAGCTCTAGAGTTAATCTTGCTCTGAGTCCGTCTGGGTAACCCAGAAAAAGTGAGTTTGTTTCCCATGGAACATGGTGAGTCAGCAAAAGTTTTGGACAACCTGATCATGCCCAGTGGGGACAGCATGGAGCTATGGTCTCGCTTTGGTCAGAGCATATACCAGGTTGGGTAGCCAACAGTTCTTTTCCTTTTTCCAGGCTGCTGGTTTCAATGCATGGAGTTTTGAATAAAGCTTCCAAATGAAAATCCATCACTAGCTTAGGCTGCTCTGCTTTATACCGCCCGTGAGGTAACCCTGCACCCACACCAGGACACCATAATTAATTCCCATCACTAAAACAAAGACAAAATACAGCAATTCCTGAATAGATATCCATTCCTGCTCGCTAGTAGGCAGGGACTGGAACTAGAAATCACTTATTTTCTTTGGTAAAAAAAAACTAACCACATTTGTGAAATCACTTCACAAGCATTTTTTCTGTCAGGCCTCGTTTGTACCCACTAATGCAAAGATGTCGATGTCAAGCAGTGTGGACTAGCTCCTCTATTTAACAGATTAAGGAGAAATCTCAAATTCCATTTAATTGCTTTAACTGTGCTGCAGCCATCTGCCTCTCCAAACATGTCTCACCTTCTAAAAACTTGCGGAGCATTGAGTCTTTTGTAGTGAGAGAAACTTCATCTCTAGCAATGGGAGTGTCTGGTTTGGACTGAAGCATCTCTACATCTGAAAAAAAATCAGAAAGATGAATCTGGTGATTGTGCCATTAACATATGGAATAATATAATATGAATATAAAATAAAGATGGTGTATGACACAATATATTTCTGACTGGACCTTTGGTTTACAGAGAAAGTCAAAGAGGAACCCAGGAAACAGACATTTGCCACAAAAAAGGCTCTTGAGCTGCAAAGGTTTCAATGTTTGGCATAAATCACAACTCAGAACTGTATAAGCAGTTATATTTTTGTGCACAATCCTTTCAGTTTGCTCAAGGATGACAGGGAGGCTACTATTCTCGCAATAACTAAGGAAAAAAATGAAAACCAAAGTGGACAGTGTTGGTCTCAAGAGAATAAAAATGGTGGAGGAGTGAGAGTGTATGTAAGAGAGTAGAATAAGGGCAGCACAACTTATTTATATGTGAGCTAGAGTCACATATAAAGTCAACACACTTCAAGTGTTAGAGGTCTGCATATTACAGGACAATACATCTGAGTCAGCTGAAACTCTCTATGATAGAGCATTACACCTGTGCATGAAACCTACATTATCGAGGGTTTGAGTGTCCACACAGTTCATGGATATGGAAACAGTGCTAAGAAGCTTGTTTCCACCAGCCCTTGGCCAGTGCCACTGTCTGAGCTTGGACAGACAAACTAGAGTCTTATACATGCCCCAAGTGAAAGCTTAGTAACACGCACACAAACCAGGCAGCTTAACCTTCACACAAATCAAGCAAGTTTTCAGCACTTTCAAGAGTCCTTGCTCTCCAAGCCCTCCTGCACACAACTCCAGACTACTCAAAATAATCTGCTTTGCAAAAGTGTGCAGAAGGTGCTGGTGAAAAGAAAGCAGAAAAGGCAAAGCATTTCATCTGACGCTCTAGTTCATACCACCAGACTGATATGATGGAGATAACTCTCCCTTTTTGCTATTCTGCTGCTGTTTGTTACAGTGTGTGAGCAACTAGGATAAATTGCATCTACCTGCAACCTGCACCAACCTGGAACACGCTCTGCAAAATTTCATTTGACTTTACAGGTATTTGAAAAGTGTAATAAGAGGGAAATGTTTTTCTGAAGTGGGAACAATTAGATTAAGGATAAGAAACTAAACAAGGCAATTCAGTCTCACTATTAAAGAACAGCAAATAAGGTAACAGCAGGAGCTAGTAAATTCAAACTGATTTTGTTAGGAGTACTTTATGATCTATGCTGTTGAGGGCGTTAAGACTTGCCTGGGAAAGAACACTCCCCGCTCCAGCAGAAGGGGAGACAGTGTTCTGTACCTGAGTAAAACCTTTTCCATTTTTTAATTCCATCATTTATCTCAAAACTTAAAGGGACAATCACCAGCTCAAGACAGGTGTGTGCAGCTCTCATGCAGCATCAGTTTAAGCAAAACTGGCCTTTGCACAGTTTCTGCACTTTCTCTCTAAGTTTTTCCCCAGGATCGAATGCAGAGAATATAAAAAACAACACATAAAAATGCATTCAAAAATCAGAAGCGAGATGAAGAATACAAGAACTAATAGAATACTCTGGTACTCAAGTATTTGCTATTACTTTTAAGTTATTACAATGGCTACTCTGGTCCTGTGTTACCTTGACCTTAAACCAGTTCCTGCCAGACAAATTGACCCTGCGGTATGTTACCTTCCTTTTATCTCTGAAAAACTGTGCTGGAAGCACATTTTGATCACAATAAACAGGCATGCTGCCACAGTATGGCTACACTTGAAGTAGTCCAAGTATTGTCCTCTACTCCACAGCCATAACTACTCACATAAAGGCTACTCTGACCTGGAGAAAGTACCTCAGCAGGAGCTTTTTACAATTCCCTAGAGTGTCAGTGCTAAACCAGCCAGCACTCCCATTAATTTCAGTGAGGGTTTCCCCAAGTGCTGGTATTCTAAATAATGTTGAAACATTTTCTCTTTGAGAGAACAAATATTAAGGTTGGAGTGTTGTGTCAATTTAACCTTACCTGTTACAACACAGGTAGATTTTAAGCACTGTTACAGACAAGACCGTAAATATTCTTCAGGCTACCAGACTGCATAAGAAAAACAGATTTTTAATACAAAGACTCCCAAGTAGAAGGTAACAGAGAAGCTTGTGCAGGAGCAATACACTCAGAGAATTCCAGAAGAAGCAGGAAATACATTCCTTGCTGAGGTATTATAGATAAGCCATATAGAGCATCTCATCGATAAGGAAAATATTTCAAAGCAGAATCATTCATCTCTGTTTTCCAGTAAAGCAATCGTAAGTATTAACAGCCTGGCCCGCAGAGCCTGCAACACATTTGCACACTAGAAGAACTTTCTGGTGCTGATTCCAGAGACCCCTGTCATCCTACAGATGTGGCTGTGCCTGCAGAAGCTTCCCCCAAAAAACAGATGACTGCTGGGCCTTGGCTACTGAGGAGGATTAAGGAGAACAATCTGACTTGGTCTTCAGATTCACAACCTCTCCTATCCCATCACAAACCCTCCTAGCCAAGCAGGTTCTGATATTCATCCAAAACACCAGCCAAACTCCTTCCTGAGATCTGTCAAACAGAGTGAAGAAAACCTCCATACTTGAACTTTTTTACTTGATGTGGCTTGTTTGACAGAAACAGGTAAAGGGACATGCACACAAGCAGCTGAGGCAGCAGACTGATTGAGGTGGCAATCTTCAGCAGGGAAGAAGAAACAAATGCCTTAAAACAATTAGTTCTTCCACCAAAAGTCTGCAGGACCACCAAATGCTTTTCTTGACAGGAAGCAATTCTGATCTAAATCTGACCCAATATGAGATTACTTTCAGATAAGCTTTTCAGAGTACATTTCAAATTTGTTAAATTACAGGGAACTTGATTTGCACCCATGAAAGAAAGGAATACACCCCACACAGTTTCTGGAAGATCTGGACATTTCAGGGGCGAAAAGAAGACAAGTTGGGCTCAGTGGTTTCAAACATGTTTTTTTCCCCCTTCACAGTCTTAGTCAATCAACCCCATTCAGAAGCACACAGGCAGGCAGAGCTTCCAAACATCTAGAAACACCAATTGCAGACAAAAGCAGCTTTGTTCCTTAGGAGTCCAGCCAGCCTTGCCGCCTATCTGTGCCTGAGGGCAGAATAACCTTGATTTCTGTAGAAATATTATTCCTGCAGCAGTCAACCAAAACTGCGAAGAGTTTATGACTTCAGGCAGAGAATTGACAGTCTCTGGACTCTATAATCAGTGAAAAAGTGGTTTATAACATTGTTTAATCTAAGAGAGAAGAAAACCAATCCAGGACAGATACAGTCCATAAGAAAAAGTGTTTCAGTGAGAAAGTCTTTCCCCTGAGGTAGCACATTTAAAGCTGCAGAAACACCAGAAGCCCTTATGCGGATACTTAAACTATAGTATTCTGTGCTCATTGTGGGAGTCATAAAATACATCAGTGGAATGAAGTCAGACCAAACAGGCTGATAGGTAAGAACAGCAAAGTTACAGTTGCTTAACATCGGTACTTGACTTAATATTTGCAGTCAACCTCACTGAATATTAATGGAATGGTGAAAAAGTTAAACACCGACATATTTACCAGAATTAGCTCCATATTTTCAGCAACAAATCAAGTGCTGAGGTAGAAGCTCAGCTCCTTTTTTTTCAGTTTTCCAATTGTCAGTAAAATCACACTTTACATAGTGTTCTTTCCTACCAGTGTCTCTAAGTCAGAGTCCTTGGATCTCAAGAGGGAGAAGTAAGACATGGTACAAAATTTACTCTAATGCTAATTCACTTGCTCAAGGTTCAGGGAATCCTCTAAGTAATGAGGAAGGAGCTCTCGATCTTGCATAACAGCAATCACAGAAAGGTTTAGAACAATTTTATCAGCCAGACAACATCAGAACTGGAGTACGGTTTCCTTGTGGTGAGAGCAGAAAAGCTATAATGAGCCCTTACTCTGAAGCTCAAGTGAAGGCACTACTAGGGATAACAGACAGAGAAGCTTAGGCCCCTTGGACTGGGGCTCTGAGCACCCTGATTTAGCTGAAGGTATCTCTGCTCATTGCACGGGGATTGGACTAGATGACCTTTAGAGGTCCCTTCCAACCAAAACCATCCTACAATTCTATGATTCTATCAATATACATACAAAGGTCTTCCGAGGCACCAGGGACAAATCCAGCCATGGATTCATAAAGTTCTTCATCAGAGCCAGGATTCAAGGAGCATTTCATTAACAGATCAGTGGACAGATGAGCCATGGACTCATACACAGACTCATCCTCCTCGCCTTGCATCAGCTCTTCTTTAATATGACTCTTCAGCATATCTGCAGTTTCCTGGAAAGTAAGGAGGGCAAGGAAAAAAATGTTCAAATCTCATTGAAATAAGAAGAATCTGGAGAATCAAAGCAAGCAAAAGATATCTCGCTCTCCCACCACTGATGGAAAAAAAAACTTCTAAAAGCAGCTCAATAAGGCTTCTCAAAGCAATTAAATCCCCACTATAGCTATCTGGGCTCAGCCTTCAAGATCCATGTTGTAATCAAAGTGAAACAAGTTGGTGCTGACACATTCCGAATAGCCATTACAGCTCCTCATCGTCCCTAGTTTCATGTTCTACCTGATGTCTGCAAACTTCTAGAACATAAGCAAAGCTCATTCTAAAAATACAAATGCTTGTCAAAGGCTATTTTGGGATAAACATAGCTGACCATGAGGGGATGAGTCTGCCACATGCATAGCACTTACAAGAAAGCAAAGTTTCAGCTATGGTGTATGTTCAGTTTCAGTTTCTTGGCATTAGCAGCAGCACATAACACCCAGAGTGGGAGTACACAGACCCTTTTCTAAGAGATTAACAGGAAACCTCACAACATGCAGCTGCTCATGTAATACAGGCAACTTTCAAATCACAGAACAGCAGAACCCTTTCTCATATATTTGCAACATGGGGTGGAAGGGATGGGAAGGCAGTGCAGATCTTCACCAAACCATGCAAGGAAGCAAAACATAAAGCTTCATCCTAGCCTTCCCTCCAGGTCTCAACTTTGTCATAAGCATAGCCATCTCAATTGGTTGCAGTACTACTACAATCCTCCACCACAATCTTATAGGCCTCCAACTCTCTACACCCGGTTCCCTCCGCTGTCAGCATGGGTCAGGCAGGTAACTCATGCAGTGCCTTCGGGAGGTGCAGAGGAATTTTTGCCAGAGAGAAAATTAGGTGAATAAAGGGGTTTAGTGGGATTTTCAGATATCCATACTAGTAGTGCTTCTAGCTAGTACCTTGCAATGAACACGCTGGTGCAGATCATTTGTGTGCTCTGCTCCTAACCTGCAGAAATAACTTGGTCAGCAAGCAGGATCTACTCCTAACACAGCTTAGTCACTGTGCTGGTGGAAAGGAGGACACAGCAAGAAGCACAGGACAGCAATAAGAGTTGGATCAACTTCCTAAGCATCTCCTACTTAATGCAGTGCAAATATTTTAATCACACAGTTTACAGTTTCTGCAGCCCTCCTGATCTCAGAACAGTAAATGATCTTTCTTTGGCTCTAAAGCATAACCCTAATTCATGCTTATGTCAAGAAGAAAGCCCCAGATCCCCAAGACCCCTAAATAAGGCTTAAAATCTATTGTAACAGGCTGGCAAAACCACACTAAGGTTGGCAGACCTATCACCCACCATTCAGACAACTGTTAGGGACAATTACTCACAATTTTTCAACTGAAAGCAAAGGCAAATAAAATCTGCCCAAGAATTCATATGATCTGAGTCAAGGAGCCACTTGTTATTCTGAAGCATGCAGGCTGGAAACAACTCAAATGGAGGAAAAAAAAAGTATAAACCCTATGCACACCCAAGGACTCTACAAAAATAATTGCCTGCAGCAGGTGGGGTCAGGTCCATGCCATAATCTGGAAAAGTCAGTATACTGTTTTCTGGGGATGTGGTTAGCTCAAAGAGAACTGAATTGTAGATTGGGGTCTCAGAAAGAACAAGTAGGAGATGGACAGCTATCCTAACACAGGAAGAAATGGATTTCAAGCGGAGTAGGCAGACTACACAGATCAGCTATGAATGAGCTAACAAGCAATCCAGACTGTACCAAGACTAATCAGAGCCTCTCAGACTGCACCCTCCCAAACACACATGCTGTTCCTTTATCACTACCTAAAATAAGAGGGATACAGGGGCTGCAGTTTTGCCAAGATCAGAGGTTAGAAGAGTACATCAGGCACCAACCACACCCCTGCAGAAACTTCATTAGATGGAGGGATGATAAGGAAACCCAGCCTCGCAGTCTCTGCTTCCTTCTTATCTGTTATGTGCAAAAGCCCCAAGAATCAGCTCAGCTCCAAAGGTGCACTCAACTCTCCAGCCTGGAAGCTTTCAGTGTGGCTGGATGCCCATCTTCTACATCCTAACACACCACACTGTGCCCCTTATTACTCTATTGCTCCCATAACACGATGTGTCAAGCTTGGTGCCACTGCTCACACCTGCCATGGGACAATGTAGAAGGACTGCTGCTCCCTCTTACCACATATTCATCAATGAATTGGCGGAGGTCCTTAAAGCCGTGCTTTTCTGCTATGGTGTTTGGATAGTGGCCATATTTGTTGGCTACGCTATAGGCCTGCAGTGCTCCGGGACACGTAAGCAGCAAGGCAGTGAGGTTCTTCAACCCATATCTTGCAGAAAAGTGAAGCAGTGTTGGCAACTCCTCATCTCGCTGATCTGCAAGAACAGCAGACTGTTAGAATCAAAGCTTCTCTCTAGCAACAACAGAGCCAGTAGGTGAGAAACAGAATTCCTAGAAAACGCACAGACCAAAGCAGGTGTGAAAGCCCTGAAAACTATATACACTGGTGATCTTGAGTGCTATCATGAAGCACATGCAAGAGAACTGGGTGATCAGGCCCAGTCAACACAGGTTCACAAAAGGCAAGTCTTGCCAAACTAACCTGATCACTTTCTGTGACCAAGTGACTCGGCTGCTGGACGAGGGAAAGGCTGTGGATGTATCTTCCTGGACTTCAGTAAAGCCTTTGACACAGTTTCTCACAGCATTCTGCTTCAGAAACTGTCAGCCTCTGGCCTGGACAGGCACACACTCTCCTGGGTGGAAAACTAGTCGGATGGTTGGGCCCAGAGAGTGGTGGGAAATGGTGTTAAATCCAGCTGGAGGCCAGTGACAAGTGGGGTTCCCCAGGGCTCAGTGCTGGGTCCAGTCCTGTTCCATGTCTTTATCAATGACCTGGATGAAGGCATCGAGTGCTCCCTTAGCAAGTTTGCAGACAACACTAAGCTGGGTGGAAGTGTCGATCTGCTGGAGGGTAGGGAGACTCTGCAAAGGGATCTGAACAGGCTGGACCGATGGGCAGAGTCCAACGGCATGAGGTTTAACAAGGCCAAATGCCGGGTCCTGCACTTGGGGCACAACAACCCTAAGCAGAGCTGCAGACTGGGAGAAGTCTGTCTAGAAAGCTGCCTGGAGGAGAGGGAGCTGGGGGTGTTGGTTGACAGCGACTGAACATGAGCCAGCAGTGGCCCAGGTGGCCAAGAAGGCCAATGGCATCTTGGCTTGTATCAGAAACGGTGTAACCAGCAGGTCCAGGGAGGTTATTCTCCCTCTGTACTTGGCACTGGTGAGACCGCACCTCGAATCCTGTGTTCAGTTCTGGGCCTCTCACCACAAGAGGGATGTTGAGGCTCTGGAGCGAGTCCAGAGAAGAGCAACAAAGCTGGTGAAGGGGCTGGAGAACAGGCCTTATGAGGAGCGGCTGAGAGAGCTGGGGGTGTTTAGCCTGGAGAAGAAGAGGCTGAGGGGAGACCTCATTGCTCTCTATAACTACCTGAAAGGAGGTTGTGGAGAGGAGGGTGTTGACCTGTTCTCCCAAGTGACAGGGGACAGGACAAGATGAAATGGCCTCAAGCTCTGCCAGGGGTGGTTCAGGCTGGACATTAGGAAAATATTTTTCACAGAAAGGGTCACTAGGCACTGGAACAGGCTATCTGGGGAGGTGGTTGAGTCACCTTCCCTGGAGATGTTTAAGGCATGGGTGGACGAGGTGCTAAGGGGCATGGTTTAGCGTTTGATAGGAATGGTTGGACTCGATGATCCAGTGGGTCTCTTCCAACCTGGTTATTATATGATTCTATGAAAATGGAACTAACTGCAGAAATTAACTGAGGTATCTAGTACATCTACAGGCTTGAGACCTATGAGCTTTAATAGCTTGATAGATGTAGGATCACAGGTTTGCAAGCATCTCTTTGACCTTTATTCTAGTAGAATCCAGCTACTGTAAGGTAACCATGTAATTGTGTCACATGAAAACAACTGCTGAGTGCTCATTGTGCACCTCAGAGCAGCTTTGGGGAGCATCACCTTTTCAATCTGTTTTGACACAGTCTACGTAGCTGCACCTGTCACAGTGCAAGGAAGTGAGACTGATGCGTATAATAAAGAAGTGTCACCTAAGCCCAAATGGCATCCCCTTTCTATAGGCATCATGAGAAATGTAATTTCCTGGCTGAGATCCAAGGTTTTTGGAGACAGCCTGTGCAGATACCACATACTGCAGTGTTAAGACACTCCAAGGTGAAACAACTGATACAGATAAAGTTTTAAAAGAAATCAAAAATCTTCAACTTACTTGTTGCCATATCTTCTTCTTCCAGCTGGTTGATTCCAAACAGGTGTAAACCACTGGCAGGAATATTCTTCTTGAGTGAATCAGTCAACAGTTTGTCCAGTGTGTCAATGCTGTATGGTACTATTTTAAAAGCCTAGAGATAAATGGAAAATAATTTTGTCTGGGGGTTCTGGAGAATCGGTTCAGATGGGATTTATAGGTCGTTGCTTTCTTTAGCACATATAAGAAAACAGTAGGCATAAACATTGAAGGTAGCAATATTCAGGTCAAGCAAAGAATATGAATACCTTCCTGGTCTAGAAACAGGGTATAATTAATCTGAGTAGATGAGAACCATACACTCCGCAACAATACAGAGTTCTATGAGAAAGTCACTCTTGCAACTGCAAGCACAGAAAACCATTACTTCCTACTTCGTTGACAGGTATAATCTTACTTCTGAAACTGTTCTCCAAAGTGTTAGTTCTGCTCTAAGTATGAACTAGTCCATTGTGAATTGCTCTGTTGTTCACTCTGGGTTTGGCTTTTGGATTGGTTCTTAGCCAAAGACTGCAAAACATGACTACTGCCCAAGCAGATGCACAGCCTAGTACCAACTGCTCCACAATTTGAATCAAAATGAAAGGGAAAGACAGCGTCTCCCTGCTCCACGTATGCTGATAACTAACAGTACTACTTTATAGGCTTCCACTACATCACTGATCAGCAAAGACAATACAGCTGGACAACATGCTTGTGCAAGCTTTACTCCTCTAGAAGGGTTCAGTTACCTCAACTGTGCAAAATACAACATTAGAACCGAGGAGTGGCTTTAAAGAAATAAGTGCTAAGAATAAACCTATAATCCTATGTTACTCTACTTCATTCAGCCAATATGAATCTTTGCTACCTCTTCATATCTTTTCCAAGTACCTTTAGGTAAAAGTTTCCAAATAATTGATTATTTATGGCACTTTGTTTTATTGAGTTCTGTCACATCAATCTTTTCAAGTCATCAAGGTCTAAATGTGAGTGTTTATTGACTGCATTTTTCTTTCTTAGTTGGATGGCCCAAGTTACCTCAGCCAGCTGTTTCCTACAGAGAGAGAAAAAGAGCCCATGCTTTCACTTATAAGAGATGTTAAAGTTAAGTGAAAATCCCTAAGTAACCTTCCATTTCTTCATTTCAGAAGAGCTACCTCATGGCATGCACTTTTGCTCACATCCATTTGTGTAGCCACTGACAGAGCTGGTTTCCAAAGCAGCTGTTTGCAGAGTCATTACCTGGCACATGAACTGTACTGGGTTGGCTGCATTAGCCAACAGACTGCTGATTTCCTCCATGTCAGTATGATACGTGACACTTGCTTCTCCCACCATCAAGTCCCCTGAATATATCTGCAGTAGCACTGTCCCAGAGGTTAGATCTTTTGAAAGAAAAAAAAAAAATCACTGTTAAGAACAAACAATGGTAATGACTCTACATCAAATACCCCGAGGGTAGGAGGAGTATGGAGATACTGCCAGCTGGATACCAGAACAGTTCCTGTTGTATTAAATTCATGATGAAAAAGGAAATTATATCGGTCTGAACACTAGATAGGAAAGTACCTTCTTCATAGCCATGTCAATGCCTATCACTCATGACCTGCTAGGTCCTTTGCTAACAGTAGTCTGAACCACTGATGTTAACAGTACACCATCTCAGACTAGAAAGCCTCACAATTTTCCGCTCCTGTCTTTCTCTGGAGCAGTCTTCAAACCATGTCATAAAACACGACAGTTGGGGAAGAAGGGAAGAGAAATCAGAAAAGTAACTAGGAACTTTGGAACCCCTGTCAGCCTCACTAGTCTCTGAACAAAATCAACTTAAAACAACTCCAGCTTTGCAACTCTATCCATGCAATGGATTTACCTCCCACATGCATCTTGGGAGATTCTTGATGTTTTGTCCAGTGTGCACTCAGGTCTGCACTTCCTCTTTTGAAACACCAATATTTTGAATCCCACTGAAATTAATCTCCCCCAATACCTACACTTGTCTGTTAACAAGTCAGGAAATAATGAAATAGTTACAGTCACGTGCAAAAGGAATGAAAAATGTATTTCTGTTAGAAACTGCAGAACTTACAGTCATACACTCCATCAATGGGAAGGTCATGTTTACAATTCAAAGTGCAAGTTAGTTTCCTACAAGGAGGGGCAGACAGGACAGGTGACTACAAACTGACCCACAGGGCATTCCATCCCATATACATCATACATAATATAAATTGAGAGGTCACGAGGGTCTTGCTCCCTTCTGCAATGGCCAACATCCAGTGAGGATCTTTTCTGTCTGTTTGCCCCTAATCCCGGATCCATGCATTCCTGAATCCAGTTCCTGAGTCCAGCTCCCTCCTAGCCACAGACCCATTACCTCATGTCTGCTCTGCAGTATTTGCAGTGATGTATAATCAAAGGGTGGGGATAAAATCTCATATATTTTGTACATATTTTATTACTTACTTTTTTTTCTTTTTTTTTTTTTTAAAAAAAAGCTATAGTTTCAGTTTCCAACCTGCAAGCCTTTTCCCTCTCATTTTCCTTTCCCCTTGCCCTGGGTATTGGAGGAAGGGAGGGATTTGGGAGCCCAACTGCTCGGTCTTAGCTCTGAAAACTTGCTGGACCAGGGCTAAACCATGACAGTGGTTATAACATGCAGTTAACGTTAAAGTCTACAAGCTGTGATCTGCTCTCGGAACTCCCAGTAAGGTGTTTCCTGATGCCGCTGAAGGGAAAAGAGAGGCCCCAAGCAGCAGCCTATCTCAGTTCCTCATCACAAAAGCATCACAGATGAGAACACAAGTTCAAGATATCCTGACCTCAAGCGTTTCTGTGTTGCAACCTTTACCCTTATCCCTCTGGCGCTTTTCAGGACAGGCAGGTTGAGATAGAAAGGAAGCAGTGGGGGTGCAGGGGGAGCAGAATCTCATCTCGGCTTACTTGGAGCCTCCACAGCAACTGTGTACTCATTCTCCATCTCAGCCAGCACACGCACAGATGGTGCATTCTCTGGAGAAAATTCAACTTCAGTTTTCACTTCGCCATCTAGTTTACATTTCATAATAATATAAATCGTTGTCTGAACCTAAGAGAAAAGGCATTATAAGATGCAGGTTCACAGCAGAAGAACACTTACTTTAAGTCCTTTTTCTAGGGATTTTGATGTCATTACTACTAACACATAAATTATGATCTGTCATTTTCATGGTCTTGAATGGTTTTCAGGAGTGTCTTCCAGTCATGGAGTAACTGTATAGGTGGCTTCTGTTATAGCCTGCACCAGCATAGATACATGAATTAATTCTGGAGTTTTACCAGTTTATCAGCTAGATTCATAAACTGAGTAAAGGTAGATTGATAAAATTATTCAACTCCATCTGTCTCTTCCCTCAAGCAGCACAGCCCCTTTCTAAACAGAAACAAACAAAGAAACTCAGATCTTTTTTCTTCGGAGGGGATGCTATACAAAGAACAGACAGGCAGCCATGATTCAACCTCTTCACAGTCATTTGCAGGACATGCACCAGAATTGTCATATTGAACTGCATCCAGGCTGTGGAGTTAATTGGTTCATTACAATCACCTTACTTCTACTTGCCAGCCCTAAATCTCACAAGAATGGAAGATAGCAAAGAGCGCGTATCTGCCTCCCAGCACACAAGATAAGCAGCTACATTAAAGAGACTATCTGTCAGTAAGTGACATTGTAGCCTAGATAACACTAGGCACTGCAGGTTACCAAGCTATTTCTGAGCTTAGGGAACAAAGCTCATGAAGCAGAGACACTGAGGGCAAGGGGGCTGAGAGGGAAGGTGACAGAAAAGGAAGTAAGGACTAATTCCTAGGCCTTTAATGCTGTTGCACTAGCCCACAGTAAGAACATAGCCCAAGGAGCAGACATACAGTACCCCACAGCGTATGCGGTCAGGCTGCACCACAGGATGGTACCCAGAGCTCTTGGACGATCCATGTTCTTCACTCATGGCAAGTGCATGGGAGTAAACTGGGTTCTTTTCTTCTTCTGTTTCTGTATCCGTCACAGAATCACAGCCTGAGTCTGAAATAAAGCACAGAGAGTCACGTTACATCACTCTCCTTTGCTGAAAATGCACATTATACACATTTGCCCTGAGAAACAGCCAGGGAGGAGGTGAAACTTGCTATTCTTCTTAATGTAATGCTCAGAAAAGGGGATCTAGTTAAAGAAAGGGAAACTACAGAGCTTCCTCTTTTCCCCCCTTACACGGATTGGTAGGGAACGTTCACAAAGACACAGAAGTGCTAGAGGAGCACCGAACATACCTATGAAACTAACAACAATGCCACTCTTTGCTGAGATGCATAGACTCTTCTCATGTTAGACAGGAAAATTAGTATATCATTGTCTAATATAAGAATGACCAGCAACTGGACTCATTTGACTCTAGTTGTGCACTGGGTAAATTGCAGGATGGGCAGCAGCCTTTAGTCTTCGTCTCTTAAAGTTAATTAAGAAGACCAATTTTTCTTTCATTTCAGTAGTGTCTTTAGTTTTCTAGATCCCGCTTATATTGCTTATCCCAACTCCCAGGTTCACTGTTGTGTTGACAAATACGACATGGGGCAGTAGTGTGAAGGGATCTTGTTCCTCAAACAAGAACTGTAAGCTCCGCTATCTATACAAGAGTGAAGTTGAAACATATCGGAGCCTTTGGCCTGAAGAATAACATTACTCTACCCACAACAATCCAAGAGTAGAAATAAATAAGTTTAACCCTACAATTTTTATGTACAAAAAATGTTCTCACCCCTATTTCCCAGTAACAGCATGGATACTCATGGAAGAGCAAACAAATTGAATTGATATCACCAGGTGCCAGAAAACCTAGCGAGAGTAAAAATAGATTATGTGTCTCCTACCCTTGCCAAGAAATACTTTTCCCAACTAGAGAAAGGAAGCAACAGACAATTTTCTACCTATTCAGTAGAAAACACTTTCTTCTCTAGTCTCTGCCTCTTGATTCACAATTTGTATCTTTTTCCCATCTCCCAAAACGTGAGATAAAAGTCATTGACTTCCCCTGGCTGGAATACCAAAAGGAACTCTTAAATCTCTCTCATGGCCAAAATTTTCCAAACCTTGGCAAAATGAGGAACAGTCAAGAATTTATTTTTTATTTACCACTTACTGTAAAACACATCTTTGAAGAGCAGTACAAATTATTTACTAGATAAAATTCCAGATTTTGACTGCCAATTCTTTAAAATTAGTAAGAAATGTTCTACTTAAAATGCTCAGTCCTGATGAGAAAGACCTTAGCAACCAACTACACTGTCTAAACTATGGCATCCACACAGCAAAGCTGCCAACAGCCCAGATTTTACTCAGAATCCCCCAAACCCTAGCTACATCAAGTTTCCACAAATCAAGCGAGTTAAAGTTCATAAAGCAGGCTTCTATCAGAAGTTCACGTCCTGATCTAGACTGCATTATTATTATTAGTGCTACCAAGGGCTTAAACTTTGGATGTTTGAAATTTCTTCTCATGCACGTTTTTAAAGATATATTTTCTATACATGTAAATGGAATTTTATGAATTGCATGAATGCAACTTTTCTTTCAGGAGATAGATTTTAAGCTACAAAATTGTAGTGAATCATTGAGCTGAAATTTTTATAACAAATAGTGGTGCACATATGCTTGCTTTAAGTTTGTGAATCACTCCACAAGGCAAGAAAGCCTACTCACATGAGTGCAAGTAGATGGCTGCTTTAATGTTTGCTGTAGAAAGAGCAAAGCCAAAAATCTGCAGGTCTGTAAAGTTCAAGTAAGGTATCACCACCAACATCAACATTTCTTAAACAAACGTAGAATACTACATGTAATTTAGCAAATAGATTTTAATACTGCACCAACACAAATCCGCAGATTTGACCAAGAAACTACTTTGATACAAGGCTATGTACTAGTGGTGGGATTTTCAGACAGTGGTACCAAGTATTACAGAAAATGAACTGAGGTTTTAATCCCTTAACTCAATATTTTAATTGATACTGTCCAAAGCCATCAGCTGCAAGAGCCAGTCCCAGTTTTGGGAACCCTTCTCTAAGGGAAAGGCGGAGAACTCTCACCTGGGAACACCAGGTTGCTCAGCTACACAGGAGAAAATAAAGCACTGGTCCCATATCCTCCTCTTACATGATAACTATCACATCAGGCAGTTAAGCATATACAGAGTAAAACATCATGTCTTTTAGGCAGGAGGAGGAAAGAATACTTATTTCCAGCACAATTAAATCAGAAAGAGTAAGCTCACTGCTGATAACAGGGAGCCAATGGTGACCAAATTACAACAAAGCATTAATGTTCCTGCAAGATATACACAAGCTGGCACTTGCCAGCATCCTGACACTAAGGGCATCATCCTCGTCCCAATATGGAACCATTAGTGTGGTAATTTGGACCTCGCTTGCCCAACATATGGTTTATTTCAGAGAAAAATGAAACCTAAAGCTGTGGATCCCAGATACAGCATCTACAGTAAGCAAGAATAAGAGGCAAGCAAGGAGAAGCCCCCTGGTCTCTCTGTTTTACTGACATTATTTGTTACTACAAACAAATTAGTAGACAAACAATAACTTGAGCTTTTAATAAGTTCTCACATGGCCTGATCCTGTCTTGTACTTCCGCATTCTTGTAACAGAGTTGACTGCCCAGAGGTCAATATGTAAGAACAGAGCTGTTAAGTAATATGGGAAGAACTGAGCAATGTTAATCAGTAATTAGATTAGCAGCTGCTAAAATGAGCATATAGAGTTTCAGGTGTAAATAACTCATCTGTGTTTTCATTCAGAAAATTCTGAGATTCCAAATGACCAACTTCCCACATAAGCAGTGAAGTGATGCTGTGGTCATCTTGCAATTTTCAGTCACATGCTACCGACCCAAGAACACATAAGCACTGGAAGAGGAAATCATCCCTTTACATTCTATAATATCCACGCTCTAAAGGGTTGAGTTGTTAGATCAGGCTTCCCACTCACTAAGATACTTGAATAATGACAATCCATTTGCATATACAGATTCATCAATTTTATCATTGTAATTATGCCCAGGCGAGCAAGGGCTTCTCTGAGATCAATCGACTCATTAGAAAGTTAAGTGAATACCTGAATTGAGCTTCTCCATGAGCAACCACTGTAGGTCAGCAGCTCGTGGTTACAAAGGACTCTGCATTGACTGGAGGGCCTTTCTGTTCCTCTTTAAACAAAAGCTACCTCAGGCCGTGCTTGACAGTCTGTGAAATACTTGTGAGAACAGCAGCAAGAGGAGATGCGGTCCAAGAAACCCAACCACATTTCCCCTTGAAGAACATGCCCCTCTCCAGGAAGCATCAGTAGCTAAGTTACAGAGAGCAGCCCCACGCCTGCTCTTTCTTGCCTGCCTTGCCCAGCTCCCACACAGCTGCCCTGCAGAAACTCACCCTGGGGAAAAGCCCGGGGAAAACGCAGACGTGGCCATGCAATTCACGAGCCACTGAGCAGCGTTAGAAACTAATGTGAAGCAACCAGTTATTTTGACCTGTTGCTGTACAGCTCATACAGCTCACTCTGTCGTCCATTTCCTACTGGCTAAGCTGGTGGGCTATCAGCATGGAGCCGACAGCTGTGGTTTCTCAGACGTCACCACAGGACACGTGAATGCTCAGAAGGAGTCAGCAGCCTCTCCAGATCATTTTGTCATCCAGATACTCATGCAAATGGCACAACTGGGCAACAGTTTGTCTTTACACACTCTGCATGTGCAGGCTACCCCCTCAAAGCCATCTGTGCACGCTTCCCACTATCTGTTGACCAGCTCATAAGCCTAGAAAACTAGCTTTCATGAAGCCTCAGTCTTTTACCCTAATAAAGCCAGAGCAAGAGGGAAGTCCCTCAAAGAGAGCTCCTGCTACTACCTGAAGCTTGCAGCTGGCCAGCTTCCTTTTCCAAGAATGAACAAAGACATTAAGTCTCCACGGGCAATTCCAGCTGCATTTGTGAGAAGCAGGCAGAGCACTGACAAAGTCAAGGAAAGCAGGGAAAGTCATTGCGTTATGGTAACCTCACAGCCCCTGCTTTACCAAGGAGATACATGCTCAGCAGTGAAACATCTTGTGATAGCCCCTCAAAACTGGGCTATACTGTAGCATTTCCTCTTTCAATAGAATGGAGAGAAACATGCAGAAAAGTAGCAGGTCAGAAGAAAAAACATAGCAAAATGTAAGATTTGGAAATGTGTTCATACAGAATAAATAAAGTATTCATCTCCCCCTTCTCTCTAGCCTCATCACCCCAAGCAGGTTGTCTACAAGCACAGCACCTAAAAAAAAGATTTTCAGTTCTGTAAAGACAGTGGTTATGTTTCATTTGTCCTGTAAAGTTGGAAGTTGCAATAAACTAGTTCTCATCCTTCATCAAGGAAACAAGCTGGTTTTATTACGCAAAGTTTTGCTTGTGCCAGTGTGTGCACGCTTCCTTGTGCATCTCTTAAGGAAGTTGTATCCTTACAAAGCACACAACTGGGTTATTAAGAGACCTGTTACAGGACCAATGCTTCAGTAAATTGTGAGAAACCAGAGGGTAAGTTGTGTTTACCTTTGTAACCAACAAAACAATATATATCCTTTATACTAAAAAGCATACATTACTCTACAGTTCCTCTATAAAGCACGTCTCAACCAAACTTCAAGGAACAGGTTTCCTTTGTTATTTTTTAGAACTACAGACATCTAACTGAAATGAGAAAAATGCCTTTGCAGCGCAGTACAAGAGGCTTTCATGATCAATACAAAAAATTTAACTCAAGTCAGTTCATCTGTTCACTTTTCTTAGTTCAGCATTCCAAATGCTGCTTCCAACTTATTTTTTAATATCAACTTTGAAATAAGAAGTTTTGGGAGAAAGTTAAGTTAGCAAAAGTTGTTTACAATGCCAAGGGCAACTCCATGTCACTCCTATAAGTGCTGTAAGACAGGGATGAGAAAGTGGCCAATTAATACTCCACTTGGGTTGCAGAAACAGGAAACTCAGCATGTAGTTCTGAAAACAGTAAGGTTAAGAAAGGAAAGTCCAAAATGCCACAAGAGTAGAGAGGATGCAGAAAAGAAAGTAAGAAGCAAATATATTAAAAATACCAGACACTAGAAAAGGATAGTAGAAGAAAAGCCTCAAGCGGCTGGGGAACTGGCAAAGAACAGCAAGGTAAACCACAGGATCAAAGGTACCTCCTGTGGGAATAATCTACTTTAGGGACAAATGTCACCAGTAACTTGCATTTGACTGCTTGGGCTGGGTTCCAACATTATTCATGTCAGATGAAAAATGAGACTGAGGATGCAAAGTCAGCTGTGAAATGACTGTGATCAGACTGATGCATATAACCATTGCATCTCACATGACATTTCCTCATGTACAGGTAAGAACCCCAGATCAGCAGACCTTTCTGCATTCGCAGCGGATGGAAATTAACACAACTCTGGAATTCTCATCATACAGTGCCGCACAGGTAGCAACTGAGAAACTGCCTACCACACATCACCTGTGTAGCAATACCCCTCAGCCGCCTCTGCCTTCACTGCAGATTACTACTGGATGGGTTCTTATAGTTCAATCTGGGACCATCAGTGTGCAGTCCCCACTTCAACAGTAGCTCAGGGAGGTACACTCTGGGTCTGTAATGCTGCAGATTGCATGAAGACACTATCCACGAAGATCTAAGAACAGGGAAGTTTCACAGAAGCTCGTCAATCTCCCCAGGATGACAAGACAACATTCAGTAATCTTATCACAGATTAAAGAGGAATTTGCAATTTGTGACCTCCTGCAAAACTCTTTCAAGCTTACAGCTCTAGTTCATTCACTAGCAGTCCTGAGGCAAAAGCAGGACATTCAATGTGAAGAACTGGATGCACCTGAGGTTGTGACTCTCACAGCTGCAATGTCCCGGGAAAAGCACACAGCCTGGATCCAGCACAGGTTTCCCTACAACCCCAGTAACAGACAGGTGCTCCCCAAATATAAACTCCTGTTCTGAGACTGCACCAAATTCTGCTCTTGGAAACCTCATCAGATGATCTTGCACAGTCACGGAGAAGATATGTCTTCTTTGGTTACCTCATAAAGCATGAGTACCAACACTGCCCCTACAGCACTGTCACTTGTCCAGAAAACACTTGGTTACAAATCAAATGCACACTGGACTCCGGAGAGTTATTCTAGTTTAGTGAGTTTCCTGAGCCGCACAAAATAAATCCATGCAGTTGTCTGGGGGCAGATCTTCACACCAGAAAGAGTCATAACAGTTTAAAATAAAACTACACCCATCACAGCCCTCCTTCCCCTTCCTGTTTCCCCTTTTTGTCTTTACTTTCACCAGGGGTTATGGGCCACACAACAGAACCAGTGGAAAAGAGCACGTGTTTGGCTGCACCAGCGAGATGCAGGACTAGGGTTTCTGCTTCAGCAGCTGACAACAGGGTTGTAAGTTCAGCTGTCAGTCCCTGAACTTCAAGATGAGGAGGAACATTTATACATTTCACTTAGACCTACTGCAAAGACAGTAGCTGCCAGCTTAGAGGTGAAATGCAGAGTCCCCCTTAAAACACAGAGATAACACAGTTTATCTGACCATGCTTAGAGTACACTACAAATACAAAGTTTATTCAGCTTGTAGTTCTTTCACTAAAGTTCAAGCAAACATACCACATTACGCCTGCCTCAAGCCAGAAGCATGGCTGTTCAGAAACTACAAGTCAACTCATTAAAATTCTTTAAACTCTCAGTTAGTCTGAAGGTCTCAGAGGCCTAGAGGTCAATCTGTGACAGGATTATGTGTATAAATGTGAAAAATTATTAATAGCTGGGGTGCATAGGAACAGGACAAAGATGGGGAAAAGCTTCTGAGGAACGTACAGGGTTTCAGCCACTCAAACAATAGACATTGCGTACATGACCAAAATCTCAAAAAAGAGGGACTGGAATAGTTCACTTCAACCACCTGTGCCAGGAGGAGACAACACATACTGAAAAAAGTGTACGCATGGGTGACGATTTTTGAAGCTGGCAAGAACCATGTTACATCCATCACTGATTCAAGACTTCCAGAGCAAGCAGGTGGAGAAACAAACATTCAACTTGATGATTAATAATTTCTCTTCTTGCAGTAGCTCTTTGCTTCAGTTTAAGCAAAATGCATAACATTTGCATGACAGAAAAAAACCTGTCCACATAAAAGCCCACAAAGCTGGAAATACACCTAAGAGAGCTGGGTAGCTGCTTTGGAAACATCCCACCAGGAGATAACTGTTTGACTGAAAGTGTGGTAATACAAGTGGCTTCAGTAAATCTAAAGTCACGCTATTAAGTGGACTACCACTTGCTGTGCAATGCTATGCCAGATCATCCAGCCAGATTAAGGGTGGACAACGAGGCAAACCATTCTATTTTGCAGCAGTCCATGCTAAGGTTAGTCTGTGCCACTGGTAAAACCTTCCTCTGGGAAACACAAGGTCCACAATTATTCTCAAGTCATTTTTGAAAAACACATTGGAAACTTTCTGTGGTAATAACAAACAGCCATGAAAATCCTACAAAACGTACCCCAGAAAATGAAACAATGGTCCAAGTGCACAAAGGTCTCTCAAACAACCTGAAGTCTGCTCCACACATCTCTTCAAACCTCTGTAAAATATCTTTGGTTTGACCACGCACTTCCACAAAAATTTTGTAGAAATTATTTCAACTGTTCCAAACTTGGACAAAGCCATTAGTGATGGTCACTGGGCTCCTATTTTAAGCAAGTGTTTGACAGCCTTGCAGTTCACACTAGCAGATACTTAGAATTAGGCTTAGTCAGTATCTTAAAGTTGCCTGTGAGAAGATCTACAAGCTACAGAGAAATACGATGAGTATTTGTGATGTGCATGAAATCTACTATAACCTGACACTTCCTAACCACACCAGTTTCTGTACTTTTATGAGTTCTGGACTACGATTTCATTATCTCTGTCTAGAAAGCTATTATGCACCTATGCTAGCACCACTCAAATCTCAAGCTGTTACAAAAGATAAGCCGTGAAGTACTGCTTTTAATGTGCATAAACTGGGACTCTGTGAAGCACCTTGATGACAAACAACGATCTATCCCACAGCTTGGAAGACTATTTCAACTGCTTGATCCCATTTGCTACAGACGGATAAGGACATGCATACATTTCTCTCAGCATCACTTGGGGGCCTAGTTAAGGTTCTGCTTTAAACAGAGCTCTGAAATCTATGTGTTTTCAGAAGCAGACATTTACAACCATACCAGCCTCTGCAAAAGGCATGCTACCAGTATGTTCACCCAACCTTAACTCCTGTGCAAGAGCGTCACAGTTTCCTTTCTTTCACAGGCAGTGAGAACCAGCCAGGCTGCAGAGCTCCCAGATAATGCAGCAGATTCTCATTGCACCCAGAGGGCTGATCAATACCTCACCCATTCCTCTTCAAAGAGCAAGGTCAAAGAAGCATATCTTCTATTTCAGCACTATATAACACAGAAAAATACAATTTAAAGAATTCACTTAATTTTGCCCCTTGAAAGACAGAAAAAAAAGGAGCAAGGGAAGGAGAGAGCATTGCAGTACAGCAGGTAATCATGTTACCTCATGGTCTTCAAGGCCACACCAACAACCTAGCAGAAACATAGGCAGGATGCAATTCTTTTAAAATGGGACCACTCAGAATACACTCTTCCACAAAGCACTGAGAGCCAGAAGTAAACATCAAATGGTCCCCAGCTTCACATTTCTCTGTACTTATAGATTTGTATATTGATTCCTGTGCCTTTCTACCTCCAGCTTGCTTCCTTCACTGTATTCCTAATATCCAAACATACTCTAAAGATCCAAGCAGAGATCACAAACTTGGTACAGGCAACCACATCCAATCTGCAGCTTCTAGAATCTCCTAAGGGACAAAATGGATCTCACAGAGTATGGCACTGGACTGAAAACTCTTCAGGAACACAGTGAGGATGTGCGACCACAGTATGAGGGCTTGAAGAGATCAGCTGGTGAGGAAAATACAATGCTTGGATCTCATCTAGAATCTCATACAGACAAGTAAAGATATTCCAGCAGGGCTGGAAGGACATCACAGTAAGTTAGAGCTGGGGCCTGTTTACAAGCTGGAGCCTTGGAGATACAGCATTAGCTCTCTAGCAATATATCAGGTGCCAAAGCATTGCCTTCTATAAGGCCAAAGATTAAGGAGACCATTTCATAGAAGTATTGCTTTGACATAACCTGATAATCCTTTTCTAAGATGACAAGAGATGTCAAATTAATTCACTGAACTCTTTTTGGCTGCTTTATTTCCAGGATGTATCCTTTAAGGGGGTGACACAACTTTTCAGTAAAGTACTTAGCCATGTCATGCCTCTTCTAGCAGTATTATTTTTTGCATGCAGCGTTCCTCAATAGCCAAGTTTTATGGAATTTAATAAGCTGCACAGGGAAATGCTGCTACAGAATTTGAGTCTTGTTCTACCTCCACATGCAACAACAAACTCCAGAGGCACTGGGAATCACACTACAGCACGCCTTGTAGGAATATCTTCCTATAAAGGACAGAATGGCTCTGTGGGGAGAGAGGCTGCAGTCCTCAGTTTATAGCATCCCCTTCACTACTGCCTCACCTGCAAGTTTCAGTGTTAGGCTGACCAAGTAGTCCTGACTGAAGTGCTATGTGACACAAACAGACACAGCAGATGCTACTGTCAGAGGAATAATTACCAATGCCACTGTACAATACAGATCACTAGCGATTTAATAAATTATTGTAGTAGGTACCCAAGATCACCACTGTCCTATGATAAAGGGTGCAGCCCTTTTACTGTCTTGTGGCTTTTGTGGTTTCTAGTGAAAAGTTGCCTTTAAAAGTATCCAATGTGAGTTAACATGCTTTTAAGGGAGATGCTTGAGCAGGGAGGTTGGACTAGATGATCTCAAAAGGACCATTCCAAACTGAACAATTCCATGGTATGCTTTTAAATTTCATTCATGGTTTTACAGGTGCAACAGAAGAAAGTCAGGAGGTTAATTATATTCTTGGACATGTACAGGAGGGTGAATGATAACAGCTTATACCATTTCTGCTGTGCCATTTCCCTTCCCAACAAAAACTCACTGCCTTGGTTTCTGGCACCTCTCTCTGAGCCTCCTAGTAAGTAGATTAACATTCCAGCACTTCCTCAACAACCAGGCTCCAGCAAAATTCTCATCTTCCTTCTAACTGCCAACTGTCCTTCATATTCAGCACTTCCTTACACCCATTTCTGATCCTTCTACTTTGCAAAAACTTTGCTGGTACTGATCCTCCTTTCTTGCCCATTCCACTGCATGAAAGCTCTACTCAGCCAAGGCTGCATAGCTGTTACATGTAGTTATCACCTTAGTAATCTCTGGCAGATGTCAACTTCCCTGAGTTTTTCCCTGTAAGAGATTGCTTTGGTACAGAAAGTTCAAAGGCACTAAATAACTGTTACATGCTTTGGAAACATCAACTTTTAAAGCAGGAGATTTCAAATTTTTCAAGACAACTTATCAGGGGCTGAAATAAACTAGACAAGTTGAAATGTGCATAATATAAAACAGATATCAACTGAGCTTTGAGTTGAGAATACAGGAGGAAGATAAAGGTCACTGACTCCGGCTGTGCAGCACAGACACCCAGCTGCACAGTGCACACAGCACATCATAGTGTGATATCCAAGACAGCTTAAGTAGCAGACTGGTCCGTGCACACTGGCTGATGATGATACTCTGCCAGACCCGAGGTGGTTTGCACAGTGCTACCCTGAGTATTTCCATGTCCTTAGCACTGTTATGGTATAGCCTGCAAAACTTCCCCGCAGATAACAGGAGTGCCTGCAAAAGAAAACCATCATGCCCTCTGTAGCTTCCCACAGTTAAGAAACTGTACAAGTAAAAATGCTCTACAAGAGAGCAAGAGTCAGTGCCAGCACACACTCAGTTTTCAACAAGTCCAGATGAGTGCTTCCCCATTTCTGAATTCATACTAAGCTAACAAAAATTAAAATAGCTTTCAGCATGTGACAGGTGGGGGTGTCATGTTTCCATGATACACTAAACAAACCACAGCCTAACAGCTGCACCAGAGGCTAGAGCACAGCCTGAGCAGGGCTAGTGTGCAGGCTCTGGAGAGGTACTTGTCCTCACCGCGTTCTGTGTCATATACTCCACTAACTCAGGATTCAGCTATTAGAAAGTTGAAGCTCAGTCATTTTTGCATCAGGCTTAGTTTTCCAATGTGTGCCAACACTGCTATTATAATACTGGTGAACACATGTGAAGAGAAGCACTTCCCAGAGGAAGATACCCAGACAAAGGATTTCAAATATGGTCATAAAGATTCCTCTACTAAGTGCCCTAGGAACTGAGGGCTGCCTTAGTCAGGAAAAGTTCAGTCTGCAGTAGAGCATGGACTTCACCGAGACCTTCTAGAAGTGCCTGACTTCAAAGCCTTCATCTAAAATCTTAATAATGAAGTCCTGGGAGCAGAGCATGGTCTGTGTTTCTCTGTGGGAGAGGTCTGCTGTCACAGACACTCTTACTTTAAGTCACTTATGCTGGGATTGGCTGCAACAAGACTATAAAGTAGATGCTATTTTTTTATTACCAACCAAGAAGAAAGTTTTCACAGTTTCACCCAAACAGAGAACTACGTGCACCTGGGGTTGTCTTCTCTTTAGAGGAAGCACCAGAACATTTGCATTTGAGGCCATTCACAAAGTCCATCTATAGAAACTCTTGATGGAAGAGGCCGCTTAGTCAATTTTTTTCCCCACACAGGAGTAGGATCTAATATATTAATCCAAACACTTCTGTCATTAAACCAGGCTATCTTTCCTTCACAAGAGTCAGAGCAACAGCAGACAGCTTGGCTCGACAAATCTCTCTGATGTGCAAGCAGCTAACAGCTCACATCAGGTAGGGCTCCCATAACAGTAATGAAAGTCCAGAAATTCTAAACTTTTGTGTACCAAGCTATTTGGAAAATCCTACAGCAGACTCCACAGCAAATGAATTTGGTTTTATCTCACTTTTTTGAGGTCAGCCTGAGATCATTGTATGCTTGTTCAAACTAGAAAACAGAAAATAAGTTGATTTTTTTGTTATGGTTACGTAGAAACAACAACAAAAAGCCAAAGCACAATCTCCCTTTCAAAACACCATTTACACAAAGCTAAAGCACAGGGGGGCTTTTTCAGTATATGCTAAATTTCAGCTGAGATGACACCTCTGGAGAAAGACTCTATGTCCAACTTACTGCAAAGAAGTTTTGCTGTAGATGTACAGCAGCCAGACCACTAAACAGTCAGACACACACATATACTTCCCTAGCTGCTCAGACAGACAGCACTGTGCTACTACCAAGACTCACCAACGCTCCCTCCCAGGTTGGACAGCTAGATTAGCTTAACACAATTAATTGACTGCGTCCAGCATGAAAGAGAATGGAGATTTCTCTTTAGCTAAACAAGACTCTGCATTCAGCACATCACTGCCAACAGACAGCTTTCCCAGCATAAAAATCAGATTTTGGGTGCTTACCTTCAACAAACCCAGTTCCTCTCTGTAGAGAGAAGCAGTTGATATAGAGTGGTTTCTAGCTGATCCATTTCCACGCCTGTCCCCTTCACCTCAAACTCTTTGACTTTGCATGTGCCCAAGCTAAGCAAGATGGGTGAAACCCTCTCACTAGTAGGGATCCACTTGGCTATGTGAAACTTCCCGCTACAGCCAGACCATGTAAAGAAGGACAGAGATCCTCATGCTTCCCCACTCTACTTCCAGCCCAGGAATCAGAATTCTTACTCCTGCCCTGTGTTGTGCTTTGTGCACTCAGAAAGCAGCAAGCCAGGAGAGACTGGTGAGAGATGGCTCCAGGAAGAGATTTCAGGATCAACATCCCTTGTACTCTCACACACTCTACAGCTACACTAGAACTTACTCTGACCTAAAATAACTCTGATAGTCCTCAAACATGTTAAGTAAAACCACTAACACTAGCAATCCAAAGACAATGTTGTTTAAACTTACTGACTTTGAAAAGCATATTTAAAATCAATAAAATACTGGTGCTGTGCTCTAGACCAGTGTTTGGGTGAAAACAGTAACTACATTGTTACTTTAGCCAGGAAGTGTCAGAAAAGCTAATTTAATCTCTGGTCAGTTTGGGTTTTTTTTTTCTTTTTAGAGTACAAAAGCTCAGCCACTGTTTTCTATCTTCTTAAACGCTGGAAGCAAAGCAGTCAGACCACTTTAGCCCTAGGTTATCCACTGGGAAACCAAGACATTTTAGGAGTGTTTGAAAGGGAGATGTAAACTTTAGGGCGCGCAGGTTTTTGCAAGGTAATATGAAACTTCTTTTGTGACCTGGTTGCTTTCAGAACACCATCTTCAGCACAATCCCCAAGTCACTTTTTTTCAGGAAGACTGTTCTGGCCAAGATCACATCTTTCAAAATTTATTTTTACCATGATAGCTTTGTCATTGTGATTATTACAATTGTTATTCTGGCATAAAGCACCTTTATGTGCACAACACCAAACACACTAGAACTCACTAGTGTGCACTGCCTCATTTATGCCACTAAATACAGATAAATCTTAGTGCAAGATGCAACCACAGGACTCAAACCCTGCTAAGGCTGACAAAGAACACTGTAACCCTAAGTATGGCAGTGTGAAGAGGCGATTGCTTTTAGACTGGTTGGGTTATTTTTAAAGCCATCTATGCAATTCTCCAATTAATCTCCACTATTCCATCATAGGTAGCAAGATAGCCTAAGACAGCCTCCAAATTCAGAAATTCTCTACAAGTTACTGGTTCTCTCTCCTGAATTAGAGACCAATTGACCAGGCACAGGAAAATTGGCTTTCAAAACCTCATAGTTTACAAGTGTTGTGCAATTTGCTTTAGTTTTCTTCACCTCAGTAAAACATGTTATTAGTGGAAAAATAAGAATAAATAATATCACATATCTCCCTCTTCCAACCCCTGACCAGGAAGCGCAACTCCACGGATGCTACCTTACCTTCTGAAATAGCCTTCTTGACAGCTGCAAGGTAAGCATCAGGCTCATCATCATTTGTGAGTTCCTGCCACTGAGACCAGTCCTTGAAAAAGGTCAAATAGTCATCGCAGTCCGTAACACCACAGAACAGCTTGACTACTTTGTACGGGGGCCATAAAGCTTCCTGGAGGCTCTGCAGGACAGGAGGGAGATAAAAACTCTGCACCAGCTCAGCAGATAGCAAAAGGATGATGCTCCGACTTTTGCTGAACAGGTCCAGCTCCTGGTGAGAGATGGCAGACTTGCCTTCCAGTTGGTAGCTCAGAATCCGATGCTTTCGAACGTGCCGAGTAAATAGGAAGAGATTCTGGAGGTATTCACACCATTCAGTGGCGTCACTTGCATACACAATCAGCACATCATATCCTCCAGGGGCTCCTGTAAAGGTGCAAGATGATCACAGCGAGGAGGATAAAATTCAAAGTAAGAAATGACCCACAGCTTTGCAACAAAAAGCCTACAGGGCTATCTCTATCATTCATGTTAGAAGCTCCAAAGCACTTTAAAAGAACAGGAGATAAATCCAAAGTGAGGTGTTCACAGCCACAGAGCAATTCTAAGAGTAGTTGAACTCCTAATTGCGTTCACCCCACTAAAATTTCAGTATTTTTTTTCATTTCCAAAACCTATTTATGATGAAGGGGATTTCCTGTGTAATTTCAAGTGAAACGAACCACATGTGGAGATCTACAGATTTAAAGCATGTTGATAGGAAAAAAAACACACAAAAACCTGACCTCCAAAACAAACTAGCCTGAAAAAGGGAGTTTACCTTTGCGTGTGAAGTGAAATAATTTTCAGCAACTATAGGGTCTCTGCGACACAACTGCAGACCATGAGCTGCTCAAGCAGAGTACAGACTAAAGAGAACATCTAAAATAAGATAGGCTTTCATTTAAATGAGGTCCCACAACGCTTACAGGAAGTCACCAAGGCTTCCATGGTGTCAGACATTTGCTGTCACGGTAGCAGAAAGCAAACTGCCTGCAGAGTATGCATGTAACAGAGGGGTACTCCAGCCCCCGCGCTCACAGTACAGCAATCCTATCGTTCAGGTTGCAGAGACTTCTCAAACGTGTATTAGAGTCCTCCCCCCTGCAGAAACGGCAAGGGTTTTGGTGTGGGGCTCCCCACAGAGATGTGGCCATGGAGAGTTGGCCTAGATCTCCCCCTAGAACTGTCATACAAAGATTTCCCAACCATTTTGTCATGACAAAACCTCTCTGCAGAGGGGAAGAACTAATACAATAGTGGTGGCCATGACAGCCCAAAAAGTTGACTTATTCCATAATTCTCTAGAGATGGCTCATACCTACACACTCAGCATTTCTGTGCCCTGGAATGGAAGAACTTTTAAAACAGCTTCCTGATAAGATTGAACCAGCATGACGGGATGCAGGACTCTCCCACGATCTCAAGAAAACTTTTAAGCCTAAATTTAATTTCCTATCCACCTGTGAAGAAGTTTAGACAAATTCGAGGATTATGGCTCTGGTCCCATGGTAAATTTCAGATCTTATTAGGAAATTGTCTTCTAATTCCAGTTTGACTCTGAAGGTGTCAACATTTCCAACCCATCTCCATCTAGAAGCAAGCAAAGACAGATTTTTCTAATTAAAGTAGAAGGCAATGCCTAAAATTTGGCATGCCAAGGAGAAACACCTGCAGAGAGTGAATTTACCAGAACTAAAGATGACAGTTTTGCATTCACCTTATTAAAATTCAATCAAAACTGAACAGCCTCCAAAGACTCCATTCTGTCACCTTCCCCAGAAGGAAGAAATATGTCTAGGCTACAGCACCCTAGGCCCTCTCACCTCAGCTCCTATAGCCTTTTACACTTCTAGGATAAACTGAGGAACAAGGTTTTTAAAAGGGGAACTGAGAAACAAAATTACTGACTCCACTTTTAGAGCCAAGGAAACACTCTATGTTTATAAGCAAAAATACTGGAAGTGGGTCTCAAAGTGCTAAATAAGCTTAAGTCAGCAACAGGACTGTTTCAAAGGAAACAAAAATCTAGAAACAGCTGCAATTGCAACATGCCCTTTTAAAAGAAGGATGACACAGGACTTGCTTTGCTGGATCATGGTATTATTTGTCTAACCAAATACCTCCCTTTGCAGCAACAACTACTGTCCAGTCCTCATGGGAAAGCACAATAAATGGAGAACACAGAATGTTTCAGGGAATGTTTCCAACAACTTTTCACACATCATTTACAGAAAAACATAGTGCATATTCTGCCTGTTGCACAACATAAGGAAATCCTGAGGTGAACATCAAGCATTTAATTTCTTTAAGCACTAAATGGATGCTTTGACAATGCATTAGTTGGAAAAAAACACAAGGAAGTCTTCAACTCAAGTAAGAAAGATCAAATGCTATATGTAATAGCAAGACGAAGAAAGATTTGTGCCACTCAAAAAAAATGTTCATGCTCTGAAGTGTAATACAGTTAAAATTTAGACAATATCTTGTTTCTGCATTCCTAAACTTAGGGCACAAAAGTGATTTTCACTTGTGTTGACAAAATGTCAGCAATTTTAATACTACTGCAGGGTATGTTTAACCATTTCATTGAAAAAATAGCGAGGTGCAGTTCTGCTGCAGTTTGCAATGATAAAACATAACCTTTGGACTCTTTTCCAGCTGTAACTGCCTCTTCAGTGTTTAGTTGCACACTGTATAACGATACAGCAATGGTAAAAGACTGATGAGTTTACAACCCAGTACCGTAGAAATGCAGAAAACCTCTAATTGTGGTGGAAGGCCCACAGGCTAAACAGTACAAAGACAGAACATGACATAAAGCTTTCTGTAGCATATAAATTGCACACAGAATGGAAAAGGTTAAAACAATTCAGTCAAAATAACAGAAGATCCACAGCAAAACCAAAAAGTATCCTATAGCGACAGACTACATCATGGCTTCATGGTCCCTCTCTAAGAAGCAAACAATTGAGGTTCATCTTCGGACCACGTCTAGGAGGAGTGAGGTGACAATATAAAAATTCAAGTAAATCTTTACTCCAGCTCACATGACCATACACAGTAGCAAGCAAACCTATTTTCATCTGCCCCAAATCCACCCCAAAATCTGACGAAATGAAAAAGTGCTACAAAGCTTGTTACGAGTTCATGTTGGGATTCATGTGTGTGGAGGACACACAAATATAGCAGCCCAAAATATCAGTCGTTGACAGAGGAGGATCCACATACTGTGAAAGACAATTGTTTATGATATAAATGAAACCCAACCCAGGATGTCTTAATAATCAAATTTTTAAGAGAGAGAGAACTTTCAAGAGGTATTAGAAGCTGCTGGTGGGCCATTAACAGAAGCCTGTGGCACTTTTCATATTTTAGTGTCTGAAGCGTGTGTATTTAAGTGATACGTGAGGAAATGAATGCATTCTTTGTGTAGCTGGAATGCATAAATAAAGTAATAGTGACCACATGCAATAATTATTAACATCCTAGTGACACCTCTCATTTTGAAAACTTTTGCTTTAAATAAAGTGTTGCAAACAAGCAAGAGGAAATAACAGAATTAAAGTAGATAAAAGTTTTGCCAATCAAACTTCAGTGATAGGAACACAAGGTTTGTATTACAATATGTGAACCTAAAGTTGTTTTACTCTGAAGAGCCTCTGTGAAACCACCTTCTGTTCGTAAGGAGAAATGTAGTTTTGCCCACAAGTCTCCCAAGGCCCTCATTTCACTTATTTTACATCACAATGACATATGCATTGATGAAACACAAATATTACTTCATACTCAAAGCATGGCACTTTTTTTCCTTTTTTAGATAAAAAAACATACACTTCCCTGCAGACAGGGGAACTTGCGAACTGTGGACTAGCAAGACTTACACAATACAGACCAAACCCCTCGCCCCTGGAGTTCCCAGCTCTATTCTAACCAATTTTACCCGCCTATGCATTAGCTAAAACATTTCCATCGACGGTAGCCCAGCTCAGTTTGGGGTCCTGTACCGCTGCGGCAAGGGGCTATCCAGTCACACCCCAGAAAGGAACTATACAAACGTAGGGTGATAAAGTGCTGTTTAGGCAGAAACGACTTCTCCACAAAGAATCATCCCGGTGGCAAAGGCGGAGCCCGGACAGGTTCCCCCATGGAACACCCTCCCTGGGAGCCGGCTGAGCTGCCAACCCGGGCTGCTCGAAAAACACAGCTCTGCCAGCACCTGCCCCGAGCACAAGCCAAGCCAAGCGCGATAAAGTGGAAGCGCGGCAACCGCCGGCGAACGAAGGAGCCGCCGCTGCCCCGGGGCTCCCCGAAGGACGGGACCTTCCTCGCCTGTCGCCGGGCAGGGCGAGCAGCCCCGGGGCACCCGCACCTACCGGGGCACCCGCACCTACCGGGTCTCGCCATGGTCCGGGGCCGCTCCGCTCCGCCGCTCCGCTCCCCAGCCCCGCCCCGGCGGGAGGCGCGGCCCCGGCTACCCTCGTCCCACGGGCAGCGCCGGGGAACCCGCGCGCCGCTCACTCGCTCGAGAAACTCGGAGCAGCCGCTGGGGTGGGAGAACAGGCACGACCCGCTTTGTGCGCACCCTTAACCCAAGCGATGGCTTCGGCCCCCGAGGAGCGAGGAGGCTGGTTTTCCCCGAGGAAAAAATAAGTAGCTCCGTATAAAGAGGGAAGCAACTCCGTATTCTGTGTTTTCCTCCAGAAGATGTAGTCTTTCAATTTAGATTTCCCTATGGCTATGCTCACTTTTAACAGAGAAAAGGAACAGTGGAAGGACTGTTGGAGTTCAGAGTAGGACTTGATTTCATTTCATAGAATCATAGAATCACCAGGTTGGAAAAGACCCACTGGATCATCAAGTCCAACCATTCCTATCAATCACTAAACCATGTCCCTCAGCACCTTGTCCACCTGTCTTTTAAACACCTCCAGGGAAGGTGACTCACTCATCCCCTGGGCAGCCTCTGCCAGTGCCCAATGACCCTTTCTGTGAAAATTTTTTTCCTGATGTCAAGCCTGAACCTCCCCTGGTGGAGCTTGTGGCCATTCCCTCTCGTCCTGTCCCCTGTCACTTGGGAGAAGAGGCCAGCACCCTCCTCTCCACAACCTCCTTTCAGGTAGTTGTAGAGAGCAATAAGGTCTCCCCTCAGCCTCCTGTAGTGATTCTGTGAAATTCTGTGAACTAGCTCAATGAAATCTCCTTCTCAGGGCCCCGAGTATGCTAGCAGGCCATGCTTGTCCTCATCAGCCTCACCTGGGGCTTCCACACTCACCCTTTGTCCATAGCCCAGGAGTTCCATTTAACCTCAGACCCAAGTATTTAATGCTTGTCCTTGCTTTGCAGGTGTGTTTGTTTCAATTCCTATATCCAGCCTTAGCTCCTTGCTGTCCTTCAAACCTATGATGCAAGTAAACTTCTCCCCAATTCTCCCTCTGGTTCGATCGTATAGACAGTCCTTTTAAACCCACTGTTACTATGGCCCTAGCCCTTCCTATGGCACCAGAGAATCATAGAATAGTTTGGATTGGAAGGGACCTCAAAGATCACCTAGTTCCAAGCCCCTTGCGATTGGCAGGGACACATCCCACTAGATCAGGTTACTCAAGGTCCATCCAGCCTGGCCTTGGACACCTCCAGGGAGGGGACAGTCACAGCTTCCCCGGGCAACCTGTGCCAGTGTCTAAGCACCCTCATCGTGAATAAATTCCTCCTTATGTCTAGTCCAAATCTGCCCCTCTCCAGTTTATACCCATTGCCCCTAGCCCTATCACTACAAGCCTTTGTGGACAGTCCCTCCCCAGCTTTCGTGCAGCCCCTTCAGGTACTGGGAGGTGGCTATAAGGTGTCCTCGGAGCCTTCTCTTCTCCAGACCGACTAACCCCAGCCCTCAGCCTCATCCCCCCCTCCTCAGGCGGCTCCTCACTGCTCCCTGCTGGCCAGAGCCCAGCCCGCCTCGGGGGCTCCTCCTCCTCCTCGCGGGGCCCCATCCCACGCCTCGTGGCTGTCACGTGACGCGGGGGGGGCGGGTCCGCGCGCGCGCGCAGGCGGCACGTGGTGGCGGGCGGCATGGCGGAGTGGCGCGCGGTACCCAGCGATCTGTTCCCCTTCGTGCTCGCCTTCCTGCGCGAGAACCGCTTCGAGGGCGCCGCGCGCGCCTTCGCCAAGGAGGCGGCGGCGGTGAGCGGGGCGGGGAGGGACTGGGAGGCGCGGGAGGGACCGACAGACAGACCGACTGACCGACCGGGCCTCTCTCGTGCAGAAGGAGCAGGACCCGAACGCCGCCTCGCTCCTGGACATCTTTAGCTACTGGCTCAAGTAAGTGCTCGGGGCGGGTAACGGGGCCCGCGGCTCCCGCGGCCCCGGCTCAGCCTTTACCCCGCAGGTCCCCGGCGGCCAAGAAGAGAAAGCTGGTTGCCAACGGCCGGCGGACGAAAGGGAAGCCGCCCTCCAGCAGCGAGGAGAGCTCCAGCGAGGAGGAGGAGGAGGCGCCCCCGGCCAAGAAACCAGGTTGGGCCTGTTTGACCTCGGCTCCTCTGCGCGTTCCGCGGGCAGCGGGGCCGGGTTTGCGAGGGCTGGACCGCTGGGCTGAGGTTTAACAAGGCCACGTGCTGGGTCCTGCACTTGGGGCACGACAGCCCTATGCAGCGCTACAGACTAGGGGAATTCTGGCTGGAAAGCTGCCTGGCGGAGGGGGACCTGGGGGTGTTGGTCGACAGCGACTGAACATGAGCCAGCAGTGGCCCAGGTGGCCACGAAGGCCAATGGCATCCTGGCTTGTATCAGAAACGGCGTGACCCGCAGGTCCAGGGAGGTTTGTGTGTATCTAGCAGCAGGTACGTGGGAGAGAAGGATTTGTTAAACTTGTTAAAAAGCAATCGGTAACCAGGAAGGAGTAGATTGCCTAAAACAGGCTAAGTGAAATGTCTGGAACCCTAGAACAGCATTGCGGTGGATCGTTTTGGAAGTCTATGCTTTTTCAGTGGGTTTTTGTAAGCTGGAAGGTGTCCACACCCAGTCAAGGTTATCTCAGTTTGTGGCAATGCTTTTCTTTTGGGGTGTATCCTTTTTGGTGGTAGAAGCTATGTATGTGACAAAGACAGAATCTAGAATTTGTTTTATCCTCTTGCTTACCCATTCTGGAGTCCTTTGGCGCACCGTCCTCAAAAGCCAAAGTTAGCGTCATGAATGTCGGTCATGGCTTAATGACCATAGTATATCCTTTTGCTCTTCTAGTGTAGGATAGGGGTACACGTAAGTATGAATTAACTTATCATCAATGCGTGCTGTCCCTTATTTGCAGCTAAAACAGCAGCTGTGCCCAATGCGAAAGCTGCTCCTCCAGCCAAGAAGGCCAAGAGCAGCAGTGAGGACTCTAGTGATGATTCAGACTCAGAAGAGGAGAAGCAGCCAGCAAAGGTCATTTTTAGTTTCCAACCTCTCTAATGCATGTTTGACAGTGATGGATAATAACAAATTTGACCAACAGAATTCTCTGAAATTCAGTTCACTTTTCCTGAACTGTGAATTTCCTACACTGCTGCTGGTGAAATATAAGAAGACTTTTCTGTAGTGGAGTGTGCCATTTGGACTGATTCTGTGAAAAATTAATTTTCTGTCCAGCACTTTGTTTCATAACCAAGTCTGCTTCTTACTTTTATCCTGTCACTGCTAGGCTTACTTTTTTTGCAGAGCAAGACTTATTTACAATCACTAAAATAAACTTCATCTTTTTCAAAATATAAGTGTATGTTTAGAAAGAGAATCTTCTCTTTGCATTTTCTTGCTGCAGTCAGGATCTTGAGAAGTGGGAGCAGAAGAATGATGTCAGTGTACACTAGAGAAGAGCAACAAGAGTTTTCCCAGTCCCTATTTTTAGTCTTCAAACTGGTAGGATTCAGAGAAGGGAGAAAACAGTGCCAGCCCCAGAGCTGCCCCCTTTTGAGAAAGCAGAACTGGAGACTGGGGTGCAAAAGAGTCCTGGGCTCCCAGGAGGTTTCCCAGAGCAGAATTATTTGGGGGTTTTCAGGCCCTAACCATTAAGCAGAGTGGTGTTTCCAAGTCAAGATAATAACCTCTGTGAAAGACAGCCACTTACACTCTGTACATGTGTCAGACTTATTAGCCTTTTTTACATGTTTACAGGGGCTAATTGGTTTTCCCTCCTGTTGTTTAGAAAGGGGCAAAATCCGTGGTGAAGCCAGCAGGAACCAAAATCCAGCCTCAGAAGGAAGCAGAGAGTTCCAGTTCAAGCAGCTCAGATGAAGAAGCACCAAGGAAACAGCCAACAAAACCAGCAACGCCTAAATTGGGTACTTCTTTCTGTGTATCATGAGTCAAAGAGCAAAATCAGAAAAGCTGGGGGGAGGAGCGATAGGGGCTGCACTACACACAAAGGCATAGGTATTGGCATAGCAGTCTGAAAATCTGCCACTGCCATCCAATCCTTTTCTAACTTGGAAGAGGTATAGAACTGTTTACAAATAAAGTAATTGGTCCTGAATGCTACGTTGTTTGCAGAAGTAGCTGTAGTCAGTAACCTTAGCTGCTGAAGTTTTGCTTTTGCTAGCATCTTCCCCTCAAAGACTAGGAAGATCTTTACTTAGCTTTTAGTCATGGAATTTCTGGTGAGCTAGAATAGACAGCGTTCTGAAAACTTTCTCTAAGCCTGCAGTAGGATACAATTTTGCAATACTGCTTTTACCTGTCATATTGGCTTCTTGTGGTTCTTTACTCACTATGGTACTTCATGCTCAATGTACTCCTCATCTCCTGTAGCATATTTTGAAATGTCCCTTTTTACTTGTCTCAAAAGGAAGTAAAGCTACCCAGGTGGCCACCAAGGTGGTCAATGGTAAAGCTACAGGCAGTAGCAGCAGCAGTAGTGAAGATTCGGATGAGGAGAAGGCTGCACCAAAGAAGGTAAATTAGACTGTAAAAGACTTAATGAACACTCTAGAATTCTAGTAAAACTGAGTTATCTCTGTCTTGCAGGGACTTTGAAATGTGTAGATGAAGGCACAGGATATGCAGATACTGAACACAGCATTTGTGGCTCTTACACCTTCTGCTTTATACAATGGGATTATGCCTTCTAGTACCTCTCCATGGACTTGTTTTCTTCATTAATATACCTCCTTACCACTTCTTCTGTTCCTTCCTTTTGCAGGAAGGCATCTCATTGTTTCATAGCCATATTGTAGAATCCATTATGTGTTCATTTTTGCATGACTCTTTGCTTGGCTATCTGAAACTGAGTTTTCCATTAGAGCGCATTTTAAAATGTTTTCTGTAACACAAAATAACCGTAGTTGTGTTTATTAAATTACCAGTTTTTATCATTTCAGTCAGTTCTATACCACGTAGTCAGAGGGGCTCCTCATTAGAGATTCATGCAGCAGAAAACAACAGCACAGTGGCCAGAAAGGTTGTGGTGCTTATGTGTTTCCTAAAATTTGCATTTGAGAACTTTCATTAATCTTTCTTCTATTGTCTTCAAAATTTGCTCCAAGTAAGGCATAGACTTAAACAAGATCCATATCCAGCTCTTACCACACAATTTCTGTAGCTTCTGTTTTTAATATATATTTCTTTCCTTCTTGTGGCAAGACTGTTCCAAAGAAATCACCTCTACCAAAACCTGCAGCAACTCAAGCATCTTCAGGGAAAAACAAATGTGCCAAGCAAAGTTCCAGTAGCGAGGACTCATCTGACAGCTCAGATGATGAAAAGCCACCTGTAAAACAGAAGCCAAAGTCTGGTAAGTACTAGATGGCATTGCTGCTGTGTGGAAGGATGCTTTCTTCTAGTACTGGTGTCCCAGGAGAATTGTTGCACACAATGCTCAATGTTTTCAGATTGGCAAAGTCGGTGAAAGATAACAAAAAATCTTTCTATAAATATAATATATAATAATGGAACAGGTGATCTTGAGTGCTATCATGAAGCACTTGCAAGAGAACCGGGTGATCAGGCCCATCAACATGGGTTCACAAAAGGCAGGTCTTGCCAAACTAACCTGATCGCCTTCTATGACCAAGTGACTCAGCTGCTGGATGAGGGAAAGGCTGTGGATGTATCTTCCTGGACTTCAGTAAAGCCTTTGACACAGTGTCTCACAGCATTCTGCTTCAGAAACTGTCGGCCTCTGGCCTGGACAGGCGCACACTCTCCTGGGTGGAAAACTGGTTGGATGGCCGGGCCCAGAGAGTGGTGGGAAATGGAGTTAAATCCAGCTGGAGGCCAGTGACAAGTGGGGTTCCCCAGGGCTCAGTGCTGGGTCCAGCCCTGTTCAATGTCTTTATCAATGACCTGGATGAAGGCATCGAGTGCTCCCTTAGCAAGTTTGCAGATGACACCAAGCTGGGAGGAAGTGTGGATCTGCTGGAGGGTCGGGAGGCTCTGCAAAGGGACCTGAACAGGCTGGACTGCTGGGCAGAGTCCAATGGCATGACGTTTAACACGGCCAAATGCCGGGTCCTGCACTTGGGGCACAACAACCCTAAGCAGAGCTACAGACTGGGAGAAGCCAGGAGGAGAGGGACCTGGGGGTGTTGGTTGACAGCAACTGAACATGAGCCAGCAGTGGCCCAGGTGGCCAAGAAGGCCAATGGCATCTTGGCTTGTATCAGAACTGGCATGACCAGCAGGTCCAGGGAGGTTCTTCTCCCTCTGTACTCAGCACTGGTGAGACCGCACCTCGAATCCTGTGTTCAGTTCTGGGCCCCTCACCACAAGGAGGATGTTGAGGCTCTGGAGCGAGTCCAGAGAAGAGCAACGAAGCTTGTGAATAGGCTAGAGAATAGGCCTTATGAGGAGCGACTGGGAGAGCTGGGGTTGTTTAGCCTGGAGAAGAGGAGGCTGAGGGGAGACCTCATTGCTCTCTATAACTACCTGAGGGGAGGTTGTGGAGAGGAGGGTGTTGACCTGTTCTCCCAAGTGACAGGGGACAGGACGAGAGGGAATGGCCACAAGCTCTGCCAGGGGAGATTTAGGCTGGACATTAGGAAAAAATTTTTCACGGAAAGGGTCATTGGGCACTGGCAGAGGCTGCCCAGGGAGGTGGTTGGTTCACCTTCCCTGGAGGTATTTAAGGCACGGGTGGACGAGGTGCTAAGGAGCATGGTTTAGTGTTTGATGGGACTGTTGGACTTGATGATCCGGTGGGTCTCTTCCAACCTGGTTATTCTATGATTCTGTGATTCTGAGTGGTGTTGATAGTGGTGTCGTGAGCCGGAAATACAGTAGCTTTTTTCATGTGTGCTGTTGGAGTTAAACTTACAATTCAGCTCCTCCCTCAGAAAAGGTGGGGAGCAGGAGAGGTTGTGACTGACGTTGGTTAGCTTGCTGCATTGTCTTTTGTTCATGTAGCCTTTAAGGACTTTCTTGCAGGTTTCTTGTCTACAAGGAATTGGGAGGTAATTTGCTGGTGATTTGGTTGTTCTGTAACTGCAGCAATTGAAGCTTTTTAGGGTGGGTTTTTAGCTGGGTTTTTTTGTTGGGTTTTTTTTTTGTGAAATATCTGTTGTTCAGTTGTAGCCCAGCTGATGTGCTAAATGGGTTCTTATAATATATTATAGTGTTTTTAGGATTCCAGTAGAGAGCTCATCCAAATGGAGGATCAAACACTGAAACTCAATCTAATCCTCTAACTAGAGGATTTGAGGTGGCAGTGCATGAAAACAATCAACAACTGGTGTATCTTTTTTTTCCTGATGAAGTTGGGTGACATAAGCTTCTATTCTTCCTGAAGTGCAGAGGAGACTTCTGCAAAAATGTTTGGATCAGCTGAAGCCCAAGAAGAGTTAAACTCAGAGTAGAAACAGGAGGCAGCAGTGGGGTGGGTGTAACCTTTCAAATTATAAACTGATGTCTTTGACTATAGCTACAGAAGAGGAATAAGTGGAACTGAGTAGCAGAAGCACTTTATTCAAACTACTACAAAAATATTGTATGTGCTTCTTGTTTTGTCATGCAGACACTTGAATGCTGTTTCTCTCTTTGTAGGTCAGTACAGTGCTGTACCACCTCCTCAAGCTACACAGATAAAGAAAGGCCTTGCAAAGGCTCCTTCAAAAAAAGCTGAAAGCAGTGACTCTTCAGACAGTAGTGATGAGGCAGAGGAGGTGCCCCCAAAGGGAGGAGCAGGTATATTGTGGAGAGGAGAGACTGTAAAGGTGCAGATGGTGTTTTGGTAGTCTCTTGGTTTTCCTTGAAAAAGCTGTGTGTCTTTGCTCTATGTTGGTGTTTGCTTCTCTGGAAGCTTCTGAGTAATTTGAAGGCATACCGATCAGAAGACTGTGTATCACCTCTGGATCCAAATTGTGTGCAGGTTTGATTACTTTGGATGTGTTGGTTTGAAAAGTCATCACTATCTGGTTTAGCATGAATAAGCGAGGCCGATTACTGCAGCTGGCCTGGTTCTCACTTGGCTTTGAGATGTTGCTGGCTGAATGGTTGGTGCACTGGGTAGAGAGCTTTTTTGCACCTGGAGAGGTTTGGGTCTTGGAGTAAAGGTTTGGCATGGATATGGCCTGTTAATTTTAGACTTGCTTTTGCAGGCAAAACAGTAGTTGCTAAAACACCCTCGGGCCCCAAACCCAAAGCTGTGACTACCAAGAAGGCTGAATCCAGTTCTGACAGTGACTCAGGTAATTCAAGAAATAAAGTTTTGATTTTTTTTTGTTTGTGTTTTTATTGGCCAAGTTGCTATATAGTCGTGTGTCTCCTAAGATCTTGGTCTGTAACCTTGAAAGCTTCACAGTTGCCATAGGTAACAAGGTGTGGATTCGAAAAACTACACCCTGTTCTGTAGAGTGGGGCCTAACCATAAGACACAAGAAGACATTAAGTGCAGAATGGTATGCATGTTGCTGATGGAAAGGGATGCATCATTTGTGTCCAGTTTCTCCAGGAAGGTTAACAGTTAGACTTTTTAGAGGATCCATTTGTTTTGATTTCTGCTTCCCCAGGATGGGCTTTGGGAGAAGTTTCCAAAATAAAAAAAAATATCACCATACCATGCTCAAAATAGACTCAAAAGATGCCTTCTCCTAATGTGACCCTCAAAATGGAGAGTGATGTGCCTTGTATCCTCTGATCAGGTTTAGGGTTTGCAATGCTATTTTTTCCACATAAGCTCCCTTCGTGCTGTATTTTGCCTCACAGTTCAATGTGCTCCTATTGTATCTATAAACATCTCTGATGCCGTGGCTGGGACTATGGGTGGCAGCTACCTGTCTGTCTGCAGACGGCTAGCACCAGACTGTATGACCCTTCAACAAGTGGCAAGATATCTGTGTCTTGTGTTTCTAGTTCCTAGTTTCTCATAAATGGACAAGGTTTTGATTACCGTTACTGAAGCATTGAGAAATATTGGAATGGATCAGACTTAGCATTCCAGGTTGCTGACACTCAATACAAAGGCGTATTTGTACACAGGAGTCTCCAGGCCATCCTCAGACAGCTGCTAAACACATTTGATACAGGAGATAGAGAGCTAAAATGGGGTGCTGTCCTGTTGCTGCCTCACTTTCCCTGATTTGTCAGTTTTATCTCCTAATTTCTTGTGTGTTCTTTGGCCTTTACCACATAGCTTCTTTCTCGATATTTCTTCTTCCCGGGTTTGTTCTTGGTGGTACTTGTAATTTCTCTTTCTCTAGTCCTTTATTCCATACCTTTTCTGTATTATTCTCCAAGTATCTACTTCCTTGTGCATGCACTAGTGAAGAACTTAAAACTGCTTTTTTTCACTTTCTTCCAAGGAAAGAAGATGTGTGAAAAGATGAATGCTGTCCCCTGACCATTCAAGAAGTGTTCATCATATGTTGCTTATTGCCTCTTACCTAGTGCCTCAGCCTTGGGCCACAGCCCATTTAGCTTTTCACTTTCCTATGAATTGTATACATGTTACTAGTAAAGTAACTGCACCAGATGCTTATTAATTTAAGGAACATATTGTTTTTTTGTTTAGATTCTTCCTCTGAAGATGATAAGAAGAAGGTAGGGAGTAAACTCCCAGCTAAACAACCTGTGATAAAGAATACTTCCAAACCAGCAAAAGTAGCTGTCAAGCCTGAACAAGCGAAGAAAGACTCCAGTTCCTCCTCTGACAGCTCAGGTATTGGCATAGGAGAAAATGAGAAATTCTGCATGGATATTGTGCTTGCCCAGACTTCTGTGTTTCTAGGCAGGGCATGAGGGTGCACTTGGACAGGAATACACGTTCAGGGTTTTTTCAAGCAGCTAATGAAGTTCACTGTGTATCAACATTGAATCTGCACCTTATCTTTGCATTGAAGGAATGGGGCTTTGCCTTGATTGTTCTTTTCCATTCCATTCTAGATTCTGAGAGCTCTGACAAGAAGGCTTCTGTGAAGCCCACAACTAAAGCAGCAACTCCAGCGACAAAGAAGTCACAAGCTGTCACAAAGAAAGCACAGAGTAGCTCTGATTCAGATAGCAGCTCAGGCAGTTCTGAGGATGAGAAGAAGAAAGGCACTTCAGCTAAATTAGCTGGCAAAGTGAATAAACCAGTGTCCAAGCCTTCTACACTAGCTCCCAAAGCCAGCACTTCTGATTCTGATAGCTCAAGCAGTGAAGAAGAAGAAAAGAAGCCAGCAGTGAAACCAGCCAGCAAGTCTACAGGGACAGCAAAAGCATCAGTGGGGAAGAAGGCGTCTCCTTCTAGTAGTAGTAGCAGCTCATCTGATAGTTCCAGCGAAGAGGATAAAAAGCCCAAGAAGGCAGGGAAAGGGACACAGAACAGTTCTAAGACCAATGCCTCCAAAGAAAAAGCAAAAGCATTCAAACAAGCAGCAAACAACCTGAAGTCTAAGCCAGCTGGTGGCAGCAGTAGCAGCAGTGAAAGCAGCTCTGAAGAAGAGAATGGGAAAACCAATGGAGGTATTCCCTACAGTCTGGCAAGTGGGTCTGTTGGGCAGTGTTATTGAACTAAGCATGAATGAGAGCCTTTCCTAAATAATATTCAGTCTCTGTGTGGTGTTAGGTTATGCTATATATTGCAGTACTGAGAGGAAAGGACTAGTTTTTAACTTAGTGTGGTTGGTTTTGGTTTTGTCTACATTGCATATATGCTGGCAGTGGAATTTGTGGTAATATGAAGCACATTTCTGTACAGTTGCTGAGAGTAGCTGTCTGTGCACGCAGAAAATTGTTAATGACAGTCACACAGACTGCTGGAGGACCTTGTCTGTGTAGAGTGAAATACCATAGGTGTTGTTCCAGTGCACAGTCTCATGTATTTTCCTTCAGGAGGGAAACAACTTTGAACGCAGTACTGGTGTGTGCAAGTTCATACTGTGTGATTCCAAAAACTGGCAAATTTTGACCAACAGAACTTTCTCAGCTGTACTGAATCTTTAAAACAGAGGTACACTATTCCACAAAATTACCTTTATCCGTTAGGGTAGGATGGCAAAACCCTTGCTGACCCAGAGCGTTAGTGTCTTGTTATAGTAGTCTGTGTTCTGGGTGAGGTAATGCAGGGACTGATTATCACACCTCTGTCAACAGTGGGTTTGTATTCTGGGGCAGAGATACCATCATCTTTCCCAGCACTGCAGTTCCTCTCTTTTGAAGTTTTACTGCTGTACATCTAACAGGCACCATCGGGAAGAAACAGAAGAGGGAAGATACTCGGGAGCCAGAGACACCACACAGTAAAAAGGCAAAAATCAAAGCTAAACCACCACACACGGTTCCCAAGGTGAAGCGGGTGAGTGAGGGTAGGTTGTGTTGTCTGGTGGGAGAGACATCTCTGCCTCCTTAACAGGTAGGCTTGCTGTAGCCCATTACTTGTATTTTTGCTACGTCCTTGAGGACTTCAACCTTGTCTGGAGAGAGAGCACGTATGTACATAATATTATTCTGGCAAAGGCTGATTGGATATACTTGCACAGGAACATCTCTGTGCTGCCTGATAAGAAGAGAAGGGATTATGAATCTCAGAAACACTTAAAAGATTGAAGTGATGTGAACAGGGCTCCATATTAGCAGGGCATAGAAGGGAGGAGGTTGTCACTAAGGGAATATCATGCATGTGTATGTGTTTACTGTGTCTTGTTTTCTTTTTGACAGCCAGCCTCTCCATTCCGCCGAGTAAGGGAAGAAGAGATTGAGGTGGATGCCCGTGTTGCTGATAACTCATTTGAAGCAAAGGTAGGGCTAGATGGTGGCCAGGGCGGTTAACATGGCCTCTTGAAGTACAAGTTGGCAGAGCAGCCTTGTACTTGTGAGTGGTCCTTTTGGTGGGAACTTCTTCCACCAGGAGATGCTGTCACAAAATAATGTGAGCACTGGCAGGTGCGTGGGAGAGTAGTATTAGCGGCAACATTCCTGTAGGGATGATTGCTGGATAGGATGAAGTGTGAAGCGTTGCCTTTACTTTCTTGAGTACTGACCTGAATTTCTTTTTCCTCTTCCCCTCCATCCCTCACAGAAAGGAGCAGCTGGTGACTGGGGTGAGAAGGCTAACAATGTTCTAAAATACACGAAAGGCAAATCTTTCCGCCATGAGAAGACAAAGAAAAAACGAGGCAGCTATCGTGGGGGCACTATATCAACCCAAGTGAATTCCATCAAGTTTGAAAGTGACTGAGAAAGATTCCTTGGGAATCAACCATCTGCTCACCAGCATGGCTTGGATGGGCATGTGGACATTATGGATGTTAAGCCTCCCTGGAATGCTGCCTCCCCTAGCCCATTGTGGAGCAGGCAGCTCCACAGTGGGGATGTGGGAGAATTAATTGGATATTTTCTTTTTTTTTAATTCTGATTTAGACCCCTAATGTGGATCCATCCTTGAGCGGTGTTAGTGGCACCGCTAGGGTGACCTCCAACAATCAAATTAGCTACAGTCTTATTTTAAAAGGCTGGCAGTGGTTTTACACTTTGATTTCCTGCCCATCTAGTAGAGGAAAGAAAAATCATTCTCCTGTATCTTAACTTCCCATTTCTTCATCAACCAGTTTAACATGGATACCTATGAAATAGCAAGTTTTTTAACTCACCTGTGGCTAGTTACTGTAGAAGCGATAACTGATTTTAACCCTCTAACTGTAATCCTCATCCCCACCTGACATTTCAAGTTCACAGTTGCAGTGTGATGAAGTTCCACTTTTCCATTTCTTCCTTCTGTGGTTCCACTTGCAATAAATTCATACCTTCCTCCTCTTTCCACTCCTGTTGAGGCCACTAACCAGAGTACTTGGAGAAGCAGGATCTAAATACGCCTTAGCAGTTGAGGTGCAAGTTGGGGACTATTGTCCGAGGGACCAAGGTCTTTCTGTGGCATGCTTGATAACACTTTCATTGGGAATTTAGCAGAGGAGTGGAGATGTGCAGGAACTCTTGACTGCGTGGTGGTTGTGATGTTTGGCTCATTGGGAATGGGTAAGGAAGCAGAGGAGATAAAGTTTCTTTACCCATCTTTGCTTTTGTTGTGGGTTATTGTTTTTTTTTTTTTTTGAAGGGCTCTGACTTCTATGGGACGTTACTACTTGTTCTCTCTGAACACAAAACGTGCCGCTTACACTTACTCCCAGCAACGGGCCATGCAACTTCTAATGCCTTAAATTTCTTGTCTAGGTTGGATCACTTGTTCTTTGAGCTGTTTTCCATCTGTTAAATCCCTCTCAAAAAAAAAAAATCCAGTTTCCCTGTAGCACTAAGGCAAGTAAAGCCTGATGCTGCAGGATTTGAAGTGTTAGCTATAAGTACACATTCAGCATGGGGAGCTTCAGACAAGTTCAGTAACTAGCAGCCTGAACTGAGATTTCCTGAGCCACTGAGATAATAACAGCTTACTGCTGTTGAGAGAACAGCTTGCTTTCTCTCCTTATTTCTCTCTTGCTTGCTTCCTTATTTCTCTTGCAACTTATATGTGTTAGAAAGTGGTTTCCCCAACTACTTTTATTTCCTGTTAGATAGGTTAAGTTAATTTTAATTTGTGGAGCAGTCTGCTGACCCCATAGCCAGTATGATTTGAACAGTGGCAGGCTGTGTCTGGGAAATGGTTCAGTGGGCTGTGAGAGGTTCTCACCCCATCTTAAAGTTCCAGCCACTGAGAGAGGTTATGCAAGGTCTGATTTCCATGTTTCCGTTCCCTCCCTGAAGCATGATGATGAGAAGAGCCCTGTTGGTACAGGAAGCTACGTTTGTGTGCAAAGCAGTGTCACCTAATTGAGGGTTGGATGAGACTTGATGAGCCACCCCCGTATGCATGAGCTGCAACTTGTTCCAATGAGCATTTTTCAGGGCTTTCCCTCTGGCTTGCGCAATTACTCTGGTGCCTGGGTTTTAGGCTGCAGTGCAGAGGCCCAGGAGACCATGGTTATTAGGAGGACTTAAAGATTAGAGGCCAAAGGAAGGTGGGAAAAGAGTATTTTCTGTGTTGGGATTTGAACATCTTGCTTGTGATTTGTCATTTGCTCTCTTCTGTTTATTAGGAACTTAAATTTGGAACTCTTGAACTTTTAAGAAACTTTGGGTTTGGGAGTGTTTTAAGTGTGAGGATTTTAATCTGTTGGACAATAAACATTGCAGCCTTTTTAATCTGAGTGGATCTAGTACTTAAAGGTGTGGAGTGGTGGGTGGGAAAAGGGAGGGTGTCCATGCTGGGAGTAATGTAGCAGTCTGACTCTTGTCGACAAACACTTCTTATCTCCTTCATTGTACGCTCACGTGCAGGTAACAGGACTTCTGAAGTGAGCGGTGGGCTCTGCAGCTGCCTGTCACATAACTGCAAGAGATTTGGATAAAACTCTGGACCAGAGTATTTACTTACACCAAGATAAACTGAGGCTGCTTGAGTCCCTTCCCACCAGAATATTTGGTTAGGTCTTGAATTCTGTGATTCTAAATGTTCCTACCAAATTAGCTGTATAACGGCTGGCAATGTAACTAAATAGCAGCAGCTCATGAACAAAATAGGCATTACTGAAAAATTCTGTATATGCCTAGTTAAAAGAAGTAATTTCTGTGCCTCCTTAGAACTCTTCCTCTGTGACCGTGCGTGCAGTGAGAACAAACACGCTACTAGGCAGGGCCTGGTAGGGGTCTTGTGTGCTGCAATCACTATTTATACCCTTGGTGTATGCTTCGAGGTAAAAGTCAGGATGAATCCCCAGGTGGAGTGGGCTGTGGGTCACTAACCAACGTGGCTCTGCCCTGGCCTTCCCCCTCCAACGTGATGAATCGGGAGGTGCAGCACTCAGAAGTTTCAGCAGCGGCTGCCAAGCCCCTCCGCAGCCTCCCTGCAGATCAGCTCCCGACCGACAAGCGTTCGGGTGGCAGCTCTGCGCTCCGAGGGGGCAAAGCCGCTGCCTTCACCAGGTTTTGCAGCTGCCGGGGGTCTCGCCCTCCCTCTCGGCCGCCGCCCCGGCGCGAAGGACACGCCTCGGGGCGCGCTTGCTCCTCGTCTCCCCGCGCATCCCCGGCGCGGTTTCGGCCGCGGTTAATGCTGGAACTGGCCTGGCAGGACCTTCCCCTCCGCCTGGTGCCGCGCCCCTGGGGGGCCCGGGCCGCCCTCCCCCCGCGGGCTCCCAGCCCCTCCGCGGGCTCCCAGCGCCGGCCCGGCGGGGCGGGGGCTGCGGGGCGGGGGCTGCGGGGCGGGGGCTGCGGGGCGGGGGCTGCGGGGCGGGGGCTGCGGGGCGGCTCCGCCCGGCCCCGCCCGCGCTCAAACCGGCGGCAGCTCCGCTCGCAGCGCCGCCACTCGGGGCCGGGGCCGCTGCAGGTGGGGCCGGGGGCGCCGAGGGGAGCGGGGGCATCGGGGTCAGCGCGGGGAGCGGGGGATCTGGGGGAAGCGGGGGGCAGCTCCGGCGGCAGCTCCGGCGGCCGAAGGGCTGGTCTGAACTCTCCGGGCTGGCGGCAGAGGCTCCCGACTGCTCCTCCGCTGCTGGAGAGAAGGGAGGGAGGGAAAGGGTGCGAGTGCCCGGCTCGGCCCCGGCGGAGCGTCTGCGGGTCCGGAGCCCCGGCACCCGAACCGGGGTTCATAGTGCCCTGGTGTAAGTAACTGGCTTGATCTCCCTCTGGGAGATGAGACCTCGGGAGCGTCTTCCCTCTCCTGCTCTGCCTCCTCTTCCTCTGCGTCCCCCTCAACCCCTGTTTAGGGGGGCTCGGCCGCGTCTCGTCCCTCCGCTGTGCTCGGAGATTTTTGCGTCAGTTCGTGGTTTTTGGTTGTTTTTTAGTGTGAGGGCATCAGTAGTTTTATTGAAGATAAGATTCATCTTTAGCTTCTGCACTGCTGCAGTTCTGTCAATGTGATTCGACTTGTCTGTCGGGGCGTTATCAGTCCCTGGTGCTTCCTACACGTGGTTGCACAACCTTCTGGGATGCTTAATGACTTCTTTATTTTAATGTGGCCCTTCTTTGCAGAAAGATGCTGAAACGACAGGGTGGTAGATGAAAGACTTTTCTTTCCACTCCCCTTGACCGTTTCTTTGAAGTTTGGTGTGCTTGTCTCTCTCCAGTTTTCTCTGCAGTCTCCAGAATGTGTTTAACGTGACTATTGTACAGCCATAAGCCCTTCTTGAGACCAAAATGTGCGCCAGGCTGTCGTATGCTCTCAATTCAAGGTCTGTGTCTCGCATGATTGTTTGGAAATAGCCCCAAGCCTTTCTGCCTCTTGCATTCGGGGATTAGGAATAATGTAACCCATGCTGCAGCCCTGAGACTGCTCCCAGGGAGCACAGCCTTGCATCAGGGGCTTCTCTATCCTGCAGCTGTTTATCAAGGGGTGGGGAAAGAAAGGCCCCTCACTACTGCAGAGCACCGTGGTGTCACAAACTATCTCTGTCCCTTCCAAAAGACAACTAGGAAGCCCTTGGATATGGAGCAGGGAGGACCTTGCTTACCACCTAGACAGGTTTAATGTGTGATGAGAGGCTAGAGTAGCAGATGTGTGGTGTTTGACACCATTCACCAGCGCAGGTTCTTGAAGATGTGTGTACATTCAAATGCCTTGACAAGCTCACATACAGGTCTTTGTTTCTTGTCTCATTTGTTATAGACTAGTATTTTCTTTATTATTGTGTTTCCCCAGCTGTGACCTATAGACTGCCAACGTCCTGCTGGCACATAGATTCCCAGCTTGCCTGTAGAGATTCCTTCATAAAACTCTGATGATCTGGGAGGGATGTTAAAGATGGCCCAAGGTCCCAAACGTTTGGAACTCATTGAAGACTACATTAATCTTTGTCCAAAATGGATGAGAATGACCTGAGCGCTTCTGATGCTGTTCTATGGAAGCTGTAGTGCCAAGTGTGCTGCAAAGCATGAGTTATTCTGATCCTGACCTGATCACTGCTGTGGTTGTTCCCTTTGGTCTTTTGGGTATGTGGACTTCATTAATTCTTTGAGTTTTCTGTGGTCCACCATGAAGATGTCAAAAGAAAAATGCTAGAAAGTTGTGTTGTTTTGAGCAGAACATCTGTATGCAAACAATATTTGGAAAAACTCAGGGCTGTAAGCTGCTAGGGGAGGCTTATATTTGAAGGGAAGTCTGGTTTTTTTCCTTGCACGTTGTCTTCTATACTTAAAATACCAACATTAGTATTAGTATGCTGTAATACTAATATTTGTATACCGTAATACTAATGCTAGTATTTTAGTGTCAGTGTTATTTACCCCATTGACTGGTGAAGCAGGAGTCTGTAGTAATTCAAAACCAGAGTGCAGAAGCCTACCAGGCACGGGGTCAGATGTGATTGATGGTTAGACTTCTCTGCTGTAACATATGCTTTATTAATTTTACTTTGTACAGCATTGTATCTTCTAGATTTTTGCTAGATTCCTCTGGGCAGCTCCTGCTTGTGGTGCAATATCTTCCTGCAGTGGCAGAATTGCTCTGAGACACATACCTGCCTGCTTGCACGGAGCTTTGGCTTCCATAAATTAGCCACAACTGGGTTGGCTGTCATCAACTTGATGGTAGCAGATGGTCCTGTTTTCTCTGGATCGTACCCAACAGACGAAGCAAACTTTCGTTTCTTATTCCAGGAAGAGTTTTGTGCATCCAAGTGAAGATGCCTTTTCCTCTTGGCTTCACATGAATTGTTCTGCTTTGTTTTGAGAAGTTTTCAGTGAAAAGACTTCTTACTGTGGGCAAGAGCTGGATAGAGACTAGGATGCAGGAGGGGAAATAATTCAGCCCCAAGTACATGGGTTTCCCGGTCCTTGGCAGGAGCTAGGCAATGCAAAGTACTGGAGGAGAGGGAGAGTTGTGATGGGCAGAGCCCTTGCAGTGGGGTCTGTTTGCTGCCCTTTCTTCGTAGTCGTCTCTGCTTAGGCTGCTGGCTATCAGAGGTTTTCATACTCATCTTTTTAGTCCCTATGCAGGGGTATATCTATCACCCAATGACCCTTCTCCACTCCATAAGGGGAATTGGGGAAAAGAAAAGGTGAGCTGTGGGTTGAAATATAGTTTTAATATAACCTAATACTAATACACACAAAGCTATACTCAGTCTGTATAGTGATCATGGACTACACGCTCCTAGCAGTGAACTCCAGACAGCAGACACAGGGAGCACAGCAATTCTAGCAAAATGCGACAGTCACAGCAGATGGGAAACTGAGCACTGGGAGCAGAAGGATGAGCAGGACCCCCAGGGATGGCGACCATCAGGAAAGAGGGCAGTCCCTAGCAAACTTTCCACTTATATATGGACCGTGATGCTCATGGTATGGAATAGTTCTGCTGGCCAGCTTGGGTCAGCTGTCCTGGCTCCTCTCCTCTCAGCTTTTACACCTGCTTACTTGTAAAACATGGGAAACAGAGAGAAGTCCTTGGGTTCCATGGAAACAGCATTCCATAGCTGACCACGAAACTAAAACAGAATGTTTATCACCTTCATTTCCACACTAAACTTGCTGCTACTGAAAAGTGCAGTTCCTTAGAAATGTGACTTTCTGGGAAGAAAATTGATTGTATCCCAACTGAAATCAGGACAGCACTTCAGCCTAATAAAAGGCATTAAAGAAACATCTGTCTTTAGAGCTGTAGCTGTTCAGTTGCTAAAGTTAAATTGATGCGATCTTCCATTGATTTCAAAATGCGTTATTTGAATAGGGCAAAATCAAGGGGCAAATTTCAGCCCAGTTAGAGAGTTCTTGGGAGTTTGAGGGGCTTTTTCTCTCTGATCCCTTTCTGCTGCCTCCTGTTTCATTTCCATGTTTTGCTGAGGCTTTGAAAGCAAGATCCCAGCAGCTGATGGTGGCCGGGTGTGCAGGGCAGAGGGGATGCTGCTGCCTGCAGTGACAGTCATGCAAGGACTTCCCCCTACCCAGCTCTTCTACTTCAGGCCCTGATCATGTTTCTTCCAGAGATGCCTGCTCTGCCCTTCATGCTGCAGTGGAGAAACTTAAAACCTCCATGGCATGGGATTTTTAAATATTTTTCCTGAAGCTTGACTTCTACCTGTTAGTGTAAGTTGTGGTGTTAGGACAATTGCTCTGCGTAAATCAACCAGTTTGCACGGCTTTACTGTTTGTCCTTTACAATGGCAGTGCTATTTCTTGCAATATTTATCTTATTCAACCCCTAGCCCAAGACTTCAGGCCACAAACAAGGAGGTGGTTCTGTCTGCTCTGCTCTCGGATTTAGTGTGGGATCTGCCATTTACTTGGATTTTGCACCTCTGCCGAGGTGTAGGCTGTAAATTCACCTTCCAGCAGAATCCCATTCCTATGCCCAGCAGTTTGGAGGTTTCTTGGAGAGCAGCTGCCTGCAGCCAAACAGTGGGAGCTGGCAACTGAGGTCCCATAGCCGAAAGGCAGGGCTGCAGCCAACGCCCTGCATTGGAGAAGGTGCTTGATTGGCTCTGGCACCTGCTCTTGCTGGAGGGTCCTGCTGCAAAGCTCATGGAGGAGCTGTAGCTGCATGTTCAGTGTCATTAAGAGGTAAAGTGAGAAGGTGGACAGGTGGATTATGAGCCTTCCCTCATCTAGCCCTTGTGTGTTTAGGTCTCTCCTTTTCCCTTTGCTATCAGCCTGAGAGCCTAACAGTGGCTAGATGCTGAACAAGGGATGGAGCCAGTGGAGTGCTGCCCTTTGAGCTGGTAGTTATGCCTTCATTATATCACAGGAGAACTAAAACACAGGGAGGTGCCTGGTTGAAAACGTGCCTGATGCATCCAGCACAGATCTAGGGCTGGAGCTATGGCCAGAGTATAGCTCTGGGCACAGGCAGAGCAGAGGTTAGCTTGGGTGGCGTGGAGCTGGGGTAGGAAGAAAGACCTCTCTTGCAGCCTGATATCTCCTTGCCACTTAGGAAGATTTACGGCTTCTCCGGTTGCCTGGGCAGGGAGAAGGGATTCCTGAGCCAGCACCTTTAGGGATTGTTCCCGACGTCAGAAGAGATGGAGCAGACAAGAGCAGTCTGCAAGTCTCCTGTATCAGTATCTGTGCCTGGCCTGAGATGGACCCTTTACTTGCCATTTGGATTGTGGTAGCCCCCAGAGAGTCCTGGCAGAGCTGAGGGTCTCAGCAGTGTCTGGCATGTAGGCCCATGTCAAGACACGGCCCTTGCTGGAGATGGGTGACAGGTTTTTCTCTTTAGATAATTATCCCTTTCACCTGCACTGTTTCTTCACCTTTTCCTTGTTGCCCAATGAACAAACACTCCACATTAAAACCCACCTCTTCTGCTCTCCTCAACACACTTATGAGTGTGTACAACCCACCAGGTGTCCCAGGACAAGCTTGTACCTGTTACTGTCACGGAACCTATCCCGAGATCTTGCTTTCCTGGAAGAGGCCAGCTCTCTCTCCCTGGAAGCTGCATGCGCTCTGGATCTGTTGCACAATGTTGTAGCTAAATGTTTTACCTTCCCTGGTGCTGAGCAGGATGAATCCATTTTGGGCTTCTCAAGTAAGCTGAGAACTAGACCAGTTCCATGGTGGCAAGCACTGCCAGCGTGTGCCAGCTGTGTCTGCTGGCAGGGAGACAGGATCATGGGCAGATCCTTACTTTCCTTGCAAGGCTTCTGCTTTCTTCTCTCCAGGCCATCGCCTTTGTCTCCATCTTTCTGGAGCTCTCGCTCTTTGGGTCCAACCACCCCTTTGGTATCTGCTAACGTTTCTCATGTTTCTCATTGCTCTTGCAGGCACAGCCACCCAGCTGTTTCTGGGTGGGAAGGGTGTCAGTCCAAGCCCTAGTAGGAGTTGGCTGTGGAACAGGGGAGGGTCTCAGCCAGCAGCTGCCCTGTTTCTTTCCTATGTCCATGGCACACAGGACAGGAAGGCAATGGGGCAGGGAGTTCTTAGTCTGCCATGTCTGCTCCCCCCATGCTGTCTCTGGTCAGAGATATCCAGCTGCTGAGGGGAGTTTGAAGACTGGATTTAGCAGATTCTTATCTGTGACTTTTATTCCTGGCTCATAATTGAGCAAACGATAGTAAAGAGGCTGGCAGAAAATCTTGGACCTAATTCTCTACTTCATTTCTAGAGCCCCCGTGGGGCTCAGTGTGTCAGGCCACCCAAAATCTCCTTATGATTGTTCCCACTGTAACTTCTTTGCCCTCTCCCTTCCTAGCGTGTCTGAACTGGGTCCTCAGGACACAGCTCTGCTTCTGACTGTTCCCAAATAATTATCACGTAATTCTTCTCCCCAAATAATGTAAGGTGTGGGTGAGGCGCATTTGCTTCCAGTGATGTAGCAACACCCCTTGCACAACAGAAATACTGGGTGTTTCACCAAAGTGGGAATGGGTTGATGGCTGTAGGAGTGTGACTAAGGGGCGTCACTGCAACACAAGTGTTGCACGTTATCCCTGGGGCTGCTCTCTGGGTTTGCCTTCTTCCAGTGTGTCATTATCCTGGTGCCTGCTTTCTCTTCCCAGCCCTCTCTCCAGAGCCTGCCGGTCCTCCGCCAGCTAATCCATATGGAACAGCTCTCTGTCCAGTCACCTGCTGTGCTCTCTGAAATTGTAGCTCCTCTCAGGGAGTCCTGCTGTGACTTGAGCTTGCTCCTGCCCTGTGTATGCTGAGCAGGGTGCCTTGCCAGGGCCAAAACCAAAGCGTGCCTCTCAGAATTCCCACCAGCCTCTGTGGGCCTCCCAGCGAGCTTGCGCAGACGTCAGTGGCTCAGAGGAACCAGCCATTCTGGCTGGGCAGAAGTAGAAATGAAATCCAGCTGCGCTGGTTCTGTAGTGGCAACTGGGGGTTGAGCAGTGAGTGTCTCTGCTTGTGCTGTGATCCAGCAGATTCCTCCAGCCTCTCTAACTCTCTGCGAGTCAGTCTGCTATTTTTTTAGCTTTTAGGAGCACAGAGAAAAGGTTTTGAATTTCTGAAAAACCTCCCCTGATACACTGTGATATCCTACTTTGTGGAGATTTTTGTGGCTTTTTGTTAATTTTTTTTGTTGGGTTTTCTTTTGGGTTTTTGCTGCATTGTTGTTTGTTTTGGGTTTTTTTGGTGATGAAATCCAGAACACTCTCCTCTCCCAGCTAATAAGCTTGCAGCTACAATCCCAGTGTTAGTTGCCCAAATACATGCCAGGGCATTTCATACTATGTTCACGGCATGTTTCTTTCCTTGCAGCAATGAAGGTGATGAAGGTGCTACCATGCCATGCTGTTCTTCTCTTCCTAGTGGCTGCATTCAGTCTGGAGTCATCTCACTGTGCTAAGGTGCTGATCATGCCCACCATAGTCTTTGACAGCCACTTGCGAGTCTTCATGCGAGTGGCAGAGGCACTGACTGACCGGGGCCATGACCCTGTGCTCCTTCTTCATGAAGGTCGGGATGTGGAAACCTACCTTCCTGGCTTCCGCGTGCAGAGGTACTGGGGCATCTTCAGCACAGACAGCGCAGATGCCTGGGTGCAGGAGAAGATAAGGCGTGTCTTCCAAGGGAAGATGACCGCTCTGGAGATATTTTCCTTTTTGGAGAAGTACCTGGAAAACTGTGACCTAGTGCTGGGAAACTCTACCGTTCTGCAGAAACTCCAAGATGAGCACTTTGACCTGGTCTTGGTGGACCCCAATGAGATGTGTGGCTTTATCCTGGCCCACATTCTCCGTGTCAAGTATGCTGTGATCTCCACTGGTTTCTGGTTCCCAGCAGAAATTGGTGCAACTTCTCCCATTGCCTATGTCCCCGAGTTCAACTCCCTGATGACAGACAGGATGGGCTTCTTTGGTAGGACTTGGAATCTCCTAGTCTACATTATCACTCGCGTGGCCACAAAGCTGATCATCTTGCCTAAGTTTGAACGTCTCATGGAGAAGCACAGACTGGAGCCAAAGACAACCATGTTGGACCTTGTCCATGGAACTAGCCTCTTTTTCCTCTGCAATGATGTGGTGCTGGATTTCCCCCGGCCAACACTCCCCCATGTCATTTTTACAGGGGGGATCCTTGCTGAGCCTGCAAAGCCCCTCCCAGTGGTAAGTGCTGGAAAGCTGTGGTTGCTTGTTAACCCAGGGAGTTATTCAGTGCAAATCTGCTTTTGAAGAGCCTTGTAAATGCTTTGATGCCCCAGGATTCTGGAAAGCTGCTGCATTTTGGTGTCAGGGTGCAGTAGGGACACACGGAACACTGAGGGCTGGTGAGACTGCAGGGATGATGTAGAATTAAGTTTTCCACCCTGAAGCGGGATTTACCTTTGCTGTCCATATAAAATGGTGTGTGGAATTCCTAAGTTGGCAGTGTTACCTGTGGGACTTGATCATGAGTAGTTTGTTTATTCGTTCATATACTTAAAGCAGAAATGGGAAGAACAATTAGTCTTCATCGTTTCATCACTGCTTTTTGACAGTCCAGAATTTCTTCCTTAATCCTGTTTCTCATAGGGCGTTTCTACCTTCGAGCTTGTAGTCTTAAGAACCTATAGGAGAGAGTTGTGCTTTTTCTATCATCAAATTCAATGTGTAATGCTGAAGTGTACAGAACTGAAGTGTATCATCTCTTTTTTATTTTCTCAAAGTCCAGCCCTGAGGGAAAACTCCCCTGTGATCCCAGAGGCTTTCTCTGGCCTTATACCTCACTATTTCTAGTAATAAATTCAAAGAAACAAGCTCTTAAAGCCTCCAACTGAAGACAATATTGGAACAGAGTAGGACCTGTTTGCCATCCCTCCTATTGTCTTACCACTTTTACAAACACTGAGGGGAAATAGATATGGATAATGACACTCAGGCAGTCAGGTTGTCCTAAGGGACCAAAATGGAGATAAGGCTTGAGTTTCAAATTATTAGAGGCCTCAAGATCTCTGCTGGCAGCTTTTATTGAGACAATTTTTTGGGTGCCGTTTTTTTCCAGTTAAAAGGAAAAAGAGTTTAGGTGCTTTAGAGTAGAAGTTCTCTAGATATGTGTGGCTGCACATCAGCCCTTGCCATGTGGCATGGCATGTGGGTAATGTATCACACACAGGATGCTCCAAAAGCTGCATTAGAGACTGGCTACCTCACTGGTCTTGCAAAACACTGGCTTGGTCCAATCTGGCCACGTACACACCTGCCTTATAAAGAAGGGAGTTGTTTGCTGTGGTTATTACTCATGTACTTCACAGCTTCCAGAACTTCCAGGGCGTCTAAGAGAAGAGCGATGGAGATAAGTCCAGAGCCCTGCACTAGGCGGTGGCTGTCATGCCAGCAGGCAGGCATGTATGTGCCCCGGTTAAGGAATGCCAGCAGAATAGAAGGCCTCTGTAGGTCTAGGTGCAGCTTAAGGAATCTTCCCATCCAAACTGGAGCAGAGTTATGTAATTAGGATGTTTATTTCTTCATATTTGAAACCCACTGATTGCGAGTTCCTTTAATTAGGGCACAGTGAAATATAAATATGTGCATGAGAACTTCTGGTGGTTAGTTGTACTTACCTAGCAACTTGAATGCTATTTCTAATAGACAAGTGTTAAGGCCCAAATATAATGGATAAAATAATCATCCATTTTATGAGTCACTGTACTTTTATCTAAAAAACCAAAATTAGTGTTTTCACTTCTTTAGTGGTTTTAGTGGTTGTATTGCTTAAGAGATATGAAACTCAAGAGAATGGAGAAACCAAAATCTCTTGAAAACTTTTTGATTCTTGATTTTTGGATTGGTTTAGGGCTTTTTAAGCTCTTCTGCACAGTTAAGTTTGAGTCCGTGAAGCATCTAACAAAGGACAAATGTTCACAGAAAGTAACACTAGAATGTGCTTTGTAATGCTTCTGTACCACGGTCCCCCAAACTGTAGGCTACTACTTCTAAGATAGTCTGAATTAATTGTCCTATTTTTCTCATTTAATAACAGGAAGAAATATTTTTTTGCCTTTCATGTTCTTCTACAGTGTTTATTCCAAGGAAGTGTTCATATTCAAAGAAAGGTTTTGGGAAACTTCCCTAAAATGCTTCTGACTGTGATACATGGAAAAGTTGAAGCAGGACTGAATCTGTAATGAGAAATAGACTCAGTCCAGCCTGGCACAAAAGAGAATAGTCTGTGTTTGCTCCGCAGCAGCTGTAGTGGCTGATCTCTCCTTCCTGCAGCCTTTTCACCTTGGTCACAAAAAGTAGGGACTTTGTTCTTGATACACACCTGTTTATGTAGCATTACAGGCAGCCTCTAAATGAAGGACAAACAGCTGTGTTTTTTCCTGGAGCTCTAGCTACCTCTCTGCCTAATGACCAAACACTAAATTTGCTACCTGCAAGTATTTGTCAAAGATGTGTAGAAGTCTCCTGGCAAGATGGCAAAACGTTCTGCAACCTTCAGGAGCCCTCAGCACTGGAGAGATTGTGGGGAATCTTCAGCAAGATGTTGTTCCCCACTCTACTTGCACAGTTTCATCTGTTGTATCAACCCAGAGCTAGAGACTCTGCCTGTGGTGATGGAAAGTAGCCTTCCTCTTTTTACTTAAGTTTCCTTCACTGTTTTGGCTGCTCCTATTTGGGCCTTATGTTTTCAGAGCCCTGCTTGCCAAAGAGTGATTGTTACCTCCAAAGTGGGAGGTAATGCTATGAAATTCAAACTTTGGAGACCTCCCTACAAGCTCTTAAGCTCAGCAGTTGCTCTGCTTGGCTGGCTGCTGAAATCACAGTAGTTTTGGGGGGTTTTGCCTTGTCAAAAACATGTAGCTTTGTGCTCCAGGTGGGTTTGGCTTCATCGTCTCTCTAGATAATAATCTACTGGCAGACACAACAGTGGGAAGGGCCTTTCTCCAACAAGACTTCAAGGCAGCTGTGTGCGTTTTGCCTGCAGGGCCTGCGTCTTTGGGTGGAAGCAGCAGATGCGGGTGTTGTTGTTGTCTCCTTTGGCATTGGGATTCGAGCTCTTCCAAGCGACTTGGTGGAGAAGATGGCTGGTGCATTTGCTCGCCTCCCGCAGAGGGTGGTGTGGAGGTGAGAAGGGAATGGGACTCCTCTTAACTTGAGCTGAATGAAAATAAATGCTGTGGGATGATTAATCTCAAAACACAGAATTTGTTTCCATCTCTTGATCTGACTGAATTTATAGTTATTCTCTGTGTTTCTTTTCCCTTTCTTTCTCCTCTTTTTATCTCCTCCCACAGATACTTTGGGCAGAAGCCAAGAAACCTGGGTGAGAACACGCTGATGATGGGGTGGCTGCCCCAGAACGACCTGCTAGGTAAGGCTGGGTTGTGTGTGTGTGCTGCTAGCAACATCCTGGAGTTTAGCCCAAACCACAGCAAAGGCATATAAGGAAAACAGCACCTGTGTGGATCTAAGTCTGTTGCTTATTTTGAGTCTGATCTGTACAAAACATGGTCCTCACCTAACACCTGCTTGAAGCTGCATCTTGGCCCTTATTTCCCTCCCCTCTTCAGGCACTACTTGACAAATTTTGGGCTGCCAAAAGCCAGGTGTGTTCCCAAAAGGTAACATCCTCTCTGCTCAGCATGCCTGGTTTTCCCTAAACAAACATCAGTGCTGTGTGTTGAGGAAGCCACCAGTAGCCTCGCTTCAGCATGCAAGGCACTGACCTGCAACCATTTCTTTGCCTGCAGGCCATCCCAACGTGAAAGCTTTTGTCAGCCACTGTGGGATGAATGGTGTATTTGAGGCGATTTATCACGGTGTGCCAGTGGTGGGATTTCCTTTCTATGGAGACCAGTTCGACATCATGACCAGAGTGCAGGCGAAGGGCATGGGTATCCTCATGGACTGGAGCAGAGTAAAAGAAGAGGATCTTTATCAGGCTGTCATCACGGTTATCTCTGACCCCAGGTGAGGCATCTGGAAGCACTGAGCTTTTTCTTGTGCAGACTATATGTAGGGACCAGTGTGTCTTGCTGTTGACACCTACGTGCACTGCCTGTGGTGGCTTCTGGACCACGTAGAGTTGCAAGCTTTGCTTAGCTGGCCAGATGTGTTACTGCCTCAAAATCCTGAGTGTCTAGGAGGAGGCACTCCAGAATTTGCTGTTAGAGAGCATAATCTGGTTCTTTTTGGCTCAAACTGTAATTTTCTTAGAAAGCTTTCTGAGATGCTGAGGACAAACCTCTTCTCCTTATAATGCTATCCTGTCATCAGGGAAAGTGATATCGCAACCTTATGTTGAGGTCTCCCTGGTCTTGTCCAAACAGCTTTCTGTAGCAACAGTTAATGCAGGCAGTGGTTAGTGTTCCTTCTGACAACCAAGTACTCTTCCCTTTCCTGCATCAGCTGCAGCGCAGTGACACAGGGCTCCTACATTCTGAGAGGACACATGCAAATGCTAGTGTTTGAAATGCTTTTGGAGGGCTTGGTCATTTTTTTGTTAGCTATTAGTAGCTCTCAACTACAGACCTCTGTTAGTTGTTTAGGTGTTGCAACTTGGTACCTTGAAGGATTTGGCCAGTCATTAAGTGTGCAACTGTTGCTGTCTTTGAGTGCAAGCTCCCCTTGGAAGGGAACAATCCACAGGAACCCACTGAGGAGGGACTTAGGACCTGAACTACTAGTCTTGTTAATAACACACAAAGTACAGTGCTCTCTGGCTTGTGCTTCCAGGGCTAACAATGGCTGTCAGAGTCACTTTTCAGAGGCAGATAGAAAAGAATCATGAAAGAAATTTGCCACTCTTCCAAGTTATCATTTGGACATCTAAGCACCATTGGGCATCTCAGATTACTTCTCAGCTATGAAGCTCCTGTCAGAAGAGTAACTTCTTGTCTTATTCTCTTGCAGCTACAGAAAAGCAGCCAAGCTCATCTCAGCTTTGCACCTGGATAGACCAATGCATGCTCTCAACAGGACAGTGTATTGGCTGGAGTACATCCTTCGTCACGATGGGGCCCCGTATCTCCGCCCTGCTGTCTATGACCTTTCCTTGTATGAGTACTTCTGCCTGGACATCTTGGCTCTTCTCTTGCTGTGTCTGGCTAGCATTGGATTCATCCTCTACAAATCTGTGGTGTGGTGCAAAAGAAAGGGGGCCAGAGCTGTGTATCAAAATGGCAGTTGCATGAAAAACCACTTCACAGAAGAGAAGAAATTGCAGTAGTGACTTAGTGTGTTCCAAGGCACATCCCGTCACTGTGAAACAAACTGCTGCTGTGCCAGGAAACGTATGGCACACACGCACAGGGAGAGGTGAAAGATCAGCAGGTCTGGATGAGAAGAGAGTGGGGAGGGAGGACTATTGCGGAGTTCTGTGTGTACACCTCTGTATACAGCACCTGTGGGGGGAAGCGTGAATTCAGGCATGGGTGGAAGCACTTGGCCAGGACGCTGGGAATGGGGCATGGGTAGGTAGACTTCCAGAGAGGAGTGCAAGCTGTTCTCTTTCTATTGCACATTGGTTTAGATGCTGGTGTTGCTCTTCTGGCTTTTGGGATCTCTGTGGAGGCTCTGGAGGTAGGAATAGCATTTCATGTGTGGCAGACAACATTTCTCCTCTGCCTTGTTACCAAGAGCCCGAGGAGTCAGGATTCCTTTATGTGCAGGTGAGGACCTGAAGCAGGGCTGTGGACAGGGAAGGGCACTGAAAGTATCATCTACAAGAGAATGAAATTGCTCTATTTTAAGCTGTATGGATAAATATTGTTCTTCCTGCAGCTGTCAACCCTCTGCAATCCTGTTCGTGTTTGAGGTAACTTATTTTTTTTAAATAAAGTTATGTTCTTTCCCCCATGTGGCAATTCTCTCAGTTCGCGCAAGATGAAAGTGCTTTGTCTTCTTGTCAATGCTGCTACAGTCTCCATGTACCTCTGGATCCCTACAAACCCCTGTTGGCAACTTGCTTTGGTCTTCCCACAGGGTTTCAGGCAGTGCCTTCCCTCCTCTGCCAGTATGTGATGTGCAGCCATGCCCATGGAGTCACCAAACTTGCGATAAAGGAAGAATTTGGGACAGATATAAGTGCCCAGACCACAGGAAGAGTAGCTGGTAACTTGCTTCTTGGGATGCGCAAGCTTGGCCATGGTCAGTAGTGGAGATGGCAACCCATCGATCTTGCTCTGTAGCAGTCATATTGTGGCTTCACACCCTCTGAGCTGAGGATGTGGGGTCTGATTGTCCCTCATGGGGAGTGGGAGGACGTCAGAGCCAAGTGAGCTACTAACTAATAGGTAGTAAGGAAAAAGCTGAGATTGTAGATAGGCAGTGTACCTGGCACCTTTCTATCTGTGAGTTGAAATTTAAAGGTTGATGGAGTTTGGGTGTTTTGGGGAAAAAAGATATAGATAGAAGTTTTGCAGTATGTCTGCCCATTGCCAGTTGTCCTGTGGTGGCTTTTTGTGTCATGTCCTTGTAGATGAGTTTGGACAAGGGCGTCCCAAGTGGGGCATTTTCCTCAGTTCTTTCTAATTTCTGAAGTGGAAGATCATTACTGCTGCCTCCATGAGAGTTTGGATATTTAGATTAGGCCGAATATTGGAAGTGAGTTGAGAAGCTTATAGTTTGGAACAGTGTTTGATTGCTTTAAACTTGAATAAAACAGGAGTGAGGGGACAAATGCACTGTTTGCAATCTCTCCATCCCCTGCAGCCCCACCATGCGGCAAAACGCACTGGAGGCAAGAGGCTGCTTCAGCCTGTCCCCCACAGCAACAGATAAACTGAGGGTGTCTCTAGCCTTGGAGGAGCTGCAGGAGAGGGTATTGGCATTAGCCTTGCCCAGCAGAATCCTCCAGGCCAGATACAGATCACCAGTGCTGGCACCGCCAGGGAAGCAAGCACAGTGGCCTGATGGGGCTAGAGACCTCTACATGGTTTTGCTTGCATGTAAAAGAGCAGAGGGAAATATTCAGGATCCAAACAGCCTGTGTTGTCCTATTAAAAATGTGAATCTCTCTTCCAGCTTATTGAGGATGCTACCTTCTTGCTGTTTACAATTGCAGGAAGAAGTTCAAGCCAGCACCATGTGAAGCATTGGCATGTTGTCTCTTTCAGTTATGTCCTTAACTCCTTGAGCTTTTCATGCCTCCTTTCACATCCAAATGCAGAGCAGAGGTAGGAGACATGTCTATCCAGGGAGTCAAAATGTATCTAATGTATTAAAAATATGATTCATCAATTTGCCAAGAACTACTTTTAATGGAATAGAGCACAAACCTGCCCAAGGATCATGTGAGTTAAGAAGTGGGTGTTCAAAAAGCATCCCTGAAGTGAAAAGAGTCTTCTCAGGAAACACTGTGTATGGGCTTACAAACTATGAGAAGCCATTCTTTGAGTTGTTAAGGGGTTGCATCTGGAAGTATTTGGATATACTCATTAAAGATGAGGGATCCTTTAGCTTTTTCAGATTTATTCTTATCCTCTGTAAATCTTCTCTCTTCTTATGGATCACACAGCTTTCTCTCTTTCCTTTTCTCTTTGTTTATTTGTTCAGTATTGAGTACAGAAGGAAAGTACAACAAAGCCTTAAGCTAGTTATTAGGCTCAATTATGAGTAATGAGCATCCTGTCACACACGTTAAAAGCCTTGGTGGGGGAAGGGATGTAGGATCCTTCAGGCAGCTCTGCCTTCAGATTGGTACCTGATCTCTGGGCAAGGTGCCTCTTGGTTACTGCGAGCTCTCCTCTGTCACCGGCACCGAGGCAGGCAGGTAAGGCTGCGGTGTTACTTAGGAAATTAAAATCTATAAGGCAGCAAGCAGGGAAGAAGCCCTTTTCCTTTTTTTGTTCCCCAACCCAAGGAAAGGTAGGATATGAGTCAATACTTTTCAGAGGACTTGAAGAACCCTCACTCAGGAGCTGCAATGCCACTTGAGGCCAATGCAAAGCTGCCTTCTGCCCCTCTGTCTTGCTCTTGGCAAGACGTGAAGAGGGGGAAGCATGAATGGGATGTTGGAAGACCCCAAGGGTAGGGAGGCACTCTGGGCATGTTTGAACCAGCTTTTGAGGTTCTCCCTTCCCTGGCAGCTCCTAACAAACCTGCTTCAATGGATGAGGCATGGCAGCACTGTGAGTGGGAGCTATCCCAGCATTTGAGACACCTTAGATTTGCAAATGATTTCCAGGTAATGGCTACACAGCTCTTCCCAAATCCCAGACTGGGATCAGATCCTTTCTGGGGACTGGGAAGGGGTGAAGCCACACGCTCATGTCACTCCCGTAGCAACCTGTCTCTGAGCCTAGTGTCAGTGGTTGTGCCACAGCTGGAGCACACGGCAGAGCCTGGCACTGCTTCAAGTGCTGCTTCTCTGCAGGACCTTACAAACAGCTAGTAAGTTCCTGCTGCTTCAGCCCCAGTGCTTCCGTATGTGGGCGGGTCCTTGCACACTCCCTGGCAGCATCCCTACTGGAGAGGCTCTTTGTGGGCCACACTGGGGCCACGTCAGCTCTTTGGCTGGTTTTTCCAGCCTGGTAAGGTGGTGGCACCGAACTGTGTCAACAAAATTTGGCTAATAAAGAGGAGCCATCTCCCTCTGCAGGCGAGTGTGAAATCATTCCGGCTGTAAGAGGAAAACCGGGCTTCTCAAAGATGATTATTTTGACTCACCTCATCATTAAATGACAGCGAGCAAAGAGCACCTCCCTGCCAAGAAACCTTTCTTCTGGCTGATGCAGAAACCTGTGCATGGCTCAGCTCCAATCTGTCTCCCCTGATGGGCAGCGTGGACTTCTTTAATGCTCTTGAGATCATTGGCAAAGCCCTCCGCTGATGTTTCTGTGTTTCAAATTCTTCCCATAGAGGAAGGGAATGATGTCAGGCTCTGTGGGTGCCCAGGCCCTGGCAGTGGCCATTTGCCATCAGGATTGCTGTGGGAGCAGGCAAGGCCTTGCAGCCCTGCAGAGACCTGCCTGGGGCTGTGTTACAGCAGGTGGAGCTGCACACAAGGGCTTGCTCTGCAGCAGTAGTGCTCCTGATTACCACCCCTGGTTACCAGGAGCCAAGAATTATCAGATTGATGCAAAGTTCCCAGTCCTAGTTTATTTGAGGAGGGACAAGCTTTATTTCAATATTAAGGATTATCTGGCTCACCAACTGTGTCAGAAGGGCTGGAGTGTTTCAGGCTACAGGAGTTACAGGTTATTAATTTCCAGGCAGTAGCTGTTTTCCGCTGTGATGTCAGCCCAAGGGGCAACATGCAGGAAGAAATATTCCAAAATATAGTGCTGCTCTCCTCATTGTCAGTCTGCAGGTTGAAGTTCCTCGTTCCTGGCAGTGAAAAACCACCTGCTAAGCTTGGCACAAACTCCCAGGAAAGTGTATGAAGGACAATATGACACAAGATACCAGCAGCGCTTGACAGGACTACTCCCACTGTCCCACCTAAGCTGTGTCAGACAGGGATAGGAGATGGAGGCGAGTTGCAGTGCAGCGGCAGGGGTGGTGGCACAGGGTGGGGCTCCTCTGGCTGGCTTGTAGCAAAAGCCTACTTGGTCATGCTGTGTGGAGAACCTGCAGCTGCAGCTCCTCAGGTGATCTGTGCCCTCTCCTGGTACTGGAAGTGAGAGAAATTCAGCAAAAGTTTTGGACAATGCGGAGTTTATTTTCTGGCAGGTTTTAGCAGCTGCACTGACACTCTGGGGCTTTTAATTCAGATTTGGTGGCTTTCAGAGAGGAGAGATGTAGCATAAATTTGAGACCATGACGTGTATCATCCTGAGTGTGCTGGGGAAGAGGAGTCTGTGCATAAACGCTTCATCTAGGGTGCAGGAAGGACTAGCTGCTCTGCAAGGCTCAGGGAGCCCAGTGTGACAGCAAGGCTGTCAGCCTGCAGGATGGGGGGAGTTTGTGGGGTGCCCCAACGCTCACAGCAGCCCCTGCTCACCTGACGTCAGTGCAATGGAGAGGGGTTGTTCTCCTGGCTGGTTAGACAAGGCGCGTTCTCGAAAAGACCTGTGGTCTCCCCCACGCTGTGCTTTGAAAGGGCTCCCTAAAGACTTGTAAATGCCAGGGAGGCATTACACACCACACGTGCTCCTGCATCAGCCAGCTGGGAGCTGGGCACCATTCCTTTGAGGACAATTGAGGGCAGCCAATTGCTTCAAATAGCCGACAGGCCTATTGGGTTCAGGAAGCTCCTCTTTCCTCTCTCAGCCGCTTGTCTCTTACTTGGGGTCTGCTGCTGGATAAGATGCCTCTCACCCTTCAGCTCAGCCTGCTCCCCCCAGGTGGGCCCCTCTACCTTCTGCTGTAAAAGACTCCAGGTAGGATGCAGCTGGGGCTAGTTCCTTCTCAGCTTCTTGCATCCCAAGATTGTGTTGCAAACTTAATGAAAACTTCTGAATTATGATGGAGTGCTAGGAAGGGCCCTCAGGCTATTGCTCTGAGATATACTGGCTGCACTGCAGCACACTTTTTTTACAGGGATGAACCGGGGGCTCCTGAGGTAATAGAAGCCAACAGGGAAACACTAATGAAATACCTCCAAGAAATTAAGGGGTGTTCCTCTAAGATGCTAACAGGGCCCCAGCTGAAGTGCCTCTACAGCATTGCACCCAGCATGGACAACAAACAGGAGAAGGTGGAAGCCACCATGCTGCTAAAAATGTGCAAACTAGTTGCCATTACTGAAGCTGGTTTGGACAAATTCTGTGTCTATCGATGGCTACAAGCTGTTCAGAACTGACAAGTGAGGATGATAGGGATGATGGATTGTCCTCTACATGAAGAAATGGATAGAGTGTGAAGAGTTGTCACAAGCAGGCTGAAAGCTTATAGGTAACAATTAGAGACTAAGGCAACAAAGGGAACCTTGTGGTTGATGTCTACTACTCACTGCCCGGTCAACAAGAGCCTCAGCAAGTTTGCAGACAACACTAAGCTGAGTGGTGTGGTTGACATGCCAGAGGGACAGGTGCTATCCAGAGGGACCTGGACGATCTGAACAGTGGGCTTGTGTAAACCTCATGAGGTTCAACAAGGTCAAGTGCAAGGTCAATGCCCCATTCCTGGAAACATTCAAGGTCAGACTCGATGGGGCTGTAAGCAACCTGATCAACTTGAAGATGTCCCTGCTCACTGCAGGGGCACTGAACTAGATGACCTTTAAAGGTCCCTTCCAACCCAAACCATTCTATGATTTTTTAAAATTATTTAGTAATAAATATGTGCCACTGCTATAGTAGTGATGCTGTTGAATTATTATATGCATTCCCACAAGGCAAGCTCTTCTGAGACTGAACTATGTGCTGACATAAAGCTCAGCAATTTCAGTACAGAGCTTTGCAGAGTTAAGTTCTCTTCTGTTATAGGTAATCCTGGAAGACCAGAGTGATCCTGCTTAATTGTGAAGAGGTGGGTGTGCTCAAGATGATACATAGAACTACTTAAAGATGACTTTTTGTTTTTATAAACTGAGAGAATGAGGAAGCTTGGAGGAGTTACAGAAAACAGAATTGCAGTGTTCACAAGGGTAAGGGCAGCCCTGTATCTGTTCTTAGAGAAGAATGTCAAGTAACGGAGGAATAATAGCTAAAGTTTACTTGAAAACAACACAGATTAACCTACGTATCTTGTTAAAAAAGTGAAAAATAGAAACAAAACCACATGCTCTGCAAGTGGTAAACACAATGTTATAATATCATTATGTAAGTTCAGCAGAGACTTCAGCTGACATTAAACTTCAGTGGCCTTTATGCAAAGCTTCAGGCAAGGTGATCTGTCAGTTCAGGAAGTGGTAGTGCTGGATTTTGGACTCTAAGTAGGGAAATATTAATGGCTCTGCCCTGAACCCATCAACAAAGTGCATGGACTTCTCTTAAGGCTAGTACGTTTAAATTCTAAACTAACTGAGAAGGAGGGTTGAATGGTTAATTTTTGTTAAAACTGAAAAGACAAGAAGCTGAGGGCCTCGGCAAGAACAAATGACAGAGACTGACAAGAGGTGATCTCAAAAATTAAGTGCTTTGCTCTCTTTTCTCCCCCAGATCAGCAGTGAAGGATGGTGCTGAAGACGTATTTGGCAGGACATGAATGAACAAAGCTGAGAGCGACTACAGATAGTACAAAATTGGCTGAATTACGATGAGGCCTGGAGGTATGTCAGAGGAAGCCTCAAAAAATTAATTATAAGCAGTGTGGCTGGGTTGGAAAGTTACAAGTAGCACAGGATTGGCAGGGATGAGAGCCCTTCAAGCCGTGGGTGAGCCTGTGTGGTGTGTTGCTGTCCTCCATTCTCCACAGCTGCCTAACAATGAAAACATCCCCCTTCTTGTCCCAGCTCTGGCTAAGGTGGCCTTCAGAGTGTTTTCTGTGTGTCTGGTGTTGGCTTCTACTGACTCTAAGTACAGATGGCTTAATTGGGTTTTGGATCAGGATAATGATGCAGCAGTGAGGGGCTGACATAGAGCTATCAGCAAGGGCTGGCTGGGCGAATGACCCTGGGGCTATTCTGTTTGGCTTAGTAAAGGAGAAAGTGCTTTGCGTGTTTGAGAATGCAGTGTGGAGAGCTCTTACACACCATAACCAGCACAGGCAACAGCTAATAATGGCAATTTAGTTAATGCAATAATTTTGTTATTGTTCTGTGGATTATTTTATTCTTGTTTAAAGCACCAAACCTGTTCTGTCTGAAAAATTCTGAACATTGTTCTGTACAAATTCTATCTTTAATGAACCGAAAACACAAATAGGTGCATATATGAGTGTCTGTGGATCTTCTTAAACTCAGCCTGAGCTTTGAGACTTCTGTGATAAAGATGTAGCTGTTCAAGTTGTTTAAAGGAAACCTTTAATCTTAATCAGAAATCCTTCAATAAGATTTTTGTATGTGTATTTTTTAAGAACTTGTTAGGCAGTCAGATAGGTCTCTTTCAGTCTCTAAATTTTCAGCTGTGAAAACAGATACTGATGAATTAAAATGACAAATTCTCTGTTAATCTCAGGTTCTCCCAGTTCTGTATATGTATTCAATGTGGTTTTTTTCAGAACAAAGTCTGAATATATAGCAACTTTGGGTGAAATCCCAGCTGCTTACTTAATGCACTTGTCTTAATCACTGTTTCCAAATATTGGTAGGCCTCCTTACAGTCTTCAAAGAACAGAGGGTTTTGTAGATGGTGTATGGTACCAAAAAGCCAACAGGAAAGCTCCTCAGAGGCTATTTTTCATTGGTGTTTCATATGGGATTTGTAATTGTTAGCTTAGAGCTGTGATAGCATTCACCCAAAAGGATGATTGCAGATTACAACATCTTTGGGTTAATAGCTCTTGATGTCACCACCATTTTGTTTAACCCTTAGGACATCAGTTATTTCTTATATCTTACGTTATTTTCTCTTTGGAGATGTTTCATAGTGGTAAAAGCAACTAGGTCAGAGAGCAAGGAATTACTTGGAACACTAGTAAAGGCTCTAAGTTGTCCTTTCTGAGAGTCTTCATCCTTCCATTTAGTGGGTCCAGTTTTGTCCTATTTAGGAAATGCGATCTCACTTGACAGGGGTAAGGTAGTGTCATCTAACATGTGCCCCAGAAGGCATCTTTCAGAGCACACGTGCATCAAGGGACAATACTTCGGCTAGCTCTATGCAAAATTGTTCTCAAATCTCCAGTTTTCTCAATATGTCTCATAATGACTGCCAATCAAATGCCATTTGGGGAGCTGCAAGGAAGGACTATTTCCTCTGGTACTCTGCAGGTGTTAAACCCTAAACTGTTTGTATCAGCCTGTTTGGGTGACTCTTGCAAGGAAAAGAGACTGGGAAACGGGAGGACTGCTTGCGAGGAGCAGAGGATCCTCTCTTCTCCCAGAGAGTTGTGGTGAATGGAGTTAAATCTAGTTGGTGACTGGTCACTAGGAGTGTTCCCCAGGGCTCACTGTTGGGTGCAGTCTTGTTTAATATCTTTACCAATGATCTGGATAAGGGGATTGAGTGCTCCCTCAGTAAGAGTGCAGATGACACCAAACTGGACAGGAGTGTTAATCTGATTGAGGGCAGAAAGGCTCTACAGAGGGACCTGGACAGGCTGGGTTGATCGCCCAAGGGCAGCTGCATGAGATTCAACAAGGCCAAGTGCTGGGTCCTGCACTTCAGTCACAACAACCCCATGCAGCGCTACAAGCTTGGGGAAGTGTAGCTGGAAAGCTGCCTGGTAGAAAAGAATCGAGGGGTGTTGGTCAACAGCTGGCCAATGTGAGCCAGCAGCATGCCCAGGTGGCCAAGATGCCCAACAGCATCCTGGCTTGTATCAAAAATGGAGTGGCTGGCAGGAGTAGGGAAGTGATTGTCCCCTGTACTCAGCACTGGTGAGGCTGTACCTAGAATCCTGTGTTCAGTTTTGGACCCCTCAGTACAAGAAGGACGTTGAGTTACTGGAGCATGTCCAGAGAAGGGCAACCAAGATGATGAAGGGTCTGCAGAAGAGCTGCATTCATGAGGAGTGGCTGAGGGAACTGGGATTTTTTAGCCTTGAGAAGGCTGAGAGGAGACCTTATTACTCCCTACAATTGTCTGAAAGGAGGTTCTTGTGAGGTGGGTGCTGGTCTCTTCTCCCAAGAAGCACGAGAGCACTGAAGAATCCTGCCTAAGCTGCCTGACATGCTGTTGGTGCTTCAGAGGTGACACTCTGTGGGATGCAGCCAGCTGCCTGACTGTCCTCGCTCTGCCAGCACTGCCTCCCTCAGCAGTGCTGAACAGGGCACTGGAGGCAGGGGTCTGCACTTCCAGAAGGTTTCACCCCTGGAAGAGTTCTTTGCCACCAGTCCATCCAAGCAGGCTTCTGATGTAGGAAGTATCTTTCATGGGGCAGGAATCACCCCAGCAAAAGAAGGGCTTGTTGACAATGTTTGGTAGGGACCCTCTCTGCCCCTTCAAGGTGTGGGACAAGCCAGCGTGTGCCAGGCAAGAAAACAAATCTCCACTGGATTAACAGTGAGACACTAACCAAAGAGTAGATTGTGCTGCTTTGTACCAGAGAGAGAAAGCACTGGTGGCAGCCACCAAGGAGCCCCAATGGTTCGATATGCTCTGTTGTTACCCTAAGGACTTGGTGAAGCTGCCGTTTAAATCGTGACGTGGATGGGATGTTCAGGAGGTACAAAAGCTATTGGATAGTGATACCAGAGAGTTATCTACTGTTCACTGTTGAAAACGAAGGGATCTGTTGAGTGAAGTTCAGGGACATCTGTTCTGGGTCTGGTTTTGTTCAGTGTTTCCATTAATGACCTGGATGATGGAAAAGAATGTGCGCTTGCTAAATCTGCATATTGGGAAATATCCAATGATGAAATTACTTGCCTAAAAGCTCTTTACAATAAGGAGGACCCTGTTAGAACTGCCTGCTTGGGCTGCAGTACCAAGGAGATAGGGAGGTACAGGGGGGTACAGGGGCTTGCGAGGGAGGGAGGTCCTGGAGAAACTCTGTAAGACACCTGCTGTATTTGTGCTGAATCAGAGAGCACGATGTCCATGTCCTGGAGCCATGGGGTGGGAGCAAAATGTGGGAGGCTATGCTGGCTTAGCTGCATCAGGAAGGCAGGTGGCATTTAGAAAGTAGAAGACCTATCCTGGGGCTCTCTGCTGCCAACGTGGTCACTTCATTAATTTCTGTTGACCGCCTCTGGTGTCTGCAGGTATTAAAGTTCTCCCACAGTTATGTCAGTTATTTGCTGCCATTGTACAAAGCACTCTCAGCCATCTGGTCGCAGTCCTACACGGTGCAATACCTCTGCCTGCAAAGGCTGAGCCAACCATCTTCTCTGTACAGGGTTGGGAAGGAAAAACTTGAACCTACTAGGCAGCCTGCGGAGCCACTGGACCTATGCTTGCATGCACCAGCTGCCTCGGGTTTGCAGTGACTGAGCCTGTCCTGTTCAGAAAGGAGGCTACATTGCGTAAGGATGGTCTGTTCCCCTGTTGCATGTGGAGTTTCCTTGGGCCCTTTAGAGGAGCTCGCCGAGTTCCTCTGTATTAGCCGAAGCAGCAGGCCCACCAGTGCACGTGCATCTTGGGAGAAGCCAGCTCTGTCTTGCAGCTTTCCCAACAGAAACCGTGCAGGGGCAGCGTAGAAGGGCACATTGCTGCAGCCAAGCTCTGCTGTGGGGACCGCTGTTCAGAGGGGGACTGCCTGGAGGAGCTCCCCTGCCCCAGACTGCTGGGGCCCCAAAGGTACTGGACCCATCCAGCACGGCAGGGAAGCCTCAGCCAGGAGAGGCTCAACCTTCCTGCTGCAATGGGAACATGCATGCAGACAGTGAGCAGGAAAGGGGCTTGTTTTCCCTTTCGTGTTGTGGGTGCCATAAAGCCTTTACTGTCCAGAGGATCCACGGGTTTGACTTGTAAGTGAAGAACGGAGATGGCTCCTCCAAACCTCAGGTCCCTGTTCTGACTCAGGTTGCTTTATGCTGGTGCTCCTAAGTTTGCTCTCACTCTTGCCCAGGCTGCTGGTGCTGGATTTCTGAGTCTTCAGACGCATACTTGTATTCTAAATAACCAGACAGGCCTTAAAGGGATTGTGCCAACTTTTATTATCTTTTTTTTTTTTTTTTTTTTTAATGAGATCTGGGGAAGGGAAGATGTGTGAAGGGGAGCTGATTGTTGCAAAAGGGGACACTTTGGATGTACACTGGCAAGGGTGTTCCTGTCTGACTGGAAAAGAATGAAGCATAAAGCACAACGGGCAGGACACCGTCTCAGTGGGTGAGCTTGCTTTACAGGGTTTTTGGTATTAAGGTCTACTTTGTAGGCTATCTCATGTACAAAACAAAAAAGCATACTTTACTGTCTATATGTGTTTGTATATATTTAAGATATATATACCCACATATATTTTATATCCTTGTGACTCCCAGTTCGTAAAGGCTTCGAGTCTGAAGGGCCGTGCATATAGATGCATTATAAAGAAAGATGCTGATCAACTGAGACAAGGCCATGTGATAAATAAGTGGGCAAGACATCTTTAACTTAAATCTCACACACCTACAGGGAGAAGGGCTCAGCCAAGCACAGAACAGTGGCCCCATGTTGCCCTGTCCCTGGCTATTCCCTGCAGGGATGGCATCTAGCTGCCCATGCTGTCCAGGGGATTTGGGGAGTTCTCACCCTTGGGGGGTGCTCAGAGGGGCAGATTGAAACACACTTGGTTTTGCTGCCTGGGGGTCAGGCACACCATATGCCGGGGCTCCTATTTCCCCATGGGGCTTCCAGTAGACTGTTTTGAGTTTTTACCATGAAGGAGGAGGTTTGGTGGAAAAGAGGGAAAAGGACTTGGGAGGGGAAAGACAGTCAAAATTCACCATACAATAGTTAGATAAATCTTCATAGAGGTCCATCTGCCTGCTCGCTCCCACTCTCTTGTGCTCTCTTTCTCTCTCTTGCATTCACTCTCATTCTCTGCACGATCTACACTGTTGTAGGGCTAAAGGTCTCATTTTGTCAGGCTAAGGTCAAGTCCCGGGTTGGCAGAGGGCAGCCTTTCATACGGGCCTGTCCACGGCATATTGGCAAGGGCTCAGATTGGAAGCTGCCGTCTGCACTGCCGGGTAGGTGAAGTTAGCATGCTGTTTCGCCTTCAGCCGCAGGCTGGCCAGGCTGGAGTTGCATGTGTCCCTGTACATGTAGGGGCTGGCTGTTGAGGCATAAGGACAGGCACTGGATGAGACAGCAGAGTTGAGGCTTGGACTGTTCAGGTTGTTAATGTTTCCCAGGTTGTTGAGGCTGGAGGCTGGTACCCCGGTCACTGCTGAAGGGACCATAGATGAAGGCATAGTCATCGAGGCAATGGAGCTGGGTGGGGAGAACATGGGCTGGGAGGAGAGGGGGCTGACATTCATGGAATTGAAGAACGGGAAACTCTTGGCCGAGAGTGGGCTGGTGGCGAGCCCCTTGGTGGCCCAGTTGTTATAGGAATAGCTGGAATACATGTCATCATAAGGCTGCATCAGTCCATTGAACTGGGCTCCAAAGCTGTTCTTGCACAGTTCGGCTTGTTGGTTCCTCTCCCGTTTCCTCCACTTAGCTCTACGGTTTTTGAACCAGACCTGTGAGAGAGAGAGAAGGGACGGGATGAGAATTGCCCTGGTCTTTTTGCCCAGTAAAGTGAGAGCTGTTGAAGGGCTGGGGAAGCTCCCAAGGATCTGGGAAGCTGAGCATCAGGAAAGGGTTGCAGCAAGATGTCTGGGCTGCAGGACGATCCTCCAGTGAGTATGTCCACCTAGATCAAATCCCCACCACTGCCATTTTACAAAGCACAGAATAACCACTTCATTCAATAAATTCTTTTCATGGGGATAACTGAGGAAAATACATGCTATATTTCCAAGTGACCACAGCCTAGGTGGAGGGGGTGGGATTGTGTGACTCGGGAGCAAAGTATCTGGGGGGATGTAGCTTGAGAGCTGCTGAGTGGAGGAAATAACCTCTCTTGTTTTGACTTCACCTCAGGACCAGGTTGGAGTGGGGTGTTAGAAGTCTGTCTTTTAACAGGAAAATCTGTTAGAGTTGGAGAGACTCAAACAATATAACTTCCTAGAGCATGGAAGCTGCTGGAAGGCTATTCATGGTGCTGCTAACTCATATTTCTAGTAGCAGACAGAAGCTCTCATTCCAGCTGGAGCCTTGCCATGCTGTGCCTGTGACTGCACAGAAGTTTGGGAACCCCAAAGAATGCATACAGCAAGGCTAAGGGACAATGACATTGCAGGGAAGGGGTCTGCCAGGCGAGGGTAGCCAGCTCGTGGAACTCTGTGGGGCAGAGCCTGGGCTTTGCATCTCCCTGGTATTACTGCAAGGTGGCACTGGATGAGGAAACGCCACCAGCAGGGGGTATATGTGTGGCTGAACACCACGTAGAGCCTGGTGAAATGTTTTCAACACAGGGAAATTTTCTAGTGTCTCCAAGGTGGGAGGGCTGCAGTCCTACCCGAACTCGTGCCTCTGTCAGATTGGTCCAGACTGCAATCTCCTCCCTGGTGCTCATGTCTGGGTAACGGTTTCTCTGGAAAGTGGCTTCCAGCTCCTGGAGCTGCTGGCTGGTAAAGTGCGTCCTCTGCCTTCGCTGCTTCTTCTTGAGTGAACCGTCCTCAGGGTTGGAGTCGTCCGTCTGGTTTTGCTGGGACTTCTCAGTGTCTGCGTGAGAAACGGAAAGATGGGAGAGATCCCCCAAGTTAACTCAGGGGCTCAGGTGCATTTGGGGACCCTGTCCTTGAGGCAGTCAGTGCATGTTTAGTGAGATCCCTCTTTGCTGCAGCAACCAGCAGCTCCAGCTGCACACACAGGAGTGATCCTGTATCTCTTTCTTGCCCTTGCAGGCAAGCATCCATCCTGCACTGAAACCAGGGGCCCCTTGATGCAGCATGGTTTGCCCTTTTTTTAACTGCTGTATTGGATGTCAGCTTCCCAGTGATTGGATTTGGATTTTCCAAGCTTCCAATCTCTGGTTTTCATTTGTTGCAATTAAGATGGGTGATGGTGGCAGGACTTACCCAGGCTAGCAGTTCCCACTCTGCTTAAATTCTCTGTCCAAGGCGCCCTTTTGAAAAACTGAATGGAAATTGCCAATTATGAGACAGAAAGAGACCCAGTAGTGTTTTTGTGGACAAGTGATGGGAAAAGGCAAATTGCCAATGATAGCAAGTTGAGATTCTTCAATTAACTAAACCTGAGGATCACAAATTTTCATCCTTCCTTCCTTTTTACTCCTCTACCTTCTTTCTTAGGTGCACGTATTTTTCCTAGAAAAACTAGGAAGCATCCTCTCCTAGACCTTGCAAAGTACTCCAGCATCTCCCTGTCCTTCCACTCCTGCCCTACTTCTCATTTGCAGATCCCTCTCCCAGAGGTAGCACCCTTCATTTCGTTATCCCTTAAGTGAATATCTTGAAACTCTCAAGTGCTCACACTGATATCTAGATGAAAGGTACAGCTCGGGATCCTACTAAGCATTAAGTCCAGGCCTCAATGCTGAGCTTTGGGCTTCTATGTGGGCAGCCAGGTATTTCTCTGCACCACAGCCCCCCCTGGGGCTTTTGGTACTCTGGAAACAGGTGTAGAATGCAAATATAAATAAATATCTTCCATCATCAAAAGAAAATGTCGAATTTGAGCACTCAGACCATCTATGGAGGACAACTACAAAAAGGAAGGCTACAGCTTATATGTAATTCTGCTGGAAATCAAGGCAAGTCACCATAGAAGAAAATTATTTCAGTGAAAATAAATTATTTGTGATGTTCACCTCCTTTCTCTGACCTAGAAGCAAAGTCAAGCAGTTCCAACTGAAAATCAGGTTTTCAGTAGGTGGGGGAGGCGTTCCTTTACAGTGGGAAATACTCAGCTATTCTAAGTAAGTAGAAATTGTTACAGTTGTCAAACTGTTCTTCCTGGGAGATGAACCTTTAAAAAATCCTGGCATCACTCTGCCGAGATTCAGATTAAGACTTTTTTGTTTGGTTGTGTTTTTTTAAGTGGAAGCTAGCTTAAAAGTCTTAAAAGTTCAGAAAAATCCTAATGGGGAAGGTATCTCATACAGCTCCTTAAAAAGCAGGGAAGCAAGAAAACAGTAACCTGGAATACCTCTGGGCAAGGCAAAATAAAGGGTTCCTCAAGTCAGATGAATGTGCTAAATAAAAGCTAAATCGAACAGAAGAAGCCTAAGAGAGAGGCTGAAAAGCATCTTAACACCAATGGGGAAAGGAGTGTGCTGCAGGGCAGAGCTGTATCCACCAGCAGAGGCTTTAATGGAGCCAGACCCTGGGAAACACTCCTGTCCCAGAAACTTGGTACCACTATCTTGTTCCTGTGGCAGCATATTAATTTAGAAACCTCTCCCTGCTAATCCTGGGAAAAATCCTTGTTGGGCCTGCCTTCCTCTAAAGGGAGAAATGCTGGAGCCATGGAGAGCATTTGCAGGAGTTGCTCACTCTTCATAAAGAAAAACCTGGGTGCAGTTGGAAAAAGTTTGTTTCTATCGGTATGCATTGCACTGACCAACGCAACGCAGAGTCCCCACAGGCTCCACATCAGCTGCCTCCACTTCTGTGGCACATTTAATGCTAATTGCCAGCAGGAAAGCTAATGCAAAGAGAACTAGCTGGCTACCAAGAGCCACTCAGATCCTCTACTGTGCGCTGGTTCACAGCAGCAGGGTGCGAGCTGGTTGTGCTGAGCAGGAAGGTGCTGTGTCCCATTCCTGGTGCCAGGACCAGCTCATGTTTCCTTCCAGGTTACACTCACATGAGAACTTTCCCAGTGCACTCTTGAAACAGAAGTGGTAGGACCTGAAAAGTGGACCAGTAGGAGCTGGCTGCAGTCTTGTGGCACTCTCCCCATTCCCATGAGTAGGCTTTATGTTGGGATCCCACATTGAGCAGAACTCCTGTAAGTATGCTTTTAATGTGGATGTTTTGGGAAGGACCACGATGAGGAAAAAAAAGATCTGATTTCTAAGAAGATAAATCTGATTTCTCTAGCTCAGTGTTCTAAGCCTGTATTGGAAGAGGGACGTTCCTGCATTATCCACCTCTAACATAGATTAAAAGGGGACTGATGCTACCATGTCTAAGATAGCTATTAGGAATAATTCGGTACAGATGAAAGGACAACATTTGATTTGTTTGGTCATCTGCTAAGTCTGGGTTAATTAAAAGCCTGATACATACAGGGGATGTGTTCCCACAGGGGTCTCTGACAAATGTGGATTTCCAAAGGGGATGCTGCCAAGCAGGAGGCTGTGCCTCAACTGGGAGCTCCTGCTCGGAACTGCCTTTCTTCACGCAAGAAGAAACTATATTGAGAGGAAAAGACAGTGGAGCAAAGGTAGTACTTGCTTAAGGGCTGCACCTGGGTGGAAGAGTCCACCAAGTATCGTGCTTTGTTATTCATCTTAGAATCATAGAATAACCAGGTTGGAAGAGACCCACCAGATCATTGAGTCCAACCATTCCTATCTTCTTCATACCTTCTGGTGTAGAACTTCCCATAAATCTTTGCAGCTACACATTACTTATTATCCCCTCCATTTCTGTAGCTGCTACCTGTGGCTCTTCCTGAGCACTGCTTATAGGGAGTGTTATCCCCCTCTGAAAATCGTGCAGAGTTTGGGTGTTGCAGTGGGGGCAAAAAGCATGGCAGAACAGGGAAACAAGCAATCCCACAGGAGGGATGGACCCTGTGGGTACCCTGAATCTATGCAGAGGAGCAGAACTTGGGCAGCTGTTTCCAAGACAGTTCCTTAACTCCTCCTTCCTCATCCTTGCTCTTCCCTTGACTTGTGCTGCCTGATGAAACCTAACGGAAGGGGGTGTCACAAACTGCGCTGTACCAAACTGAGATTTCTAAGAGCTGAGCCCAGACAAGTAATGTTTGTGCTCCCTTACTATGCAAATGAAAGAAGGGGAACCAAGAAAGAAGGAAGGAGCCTGCTCTCATGAGGAGATGCAAGAAGCAATAGAAGTAGAGCCCTGCCCTGGTCCTGGGCAGCCCTTTGTGGCACATTGTGCTCTGCCTGGCACCAGTGACATGGGGCTGCCACCCACCTCTGGTGAGAATGCATGAGCTCCCAGCCTCTGCATGCAGGTAGGGCTGGCAAACACCCGCCTCCCAGAACAATTTTATTTCTGGACCGTTTAAGACAGTGGGGAGTGATGTAGCCAGGCATCCAGCATTTATTGTCAACCCAAAATAGGTTGTGGAATATATCTTGTGCACATTCACCCACTCAATGAAACGGCTGCAGTCATAGCTGGAATTAGCTGCTCATGCCTAATGGAAATAAAAGTCAGCTCCTAAATTGGCAGTTCTGTGGCATGCCAGGGTGGGCTTGATCGGGAAGGCCACTTGAATGGACACAACTGCCATGCATCCAAAGCAGCTGACGAGGAGCCACGGAGCTTGGGGATGTGCCCAACTAAGGTACGTGTGAAGTAGGGAATTTGGTGGGTGGATTCTCTGACCATAGTTATTGCCGTGTAACTCCCTTTGTGAGACTCGCTCTGGGGAATTCTAATTGCATCATTATGCTTATTAGCTTTTGCATGCGAGTGAGCCTGGAAGCTTTACACAGGGAGCATGAGGCTGTCCGCAGCACTCGCCTCCCCTTGTGCTGGCACTGGCAAGGGCAGCTTTGTCATCTTCTGCTGTATTCAGAACAATGAGGGATGGAACGCTCTCAGGACAGATGCAAAATCCAGGAGAAGGCATAGCATCTGGTAGTTCATTACTGAGCAGGTGTGAATGGCAAGGTTTCTTTTTCACAGCTTTATAAAGAAAGTAGTAGGTTTGGGATTGATCAGCCTTTGGGAATGCTCAGAGGCACCTCCTCAGGCCAAGAACTGCCCATGTGGACCTCGTGCCAAGGCACAGGTGACCAGGCTTTTTCAATTAAAATAGGGACAAGACAGTATTTCTCTTCCTTATTATTGCCTGAACCTGGAAAGCTCAGCTCAAGGTTAACCTGCAGCACAGAAAGTTTCAACCCAAGAAATTTAAATAGACTTCAAAAAAAAGGCGGAGGGGCAGTTTATAACTAGATATGGCCTTTTGTGCATTGGATGGGATTTCCTGTGTCACAGGGAGAGCTCTCCTCCTCTAGGGACTCAGTTTAGGGAATACAATGAAATCTTGATTGGGCAGTGACCTGGCTTGCTTGACTCCTGCGTCGTGCAGGCTGTGCCCTCTGCCAGCAGTGTCTTCCTGCAGCTGGGACAGGCACCTGCAGTACCTAGACGGTACTCTCACCCTCCCGATGGGTGTTGGTGTGATATGCACCCCTATGCCTTTCCCCTGCTTGCTGGGACAGACAATGCCATGCTGGCTTGTGGCACAAGAGGAAGCTCAGTGTGCCTCTATGAGCATTGCAGCCAGATCCCTGCTCCTGCAAGCCACTGACTGCCAGGAACTACCTGTAAAGTCAGATTGGAATCTCTCTTGCAGCTTGAGCTTTGCACTCACCACTGTGGTCCTGCCCTTTGCAGCTGTGGTCGTGTTGAGGGGTCCCGGAGTCTGAGAGAGACAAGGCTGGGCTGCGAGCCTCTGCGTCTGCCAGCAGGTTGAAATCCATGAGGCAGGGATGGATGGCAGAGGAGGAAGAATCTGAAAAAGTAGCAGGCACAGGATGATTAGGGGGATGAATTTCTGTGTGTGACCTCTCCCCACCCCCTCCTGGAGGGACTTGCCAACCCTTGAGGAAAGGTCTAGGAAAAGTAAAGGATCCCTCCGAGTTTCCTGGCTGGAAAATGGACATGCCAGGATTTCTGCTGAGCTTCCCTATAAATCAAAGATCATCCAGTGACACTTCTATTTGCAGTCTTCAGAGAAAGAGTCTCCAATTTATAGGTGACATTCAGACTGAAATAGCAACACTGGGAGCATGCTGTGTAACGGAGATCTGAGGAAGTGGTCCTGGGCCAGCCAAGGCCTGTTAGCACCTTCCCCAGACATCCCACGTCTCCCATCCTCCCTGCCCAGCTTCCGTCCTCTTTCTTCCTTGCTTCTCCGCAAACCAGTCAAGCACAAGTAAAGCAATGGAGAGACCATGAACACAGTTGTACAGGCTCACATCCCAGAAGAGAAGTGTTCCTGCACACAGCACCGTTAGGATGGCATGTCTGCCCACAGAGCCACTGCCACAAGCAGGGACCCAGGGCTGGGCAGCGCACGTGGATGCCTTTTGGGTACACAAGGACCTCTGGAGCCTGAATTAACACAGGAATCGCATTACACACCCTTGGGTGCCCGGGGAGGAGAGAGCACGGCTGCAGCAGCAGCTCGCTTCCAGCTTTAGGTTGTCCTGGCTGAAAGCATCCCAGCTGGGAAGCTGGTAGCACTGCTCCTCACATCTGCAGGCACTCCAGGGATTCCTCCTTTGCCTCTTTCCATGTCTCTGTCCCACGATCAATTATTTTCATCATGCTCTTTTTTGGGGCCCCTGTGCCCTCCACCTGTATTGTCCCAAAAAGCCTGGCTGCCAACGTTGCTCTGTTCTGGACTATGCTGGATAGTCACAGAAGGACAGCTGTGAAGCAGCAGGTGGTATAAGCCTCCCAGACACATCACCTTGGAAAGGTGAGCTGGCCCTGTTAGCTCTTAAATCTGAGTTTTGGCTCCTGACCCTGCTGTGCACATTAAGATGTGTTGTCGCTGATGCAGACGTAATGGTTTCAGAAGGCTGGCCTGCTTTGAGGGGACCACAGCAGCTCCTGAAACTCTGGTCACCACAGCTAATAACTCACCTTCCCAGCTAGTGAGCCGTTGCTCTAAAGCATAACAGCAGCTGATGCACCAGGCTGTGATCTAGGACCCCTGGGTTTAGAGGGGTTTAGACCCAGCATTTGGGATTTCCAAACTGCAAGTGAAGGTCAGTTCTGAAGACTGGATTAGATCTGGTGAAGGACTGCCAGGCCTTTCAAATCCATGTGTGGCAGGTAGGGAGCCTGCTGAAGGCAGTGTTTCGCCTGGACTGCGTGCGAGTTTAGACATGTAAACAAGAGATTAATCACAGAGCTGTTGCACCTCCTTTGGAGGTGGATGACAGTGACTAAGAATGTATTTTCAGACCTGTCTAAAACCTCCTGCCAATTTGAGCAGGGCTGCTGCCGGGACCCTTAGCATGACTGACCCCCATACCTGCAGCGTTCTTCCCAGGTCGTGGTGAGAGGGCAGGGAGCCATTTCTAATGATTATCTGCCTGGTTTCTGCAGCAGTTCTTGCTCATGAAACTCCTAGCAGCTTTCCTCGCTCTCCAGTCCTCCTTCAGCTCTCTCCTTTGCTTAACTTCCATCCCTAGTTTTTCCTAGGCTGTGGCAAATCTGTATCAACACGAAACTCAATCTGTGCTCTCCAAACTCAGCATCTAATGCAGGAACCTGCTGTTGGTTTCCCAGACCTTTGTTTTACTCTGGGATTCTTGTCTCCTGTGAGAGAGAAGTGGTGGGGCTCCGTCTTTGCTATAAGGCTGGTTTCCATTTCCACCTCACAGCAAGCCTCATCTTTGATATCTGCGGGCTGCACGAGCTCCTGGCAGCAGTAGGGCACAGCCCTGTTGCTTTTTGCCGTGTGTATGTACATGAAGAGATGTGACAGAGTCTGTGTTTTCTTTAATACCTTTGCATGGAGTGGGGGGAGTCCATCTGCTGCTGATATTGCCATGGCTTTTAGCATTACTCTTGGAATTATGCAGAAACGCGCAGTGAATTAATTCCATGGATTAAGTCTTGATTAAGATGTGTGTCACTTTGCTGTCTCAGAATGTATTAAGAGACCTTCTTGAGGCAGCGGCAGATGGAATTTCTGCCCAATGTTTGTAGATGATAATTTCCCCTCTTCTACAGCCATTTGCATATGATTGCATCTGTCAAGCACAATTTCCTCTCTTCTAGGGCTTGACTCTGTACTGGACCAGATTTAAGGAGGAATTCAGACTCCTGCCTTGTTGTAACTGAAGGACGGTGTCCTCCTGTGTACAGGGTCCTGTTCATTTTGAGACTCTTTTAGCACACCTTGCATTGCTTTCATCTGTGCAAACTACAGCAGAGATGGGAAAATGAGGAGGGAGTATTTTACAGCTTGTTCCATCGGAAGAAACAACACCACAATGTACAAGGCTCAGGGGAACCCCATCCCAGCATTAGATTAAACCTAGGTTAAAACTGGTTTTAAAGTGTGGTCCATATTCAAGTTGAAATTGGGACTTGCAGCTCAGAACGAGTCTTCTTTTTGAGCGGAATTTAAAACTAGGAGGATTTTGGTGAGGAGACTTTGTATGCGTGTATGTAATTGCATATCTACTGTATGTGCTGTACACGGTGGCATCAATGAAAGCTTTCTTGGCTTGCTGTGAGCAGGCCATGGAGAAGCCAAACCAAAGGGAGAGAGAGAATCTGCTCAGCACAGTTGTGACGGACTGCAGGACAAGTCTGTGATGGGGGAGAGCACGTGAGCTCTGTACCAGTGTATTTACCCAAAGGCAACCCCACACCACTGACACAAAAGCCTGTAGGTATTATTCTAGATTATACAGTCCTTTTAGCTTTAATTAAAGGAGCTTTCTTCTGCATTGGCTAGATCTTGCTGTAGGCAGAGACATTAAGAAAGTCAACAATAAACCTTCACAGCATTTCTACTAAGTCGTCTGCCTGGTCTCAGTGAGTTACTGAAATTGGCACCTCAAAAATGTCCTTAGACAAAATCAAATTTATCATCTCCATCTGAGTCTTCGTCTCACTTGCTTTAAACGGAAAAGAACAGTTTCTTTAGGGACAGCGCCATGCTAGCAAGGTGCAGTTGGGCTTCCTCAGAGGTTTCAATTTTGTAAAACTAGCCCTGGCTCCTAGCCTGCTCTGGTACCTGTAACTCCTTCCAACACATACGTAATTACACCCAAGATAAAGGTTCCCGAATCTGTAACAAACACGTCTTTACTTCCCATCGCTACCTGTGTGTATCTTCTCCCTGACATCTGTGTGATGGTGAGGGTGGCTGCCTCTGCAGGTCCCTCTAGCTGAACAGGGTGCTGCCATCCCTGCCCCGATGGCACGATGGAGAGCAGGGGGAAGAGAGTGGCTCTGCCTCCAGGCTTTTCCTCCTATTAAATTCACCCCCTTTCTATTTCTGCATCAGTGCCAGCTGCCCAAGCCAGGGCTGTCGGGGCAGGGGAAGGAGAGGATACTTCTACACCAGGAGGGCAACCTTGCTTACCCAAAAAAGAGTGGGCAAGGGTCCCTGTGACCTCTCTTCTGGTTCTCTCTGCTCCATCACCTGGGAGCAGGGATGCCTTTGCTTGATGTTGGCTTTTTTTGGAGAGGTGGGAAGAAAACATAAAGGCCAACTGTGAGCCAAGTAAGGCTAATTATAGAGGTGGCTTTTGTAATGTGGACGTTACCCACTGAGTGCTGCTTTCAGATTGACAAATGCATGCTGCTCAATCCCCTGTACTACCACTGGGGAGGAGGCTATCTGCTGAACCTGAGAGGAGACCTCTTTGCTCTCTACAACTACCTGAAAGGAGGTTGTGGAGAGGAGGGAACTGGACTCTTCTCCCAAGTGACAGGAAAGAGGAATGGCCTCAAGCTCTGCCAAGGGAGGTTCAGGCTGGACATTAGGAAAAACATTTTCACAGAAAGGGTCATTGGGCACTGGCAGAGGCTGCCCAGGGAGGAGGTTGAGTCACCTTCCCTGGACGTGTTTAAGGGATGGGTGGACGAGGTGCTGAGGGACATGGTTTAGTGATTGATAGGAATGTGAATGGTTGGACTCGATGATCTGGTGGGTCTTTTCCAACCTGGTGATTCAATGATTCTATGATCTGGAGGGGAAAAACTGCTCCTTGTGTTGTTTTGATGTAATTTGGCTTCCCTTGGGCATGCAGAGGTGCTTCAGCAGAGACCTGATACTTGGGGTCCCTGTGCTGCAGTGTGCAGAACACTGGTGACCCACAAGCAGGAGGGAAGCCCGGCTGGCTGGGTGCCTTCCGGCAGATCAGCATGGCCCCATGGACCTGTGAACTTCTCACACGGCCTGGGCCTCCAGCCAAGGCTGCAGGGAGCTACAGCCTCTGCTTGGGACTGCAGATCTCCACCAAGGGTTCAGGGTTATCCCTCAGACTGAAAGGTCCTCTGCAATCAGCTTGGGGTGGGGGGGGTCTTTTCTTTCTTCCTTCCCCTGAGGTGAAGGTGTGTCGTTACACTACTGTGTCATAGGGTCAGAGCTGTCTCTTCCTGCATCATCAGTCCCAGAAGTTAAAGTGCTGGGAGTAACTAGATTTCCAGTGGAGTACGGCTGATTGCTTCGTTCCTTTCACGCTCGTATTCATCTGTGTGTGGGCTTACTTTTTTTGACAAAGAGTCAAACACTTTAGACTAACTGTGCATTTTCAGGAAGATGAACAGCCTTTGTACTTTGGTCCCCAGGAGGGGCTAAGCTAAGGTAGAGCAGCTCCTGCTCCTTTTTCTGCCTCATGTCAAAGGGGAAGGGGCTGAGGCTGTGTCCATCCCCTCCTGGAAGAGCACTTTATTCTCTGGATCCATGCATTTATTCACAGGACGGTGTCATCAGAGTGCCTGCAGGCTGGGATTTGAAGTGCCACAGCCTGCACGGCACATGAATCACATGGCGACCTGAGAGCCAAGCTCTCTTTGCCAGCCAGTGTGAATGCTGCCTGTGAGGGTTTGATTCCCTGCAGCTAGAAAGCAAAAAGGATGGGACACAAGACAAGTTAATCTTTGTTTCCTCAAGACTACAGAAATACAACTATGGGTGAACCAGGATCACCCATGGCTAAACATCTCAGTGTAGCTTTAAGTCTCTAATCTTAATGGAATTGCAGCAGGAACCAAGAGCAACCATTAATCACTGGAAGATAAACAGCAGCAGCCAACCAGTGACTCAGAGCACAGAGCCATTATGGGATAGGAGAGCAAGCTGCTTGCCTCCAAAAACTTCAGGCTGTGCACAGGCCAGGCTGGTGGAGCAGGACTTTCAGGCGCACACTTAGAAATGGATCATCGACCTCCAGCAAGGGATAAGTCCCAGGTTATAATAAACTTTATTTCTTAATTTAGTCCTTGCAGTTGGGAACTAACCCCTGAGCTCTGGCACAGGGGTGGTTTCATAGTGGTGTGTGCCACTTTGAAGCCTGGAATATGATTGAGGTTTTTTCCTCGCATCAGTAGGAATTGCTAAAGCTGCCTGAGGTGGTTGGTATCTCATTGCTGTCGGAGCACGTTGTTTCACCTTGCTCCACCACTAGGCTAGCTGGTACTGCTTCGTAGGCTGTGAAAGCATCACCAGCAGTGCATGGTGCCACACTAACCACAGCAGCTCACAGGCTGGCTGGCTGAGGAAGGTGTCCAGGCTGTTTCTGCACTCTTCTCTTTTTGTGCATGGCTCCACGGGGAAGTTCCTGATAACATAGGGTGGGGAGAGGATGAGGAGATAAGGCATTGTCACTTACTTGGTTTATGATGTAGGTAAAACCACATGGCTGTTCTGGGACTCCAAACTTCATCCCAGAAATGATACTAATGAGCCTAACCGAGCTGGCAGAGGCAATGAAGCAAAATTCCTTTAAGTGCTTCCAGATCCTCAGATAAGAGGTGCTAAGGAAATGCCTGGCCTTGCTGGACACTGCCTAATGCATTTCCCGGGGGCTGACAGCAGCCGGCAAGGTGAGGGCAAGCTGCTTGCTTCTTCTGCTTTGACATGAGCCTCCAGCTGCAGAGGAGGGTGATGGCTGAAACATCTGCTCTGAGCAGCAGAGGGTTAATGAATCACCCGTATTCCAGAGGATTATCACAATGGAAATGTCCCAAGGATTGACAGCTCCATACCCATGTCCACAGCAAAAAAAGCCTACAATGGAATGTGTCCTGTTCGCTTATTTGATGGGCCACATCGTGTCCCCATGTTGGGGAAGAGACCTGCTGTAACTGCCCCATACATCACCCTCCCCATTGGGTGCATCTGCAGCCCCCAGACCGGACTGGTGCAGCCTGTGCTGAGCTGAAGCATGAGGGTCTACAGAGACAGCGTGATGTGCTTGGCCTTGGCTTAAATTAAGCTATTTGCATTAGCATTTTTGGACCCCAGTGCTACCTTTATCCTAGCTGGCTTGTTTTCAAAATAGTGCCCAAAATTTGGAAAGAAAATTTCCTAATACAAAAGGAAAGTCCTGACAGACTTTTTGCAGGTTTTTTTTTTTTCCTAAACAAAATCTTCATGCTTCTTGCACTGTCGTAAGCGTTGCACGGCAGGTCTCCCCGTGTCCAGATGGGTTTCTGGTATTCCTTGAATGCCCTGCCACGATGGGGCTTTTGGTACCTTGGCTCCATCAGCTCAGACTGGGATTTTCTTTCTGACAAGCTATGCAGTTATATTAATAAAGCTGTGTTTTGTTACGGCTTATTTTGTTTGTTAGGCATCTGGAACAAAATAAATCAGCAAAGGCTCAGTTTTGCCCAAACAAACTGTAATCACACAAAGTTGCTGGCATGATGAGGCTCCACAGCGCAGGAGTGCTGGGAGCAGAGTGGTGCCTGTGATTACAGGGGAAGAAAAGTCCTTCAGGGAAATGGATCCCTTTGCTTTGGAGAAGGGAGAAAAGAGGCTAGTTTCAGTATGAAATTCTGCCTGAGAGGATCTTGCAACCAAACCAAGAGACTGGGTAGAGCGTAGCACTGGCATTGGCCTGGCCAGGACACAGAGACTCCAGTCATCCTCGCCTGCCCTTGCCCCCACCCACAGCCCCGACACGCTGGCTTCAAAGCGACTCATGCCTGCACTGCAGGATTAGCCCGTGTCAGTAGGGGAGAAACAGCTGCACAGCCGCAGCGTGAGAGGGACCGTGATCTCCCCTTGCACTCGCAAGGGCTGGGACTGAGACGAGATGGTTGCAAACCAGGATCAGTGAAAGGCAGAGGCAGCCTGCAGCTCAGGCACCGGGCACACGCCGCTTGCACAGCAGCGATGGGCAGCGGGGGCTGGCATCAGCAGATCGGTATGCGTTGCTGTATTTACTTGGGCGATTGTATGAATTTGACTAATTAGTCCAGCAGTCAAAGGAAACTGGCCCGATTCCCACGGGGACTGCGCTCGCAGCAGCACGGTGGGGTCATTTCTGTATCTCTGCAGCCATAAAGCTGGCCTGTTCTAGGGAGGCTGAGATAGCGACATCAAGGACTGGAGCTGGGTGACTCCAGCTGCTGTCGGGAGTTTTGTATGCAGATGGAGGGCAGTGGATGACTCAGACATTACTGTAGATGAAAACGACTCTCATGATTAGTAAACAAGCTCAAGAAAGCCCCTAATCAAGCGGGTGATCACAGGGTTGAAGGTCAGGAAGGATCCCACCATGTCGTCAGCACGTCACACTTAGAGATGGTCGACCTTGGGGCACTGTAGAGCTGCCCGTGTCTGCCGCCCGTCAACACTTCTGCTAGACATCCTTTCTGGAGAAGTTTGACTTGATCATAAACATTTGTTCTGTGACAAAACTTGGCAAAGCTGGTGGCGAGAAAGCAGCTTTTTTTGTGGTGGTGGTGGTGGTGGTAAGTCATTGTTTCAGAACAACCTGGCAGAGCCCAGAGGACTGCAGGGCTACCAAGGGGAAATCAGCAACTGCTAAGAGTGCCGAGAGTGCCGTGACCGCCCTGGCAGCCACCATGGTCAACGAGTGGCTCTGTTGGTTAAGGCAACAAGAGCCCAGGAGCGTCTGGCTCGCTCCAAGGGATGTGTTGTCTCACAGTGCAAACCCGCAGCACTGGAGGGAGCCGATGTCTGCTGCGCCTGCCTGTAAGGTTTCCTGATTATTTGTCTTCCCTCCCACCCTCAAGTAATTTATATTTAATTTTTTTTTTTAAGCTTTCTGGCAAGAAATGTCTCGCAGGACGCGGGCTGCCGTGGATAAAACAAGCAGATGATCTCAGCCCGCAGTATCCCTCCCTGCTTCCTCGGGATACTGCGGCGGGGAGGGCGGCTCTGGGAGGGATGCTGGAGCTCCTTCCCTCCCCACCCTTACGGACCTTGCAACGTGCCCCGAAGGTCCGCCTGGTTTTACCCAGACGACGTTTGAAGGGGCCGAGGGAGGCGATGAGCCCTCCCCACGGCAAACTCCGCTTTGCCAGCGGGCAGTGCGGGCAGGATCAGGGTCGCCCGTGGGCACCGAGGGCGAGCGGGGAGAGCCCGCAGCCTCCCGCCCCGGCACCCGTGTCCCCGAACCCAGGGGCACGACTGACCTCGCCAGCGGCAAAACAAGAGGCTTGAATTTCAGGATCCTGAAACGCGCTGTGCTGCCGATGGACTGCGTACAAACGCTGCTTTTTTTTTTTTTTTGCTTTTTCTTTTTTTTTTCCTTTTCCCCCCTCCTAAACCCTTAGTTTTCCCATCTGCTGGAGGTTGCATCCCATGCGGAGCCTTGGGAGGTAGCAGTTTGGGTGGGTAGGAAAGCGAAGCCGCAGAGCCCGAATTACTCACCCAGCCTGGCCCTCGGGCGATCCCAGCAAATCTGTTCCGAGAGAAAAAAAGAGGCTCGGATACAGGAGCGAGCTGTCCCAGAATACTGCCGCTCGGGTCACCCCCACGTCCCCCGGCCGCCTGACAGCCCCTGGGGACCGGGACCCCAAACCCCCCAAACCCCTCTGGCTCCCCCCAGCCGCCTGTGCGAACGGGCTCCGCTGCAGAGATCCAGCACGGGGGGGGGTTAAACATCATTATTAAAATACACCGGGCACAAATCAAGCTCCAAAATCCTTTAAAATAAGACACTAAACTGCGTATCGTGTATCGCATTGGAATTTCTCCCTGGTAAGGTATGGATCCATGCTCAGATTAGTTGTTATAGCGCAGTTAATTTAGTTTAAAGATTTAGATTTTTTTTTTTTTATCATCCTGGTACATCCCATCCTCTAGAAAGTCTTTCCTTCTTTTTGGTTTTCGAGGAAAACTTCCTTGAATTTACTTTTAAAAAATATACCTGTAATAAGTGCACATGCAAGAAAAAAAAAAACAACCCCAACTTGTAGAACTGGAAGTTGGGATATTGTGGCACCAAAACTAAAACTGATGGAACAAAAAGGGAATTTCATGTGGTTTTCATTGTCAAGTCTAAGCCCAGAAACAAACAGGAAATAAAAATGGCTAAAACAAAAGAGATTTCTTCTAAACTGTGTTCCAATCTAAGTGGGGAGCTGCTTTATTTGGGAGGAATTCTCTGTTTATTTGTTTTTCAGAAAAAGGAGCAAATAAAAATATCCACACAGACAGGTCAGCTTGATTTACAGTTAAATCCTCATGTTTGTTGCTGGTCATTTATAATAAGCTTTTTAAAGAAAATATGACTTTCATAAATGGGAGCATTAGAAGGGGGAGAAAAGGTGATGTGGTGATGCCTCTGCTTGAAATGGGGGGAGGAGAAGGAACGAAGGTAAGAGAGAGGCAAAAGTACTGTGAACTCTGGTCATTCATTTTATTTAATCTTTGTACTTTTTCAGGTTTTGCAGGCAGCTCTGCAGGTGCTGAGCCTTTCAGCCCATGATATCCTAGTGAAGGTTCCCAAGTAGCAAATAAATGCATTTATTTAATAAAATGAGTCTGCAGAACCAGGGCTATGTGAAAAAAGTGGCATACGTGCTATATCCTGCAGGTAGAAATATTTCTTAGCCTCTCAGGTTTGGGGCTGTGGAACTTGTTCGCCAGGGGTTTGCAAATACGTGTCTCAATCACAGTAACTGATTTTGAGGAGTTAATTTAATGCAGGCAGGAGCCAGTTCCCCATATCAGCTGAGATCCCCAGCAGAAACAGCCCCATTAGTGCATCTCTGAACACTTTTAACAGCTGAAAAATCAGATGGACAAAATTAATAGTAGCTTCTGTAAATTCAGCCCTGGTTTCCCTCCTCTTTTGCACTTGTTAACAGGGTGTAAATGTTTATTTTCTGGAGGAGCTGTGGTTTGGGAGATGGCATCGAACTGAGGGTCAAGGGACAGAGTTGTATTTCTGGCTCAGATCAGGCAATTCTGCCAGAGCTCGGTTTCCCCTCTGCACAGCAGGAGTATTTCCCTTCATGCTAAAGTACCCAGAGATCTGCCTACAGAAAGATCAGGTAGCTCCCAAGGAGAGACATCGTAAGGTGCAGCTCTTCAGAAATGAGGGCTCGGAGCTTGAACTTGTACCCTACAAATCAGCAGGAAATTTCCTGTTCGGTGCGTGGAGGATTGGCCCTCTTCCCGAATCTGCTGGGCAATACTCCGACAGCAGGGTGCGAGTGAAGAAGGGAACCTCCCTCCCTCCCTCCCTCCCCATCTCTTTTTAAAGCATAATAATAACAGCTTCTGCCCAGCTAGATCTCCTAGTTCCTTCCTGAAAGCAACTTTTAATATTTCCTTGTTGCTGCAAAACCAGCAGATCTATCGCAAACCATCCCATAGGATTTTTGGCTCAGGGCAGGCTGTGGTACCTGTCCTCCTCTAGGGCTGGAGGTGGACTACGATTTTGAGCAAATCCTTTCCCATAGAAGCGAACCCCTCTATGCTGAGTCCAGCTCTGGTCTCTGTTGCTGCTGAGCCTCCAGGAACAGCCTGTGGACTCCCTTAAATACCCCAAGGAAGCCAAGAGCTAATAACCAGCTTCATTCAATTCCCAGTCACATTATTATCCAATCTGCCAGAGGCATTAATATTCAGAGGTGAGGTGGGAGGAGGGCAAGGGTGCTGCACACAAAGGGGAGGAAGGGAAGCGCGGTGCAGCGGGCTGGCCTCAAATCCTTTCTCCAGCCATTTGAAACGCCAGCCCGTTTCAGCCGGGTGTTGACAAGAGAGGGTTTTTCTTACTGCCTCAGCACTAAGTTTGATGCCAGTTGGTGGAGGCTGTCTCCTCACCAACAGCAAATGTCCAGGCTTGGCACAGCTCGATGCCTTCAGCAAGAGGGAGAGATTTGTCCCCTCTGTGATCAGGCCCTAAGTAAATAGCAATCTCCCATTTTCAAACAGCCAGATAATCACTGAGCCCGCTTGGAGACACCTAAGCCTCCCATTTTTAACCCCCCTTGCCTTCCACAGCTCCGCGGCCTCATCCTGCTGCCTTCCCAATGCACAGCACAGTACGAACCACCGGTTGTCCCCATGGGGACTTCATTCCCAGCCCAGGTACCTCCCTTGTCCCCAGAGCTGGAGCACATGTGCCAGATCACGAGACAGACCTCATGTCCCCAGCTCATCTCATCTTCCTTTTGGAGCAGCCCCCTAGATCGGGTTTCTGGCTTTTTCTTTTTGGCAGTCTCCAAAGTCAGCCTCACCGCTCAATCTCAAGGATTTAGGTCGCAACTAACAAAGAGAGAAGATGCCACTCTTTTTTCCTGACTTTCTGTAGGGCCCGTTAACCAATTCTTTCGCGACTCAGTCACAATTTGCAGACCTATTAATTGCCTGAATTAAGCCCTTATAGAAATGTAACAGATATTAAGTGAGGCTTGTGACGTTTTTGGGTTTGGGGTTTTCTTTTGATTTTTTTCCCCAGAGAAAGATACTGTTCGGTTTTGGTTGTTTTTTGTTTTAAATCAGAGTCTCGGACAAGATACAAGTAAGTTCGAGGGATATAGGTGGGTTTTCACGGGGAGAGCCTGGGCTGGGCTGCAGATTTCAGGCCACTCGTTAAAACCCAGTAACACTAATAACTCGCCCAGATCCCTCTCCGGGCTGTCAGGGAAAGAGATTTCTCTGTGAAGAGTACGGGGCACGGTGTGACCATTTACGAATGAAAATGAAATCCCGCTCCACTCCTGCCGACACTCGCGGAGACTGAACGAAGCTCCCGTGCTCTGCTGGTGCCCCAGGAGCCAGCAGGCAGCTCTTTGTCCCTCGCAGCGCGGCACCGCCGAAGGCTGCACAAACACCCATCGCTCTGGTCACCGACAGGCTGGAAGGGAGGTCGGGGAGCCGAGCGGAGCCCAATCCCACGGCCAAAAAGGCGGTGTTCCCCCTGCCTTTGGAAGGCGAGACAGGAACGGGGGCGATGCTCCTTAAAGGCACCTTCCTGAGCTGTCGCCTTTACCGATTCCCCAGATTACAGGGGGAACGAAGCCACCACATCCCTGGCGCCCTCCGGGCAGACCCGCTAGCGTGGGGGACGCCGAACTCCTCTTTCTGCCTCCGGTCTCCGCGTGGAAGGCGCCTGGATCCCGGCCCGCCGGCCGCTTCCCGCTGAGGCGACGGAGCAGGGAGGCGGGTGGGACGGGAGCGGCGCCCGGGGCCGAGCTCAGCGCCCCGCGATCCGCCGGGCCGGGCGGGACAGGAGCGCGGAGCCCCGGCGGGGAGCGGGGGCTGCACCGACCCCCGCAGCCCCGGGAGGGCAGCGGCCCCCGCTCTCTCCCCTCCCCGCCGGCGGAGCGGGGCCGGCAGCCGTGCCCGGCGCGGCGGGGTCGCCGCTCCCCCGGGGCCGCCCTCCCGAGCCGGAGCCTAGGCCGAGCCGAACCGCTGCTCCGCTCCGAGGAGCGGGACGGGGGGCAGGACGCGGGGCCGCCGCGCCGGCGAGCTGACCCGCACCCCGGGGCGGCGCTCGTTGAGCGGGGGACGGCCGGTACCGGGCTCCGTCGGGCTTCCCGAGCGCCCGGCGGAGCCGCCGCGGGGGTCGGCGCCGCCCTCGCCCCTCCACCCGCAGCCCGGCCGGGTCTGGCATTCCCGGTCTGTCCCGCCCGCGGGGCCGGCTCGCTCTCTCCCCGGCGCTGCAGGGAGGTCGGCTCTGCTGTAAACAGGAGCCGTCCCGTTACATAAACATCATTTATCCAACCGTCTAAGAGCCGTCGGGCGGCCGCCTTTCCCGCGGCGGCGTCTCCGCCTCCGCTCCCCGCACCCTTCTTCCCGGACCCTGCGGACGGCCGAGCCGCAGCCCGCGGCGCCGTTACTTACGCCGAGCCCCGGTTAATTCAAACGGCCCCGGCCCCGCTCGCCCCGGCGGAAAAAGTCTAAGTTTAGCAACGGCGAGAGGTTGCGGCCGCGCCCGCCGGGAGGGACCCGCGGAGGCCCCGAGGGGGCGGCCGGAGCCGCGGGCACCCGCGGAGCGGGCGGGGGCTGCCCCGCACGCGGCCCCGGGCCGCCCGCTCGCCGCCGCCCCGCCGGGGATGCTCTCGCGGCGGGCACCGAGGGGCTCCCGGGGAAAGAAGGGGACACTTACAGCGGCTCCAGACGCGGGCTCGGCCGGGCGGCCTCAATCCTGCGAGAGGGGCGCCCGCCCCGCTGCTCCGCCGCTGCCGGCCAGTAAATCCCCGCGGCTGCCGGGGCCGCTCTGCGCCTCGCGGGGAGGGCGGGGACGGAGGGCGCCGGCCGACTGCCTCCCATTCACCCCGGCCATTCACTTTATGGCGGGCGGCCGGCGCCCCCCGCCAGCTGCACCGGGCGCCCCGCTCCCGCCCGCCCCATTCCAGCTGCGCGCCCGCCGCCCGCCCCGTCCAGCGCCGCCCGCCCCGCCCCGCCCCGCCCGCAGGCCCAACCCCCGCTCCTCCGCCGCTGCCCGCCCGCCGCACGTGGGTGGGGGCGCTGCCGGTATCACCCCCCGCTCCACGATCCGGAGCCCCCGGGCCGGCCCCCGCCCGTCCGGGCGCTCCCCCTGCGCGGCGGAGCGGCGATCGCCGAGGATGCTAATTGCAGGTTAATCGCGGCGGTTCCGCTTCTCCCGGGACGGTTTTCTAGGGTTGTTCTAAGTGACATTGTTTTGCCAACACAGCCGTCTCAGTTCCTGGTGTGAAAAATTAGCGTCCCCAGCAGATCATAGAATCACCAGGTTGGAAAAGACCCACCGGATCATCGAGTCCAACCATTCCTATCAATCACTAAACCGCGTCCCTCAGCACCTCGCCCACCCATCCCTTAAACACCTCCAGGGAAGGTGAATCAACCACCTCCCTGGGCAGCCTCTGCCAGTGCCCAATGACCCTTTCTGTGAAAATTTTTTCCTAATATTCAGCCTGAACCTCCCCTGCTGGAGCTTGTGGCCATTCTCTCTTGTCCTGTCCCCTGTCACCTGGGAGAAGAGGCCAGCTCCCTCCTCTCTACAATCTCCCCTCAGGTAGTTCTAGAGAGCAATGAGGTCTCCCCTCAGCCTCCCCTTCTCCAGGCTAAACACCCCCAGCTCTCTCAGCCGCTCCTCATAAGGCCTGTTCTCCAGCCCCTTCACCAGCTTCGTTGCTCTTCTCTGGACTCGCTCCAGAGCCTCAGCATCCTTCTTATGGTGAGGGGCCCAGAACTGAACCCAGTACTCAAGGAGCGGTCTCACCAGTGCCGAGTACAGATATTGCTATGTTTGTAGAAGTCCTGGTGCAGACGCAGCTTTGCTAGAAGGGGAGAGCTTGCATTGGCTCAACTCTACATCACTTAGGGAGCTGGTGTAACTATGCCAGAAAAACTCCTTCTGTCAGTTTGAAGAGCATGTACCACAGGGTGCTCTGTGGTACATGCTGTGATGGTGGGGTTGTGCAGTAGAGAAGACTGCGATCACTATTGCTTCATACATTCACTTTTAATTAGGATACTGTCAGCTTCCAACGGGAACCCAAACGCCACTTGTAGTTTCGGCTCCAGCCTGGCTCCTACCTGAGTTCATGGCACAAACGTGGTGCGGGGTGGGATCCCTCCCTGGAACATTCCCAAGTGCTCGACCCCGCTTAAAGTGAGCCTGGGCCACGTTTGCACACTCGCTGCACTCTGGGCAGCCACATCCCCTCTCCCAGCGGTCACAGGAAGAGGTTTGCAGAAATCGGGCTTAGCCTCCCTATCCTGCCCTGGGATGCCTGAGCCCAGGGGAGAGGTTTGTCCCTGCCAGGCTCTTATGGAGCTGGATGCGTGATTCTACAGTCTTGAGGTCATTTCCATGTCAAACTGCTCTCCGATTTATGATACCAAAGGTCACTCTCAAGCTCTTCCACAGACATGTTTTAGAGATTAGGAAATAATGTGAGAACAGGAGTGGATTTTAACCCTGGGTGATTTATGAGCCATATTTAGGGAGCCTGCTAAATGCATAACGTGGCATATAGATATGTATGGGAAGACAAATGCACACGAAGAAGCAGAGGATGTAAAGAGAGGTTAAGTAGACCCAGGCATTATGGATTACAGTTCAAAAACGTGCACAAATATGTCAGTTCAGTAGAAATGTGGAGAGTTCAAAGGATTCACGATGTTGACACGCTGATGAGAAATTACCATGGTTTTTAATGGTAGTAATCTAGGATTTGTGTCTGCCTTACTGCTTTTTTTTTTTTTTTTTTTTTTTTTTGCCAGCCAAAAATGACATCAAGCTAGACCACCTCTTTTTTTCCAGCCCAGATTTTAATCTGTCCTGGCACAGGCTTGTCTCCATCAAGAAAAGCAAACACGGTATAGCAGCACTAGCACTTTGCACGTGGCACTCTCTCTCGATCACCACATGCTGCAGGGAAGCTGAAAACCCTGCTCAGGGTCTGCAGCAACATACTTTGAATTGCCCTTCTCTCCCTCCAAACCTTTCACAATCAGTAGCCCTCAGCAAATACAGTTAGTACTTACGCTTTCAAGTAATAATGAAATAGGAAATTTTAGCTATTTCCCTTGGCCAGGTGGAAATACAAACTGGTGCTATGTCAGAAACCTGCTTCCTATGGAATGGAATACAAAGGCTGCAGAATTAAACCATACAGGGACCTGCAGTAAGAGTCTTTCGTTAGGACAGCCTTGGTGCAACTGCTGGACTGACCCCTGAAGTGTCTCTTCGGGAGCGAGGTCTTTAGCATTTGGTGTTGAAAGGTAGTAGCAGATCTTGCTGGTTAGTGCCAAGACTACCTAGCTGTAGCGCATCTTGTCTTGTATCTTGCTGGTTAGTGCCAAGACGACCTAGCTGTAGCGCATCTTGTCTTGTCAGCTGGAGACTTCTCTGCTGGGGAACAGACCAAAAACTTCACCTGGGTTCAGGATGTAGATGCTGCTATTTTATAGAAAATAAAAATGAAAAGAAGGAAAAAAAAAAGCAAAAGCAAACTAAACTCACAATGAACCCGACTCACATCTTGACAGAGATGGGCTATGTAAAAGGAGAGAATTACTCAGCATTTTAGACATACTTCATTTTTCACCAGCCAGGAAGAGCTTCTTTTCAGAGAAAATCCTGTCTCTGTCACAAGCAAACGTGATCCTTACTCTGGATGGGTCTCATGCTCTTGGAGAGTGTCAGACTTGTTGATTGTTGATTATGGTTTCCATCTTTGTGTCTCAACTGATCTTTCATCCGTGCTGGGTCCATGCCATCAAATGCTTTGAAGATCAGTACTCAGGCTTTAATTTGGCTTTGGTGTCTCAGTTTAGCTCTGTTGCTTCAGTTGTAGGTCCTGGCCTGAGTGCAGGTTGCACCAGATGCAGCACATCAGTTTTCCTTTTGGAGAGCCTTCAGCTGGCTTTGGGCTAGCCTCTGCCTGAGCTTGCTCTGGAGAGAAACAGCTGCTTACAACCACTGTGTTCAGATTTCAGCAGCGGTTTTGGGATGCTTAGCTCTGGGGTAGTGGCTGCAAGTAGTTGCAAGCCGTGACATCTGCTTGTACTTTCTGAGTCAACCCCCTCTTTCTGCCCTTTTTATGGAGACCTTACAAAATCTTCGAGAAAAAGCAGAAGCCTCCAATAGGAGGGGGGTGGAAGTTTGACCTCTCTCAGATTATTTAATCTGCTGGAAAATTTCTGTGTTGCATGTGCCCATGGGTCCAATATCTGGGCTCCATGGATGACTGTGAACTGGCAGGAACTGAAGAAGAGTAACGGACCATGCAAAGTCAGACCCATCCATTGGTGCAGATTGCAGAGGTAGAGGTGGTTGAGAACACAGACTCTTGACAGTGTCATCAAAGGCTTGTGAGGAGCAAGCTATTACAGTGTCAGTTTGGGCTCAAATGAAGGCAGCTTGTGTGGCCTGTGGAGACACTTTGCAAAGAGCTGGCTGATCAGGTCCTACATCTGGATCTTTTGGTGCAAACAGTGATCCAACTTGCCCACACATGATCCGTATGCAGTTGTGCACTGCTCTGGCAAAGTGCTGCTGGATCAGGCAGTCCAGGCAACCCACATTTCCCTGTTTCTGCCAAGCTTTCGGCATTGGTGCCACACTGTCACATCAGCAGGATTTTCTGCATGACCAGGGCAGTGCTAGGCTGTCTGAGGTTTGACTAACACAGTACCACAGTGCGTGCAAGTGAAATCTCTTCAGCCCAGGCAATGTGGGGCTGTACCGTATTGTTTTTCTCTCTAGACAATGCAGTGCTGGATTGTAAGTAAAAATGCAAAGCACATTGCAATGTTTGCTCTTTATTAATGCACTAAGATGCATTCGGGTGAAGCAGAAGGCTCCTCACTGGCTCAGTTTCAAGCTCCGTGACAAGCTTCCATAAATAACACCTTAGCAGGGTCCGATTTGTGGACTAGGTGGGAGCTTGAGCTGCACAGCTGGCATTGGAAGGGGCAAGAAGGCATGGAGAGACCTCCTGCCCTGTCCCTGGGAGGGTAGGCAGGCTTGGCTGACCTGCTCTGAGATGTGCTGTGTGCAGTGGCCAAGCCAGTACCCGAAACCCCCTTCCCTGAGCAGGGAGAAGATGGACAGAGCAGCAGTGAGAGACTCCTGTGAGTTCCTGAATGTCTGACAGGTACCACAGAGGCTTTAGCAGCTGCTGGAGCAGGACAGAAGGGAAGAAGAAAGCACTGATGACTAGTCCGCTTGTTCTGCAAACCTTCACTCATTGCTTAGGTGGCTGTTACAATGTCTCTGCGCTTGATGAGTATTTGACTGCCTGTTTTATAGCTGAGGAATGCAAGCTAAAAACTGCACATACCATGGTGGCAACAGAGACTGAGGTGACATGTTTTAGCTTCTAAGCCCATGATTAGGACACTGGAATATGCAGTTTCATGTTCCACATTTGAGGAATAGAGGCTGCTTAATGCAATTACAGCTTAAACTTCCAACTCAAAGACTCCCTTATGTGTTATCAGGTGAAGCCCAGCTGAAATGGGTCCCCTGGCCTCCAGCTGTCAGAGCTGGGAGGTGGTGGGAGTTTCAGTCTAAGATACATTGATTCTCCATCAGGCAATGTTCAGGCAGCTATTCATGCGGAGAGGGAAGGCTGTGGTGACCACCATTTCCAGTGTCTCATCCCACACCACCTTCTCTGGAGGATGTGCCCACAAGAGAGGGATATGGTGATTTCTGGCCACCTTTTACAGTGGCATTGGAGTCAGCCTCAGATTTGGATTTGGCTGGTCAGGGTTGAGTCCTGTTGTGCGTCCCCTTATGCCTTTGAGAACTTCCCTCCTCCAGCCATGCTGCAGCAGGTTGTGTATAGGAGGGCGAACAAATATTTTTTGACCCTTTCATCTTTCCTTCACCTTCAGTTCGGTTTCTGTTTTCCCTACAGGCAGAGCTTAACTGCTACTTTGACCACTCCAACACCTACCACAACAGATCCCCAAACTGACCAGGCTGCAGATGCTGGTGCTATAACACAGTTAAGCAACTGCAAATACAGCCTGTACTCTGCCCCAAGTTCAGTGGACAGTCTTAAACAAGCAAAGTAACCCCTGCAAATAACTGCCGCTAAAGTATAGTGCATTGACACTGGGGCATAGGCACTAGAAGTGGCCAAGAAGGTTGGCCCAGCACCAAGAATCCATCATGCTAGCTGCTATACAGCTGCAAAGCTGCGATTGCTTTTCCTGCAAAGAGCCGTCCAATAAACTGGCTTCAAAGAGCAGTTCGACCACACTGTGGTCCCTCGCTGCAAGGCTAGTTGGGCTGGGTAAACGGAGGCCACAGCATACGGCTAGCGGCCCAGCTTGAGTAACGCATCCGTCGTACTCAGGTCTGAGGAGTTACTGGGCGAGCAGGATCGCAGAGACACGAAACGCTGTGTGGGCCCTTCTGGGCGCCGTTCTCCGTGCTCTGCCAACAGCCGCACGCTGCGCTTCGTTCCATCTGGATTTTCCAGCCCGCTCACTCAGGGCCTGGACCGTCCCAGCACGGCAAGGATAAACCTGTGCCCCGGGGAGGCGGCCAGGAGCAGAGGAGCTGCCTGGGAGAAGCCGCGAGCAGAGCCTGCGGGAGCGATGAGGTAGCGCTCTCGAGACAGAGGAGGAGCCGCCGCCATCACGTGACCCCGGCACCGCCCCCCGCCCGTCCCACAATGCCCCGCGGCGCCCGCCTCCCCCGGCCGGGGCTGCGCTCCGGTTGGTTCCGCGCGACGTCCGTCGGCGTAGTAACCAGGCAGCGGCTCAGGCCGCGCCTGCGGCCACGTCGGAGACAGCGGCGCCCGGCCGGCTTCGCTCGCCTGTCACCGTCAGGAGCCCCGCGGTCTCGCTGCTGCTGCTGCTGCCGCCGCCGCTGCCGCCGCCGCCGCCGCCACCGCAGGGAGGGAGGAGCGGGCGGGCTTTGGGAGGGCCGAGCCCGCCCGGCCGAGCTGTGCGGCGCCGCCATCTTGGACGCGGGGGTCAGTGCGGGGGGCGGCGGGCGGGGCGGCGCGGGAGGCAGCGGCGCGGCCGGGCCCGGCGAGCGGACACCGGCACGGGGCGGGGCCGCGCTTCTCATTTGCCGTGGTCGGAACTAAATGGGAAGAAGGAAAAGTCTCCCTCTGTGGGTTTAATTTAGGCTTGATTTTTACGCTGCGGGTTTGCTCGGTAAATGCGAGGTTTCTTCTCAGTTCCTAGGCGATGTCTCACTGTGGCAGATAAACGTAGAGACTTGCAGAGACGCCTGTCCCACCTTCCTGGCCTTTCCTCCTGTCCAGAGGAGGCTACAAGGGTGATCCGAGGGCTGGAGCACCTCTCATACGAGGACAGGCTGAGAGAATTGTGGTTGTTCAGCCTGGAGAAGAGAAGGCTCCACGGAGAGCTTATAGCGACCTCCCAGTACCTGAAGGGGCTGCAAGAAAGCTGAGGAGGGACTGTTTACAGAGGCTTGTAGTGATACGACTAGTGACAATGGCTATAAACTGGAGAGGGGCAGATTTAGACTAGGCATAAGGAGGAATTTCTTTACGATGAAAGTGGTGAGGCACTGGCACAGGTTGTCCAGGGAAGCTGTGGCTGCCCTGTCCCTGGAGGTGCTCAAGGCCAGGTTGAATGGGGCCTTGGGTAACCTAATCTAGTGGAAGGTGCCCCTGCCTGTCACAGGGGGCTTGGAACTAGGTGATCTTTGAGGTCCCTTCCATCCCAAGCTCTTCTACGATTCCTTCCTTCTGCGCCACTGCTGTCACCACTCCTTGTTTTTTAAATGACCTGCTTAGTTGCTCAGTTTTTTGATATCAGTGTACTGCACTGTTCCTTGCCATGCTTATAAGTTAATATTTTTCTGTTATTTTTGTCCAGGCATTGGAAGCCTTTGGAGAAACATCCTGACTTCCCTGAACTTTTACTGCCTGTGATGCTTATTGCAGGATTACATGAAAAAAAAACAAGCAAGTTAAATGTCCTGCTAGAGATTCATGTACCTTCCATGTGCAGTTTATAAGGGAGAAAGGGAGGTGTTCATTGTCACCTGGGCTCCTGGGTAACCTTGCTAGTTCAGAGTTAGGCAGGAATTGCTTGTAATTTATGGACTGATGGATGTTGTGTGTTCTTTTTTTGGTAGCAGTGTATTCTATCAGGACTTAAGTGGCTGAATCTAGGTCAGAGACTATATTATTCATGCATTATCATAAACGATGCAAATTTAGGTTAACAGAAGCTTACTGCGAAATAGTACCTTTCTTGCATATGTAAGATTATGTTTTTGTTTAGTATTGCTGTTTATTGGAGTAGTTTCACTGGATTTGAGTCCGTAATCATAGCTGAAGGCTAAACTTAGTGATTGGAAGAAGTGACTTCTGCCAGACTTAGTCACTCCTGATGCTACCTCTTGCTTGTTCCTAGAAGAGCTGCAGACATTACCCTGTAGAGGAGGGAGTGTTTCCTAGAACTGTACCTGAGACTTGCTATGGTAATACCCAGGAAAACTTAGGGTTTTCTGCACTGGGATGTTTTGAGGTAACATGTTCCAAGGCAGGACTATGGAGTGATGAGAGCGCGTGGGATCACATTTGCAGGTGTAAAGCTTTTCAATGTTTTTATATGAATATTTCATATCTGATACTATTTCAGGAATCCCAGAATAGCAATAGTTACTGCCCAGAGAACATTGCTGAAGGCATTGAGAAGCATATGAATGTTTGATTTTGTTCTATGACGTGATCAGGCACCTACCTTTTTCCACTCATAGCATTCCTAACCTTTGTTAGCAATGGGGCTGTGAATGGTAACAGCTTCCTTGGTTCCTGTGGAGGACTCGGCAGCTGTATTGGCTTGGTTTGGAGCTGTCTCTTTCATGTGCTGCCTGTCAGAGTTCTGAGCAGGCGTGAAATACAAGGACTGGTCTGCAGATTTAAGCACGTGTATGAATCTGTCATGAGGAAGAAGCGGGAGTTATGTAGCTAAAAAAGCATTTGAAATTTAATAGGCAACTTTCCTGTTTTTTCTGTGTAACTCAAACCCACAGAAATTAATCCATTTGTTTGTGCGCTGAGTCCACTGTCTGTGTTTGATTAAAGATTGCTTTCAAGAAAGGCATCCAGTGTCGATCTGAAGACATCAAGACGTGTCATAACCATGGCTTTACTAGGGGAGGTTGTTTCAACTTTTGTTATCTTCAAATTTAGCAGTTCTGTTAACTTGTCCAACCAACAGTTCTACATATCCTATTCTTCAGACCATACCTTTGTAAAGTTAGACTGAATTCATGTTGGCAATTTTTTTGTATGTTGAAGAAACGTTCAGTGGTTTTGCATGACTATCATTATGCTCATGGTAACCCAACACATTATTCAGGGCTAGTCTTCTAACTTTCTCTGTGCACCTTCAGAGCATTAATTTCAATCTTAAAACTTCTTTCAATGTAGTACATCTATACAGAGTTGATCTGATAATTTAAAAAGAGTAGACATCAAGGTTTAGAGAAACTATTGCCATTCCTTGAAATAAACTTGTAAACTTTTATAGGGATGGATGGTGCTTTTGGTGGATTTAGCTTGCTAGGTGGATGTCTCTGAAAATAATTGTCTGCCTTTTCCTTCCACCATGTGGTTTGGATTTTTTTTTCCCCGTCTGCAGCACACAATTGCAAAGATCCTTTGCATGAATGAGGACTGTTGATTATGATTTCCTCTGGAAAGTCTGTGTGCTATTGCAATCTTAAATTTGCTTTAAATCAAATTAATATTGCAAGCCGGATTTTCTCCCTTTTTTGCCCAGTGTTTATGGTGAAGCGAACTGCGTGTATGATGTTCAGGGATCTGAGTGTGAGTTTGTGTTTCCAGCGTGATAGGTTATTTCATGCATTGGACCAGTAAGTTTTTTTTGCCTGTGTAAAGTGAATTTTTGTACTTTTGAATAAGCCTGCATTTAATTGAATCTGCAGCAAGGAAAGGAATGCATTCTCATCAAGTATTCTCAAAGAGTTAACAATGAAAGGATATTGTTGCAAAAAAAGCCCTTGAGCTTCTCAGAACTTTGTCAGGAGATCCTTGCCGAGCATCATAGGTTTGTTTTGCATCAGTTTAACAAAGCTTTCCTTGATCCTTTTAGATTAAAGATAGAGGATAAGAAATGGGAGTTGTACAAGCAGAGTCAGTATGCCGCATAGCATTTAAGCTTTGGCATCACTTGGCAGAACTGTTGGGTATCTGTGTGTGTGCAAGGTGTATGAGACATGTCTGATATTTTTTCGCATGCTTTTCCAAATCAGGTTAGAGGAGCCGTTGTTTCCATGTCCGTTTGCTAAATTCCTGTAATGGCACCCCAGAGTTGACATGCTCAGTGGTTTTTTTGTAGCAGTGAAGATGAGGAAAAACTTGAGTTTTGACAGATTTGAATGTATAAAGTATTTCCCCCAAAGTACTTCTACGGAACAGAGTTTTGATCCCTGAAACTGCCTATCTAGAAATGTGGAAAATACTTCAATTACTGAAAGAAGGAAAAAATAAGTAAGGAGTTTTACACGGAGGAGTAGATCTCCCATTAGTGCCTTGTACTAAAACAAAGATAATGTACTGAACTATAAAAAATCGTGATCAAGGGTATTTTTATGCAATATTTTAATGCAGCTATATCAATAATACATGGAATAAATTACAATTGAGGATGGGAACATCTCTAGCATTAGACACCCGAGTAGGAAGAATGTCTGTGGTTCTGATATACACAGCTGTGGAGAGAAGTTATAAACCTTGTTCTTCAGGGCACGAGCAAACTACTTGGCAGATCTGTTTGTTTATCTTTCTGAATCATCCAGTAGTGAATGAAATAAAATATTGATCTGGTCTGTCATGCCAGTTCCTATATTATTAAATAGTTTTGTCTTTGCCCCAGTTTTTTGTGTAACTCCATTCTGTATAATTAATCTAACAAAGCAAGGAACAGTTTTGCCGTAAGATTATTAATCCTGTTGCAAACATACAAAAAATTGGAACAACAAATCAGATGCTCTCCCTTGATAAGGCATCTTCTTACAATATTTTGCTTTCTTTCCACTATTTACTGAGTCCTGAAGGAAATTTGACTCTTTCACTTGGAGAATATTTGTATATATGAAGTGTTGTTGATAATTAAAACATGTTAATTAATGCAAAGTCCAGAATGTATGTTCTAAAATTTCCATGATGGTGTTTCTGAGGTCTGGAGTAATATACCAATACCGTTTCCTTTCAGCTTTGCTTTTGCTACATGGCCAAAAAACTTCCTTGTATTCTCTGTGTTTTGTTGCCCTCCTCCCCCGCCCCAGTTGAGTCCTTTAAATGAGCTTATCTGATTGAAGTGTTATGATCAGTGTTTTGTCTGTTTTCAGTCTTTTGCTTCCATATGGATGGCCTGTTGTGGTTTTAAGCTAGATTCCTTATTTTCCTTCCGTATCTTCTGAAGAAGTCTCGTTACTTGGCTGCGGTTTCACTAAATCCTCGTTTGTATACATGGTATCATCAGACTCTGTTTTCTTTATAAGTCCTGTTTATTCTTTATAGGCAGTCATATCTATTAATTCCTTTCCATTCTTACTTTTTCATTTGACCATATCTGGGATACAGCTAGTATAGAGAGAACAATTCCATAGTAATCCAATCTTTGTTTCTTCTTCTCAGACCATTACAAATATTCATCCTTGTAAAATTTTTTCCCCTCTTCTGGCTCTCTGGGAACATAAGTTTAAGTTTTTCCCTATAAGTCTTCAGGCTAGATGAGTATAAATGTCTGCCTCTAGCTTTCATCCTTTTTTTCTCCGTGTTCCACCCAATCTCTAGTTATGCTCATTTCTTCATGGGGTTTTAACCCATTACTTTTTTACTCGCCTTCTTTCCTGAAAGCTATTCTGTTATGAAGCAAGTGTGAAATCAACATCTGCTATAAATTCCTTTGCTTTGACAAAGCTGAAAGTCACAAAGAGTTTTGCTCTGGCCAGCTTATTCAAGCTACTGATGCTTACTTAATAGAGTACAAGGTTATGTTCTGTGTAGAGCTGTGGGATTTCGCTTAAGTGCTGGAGGTGTTATTGAATTGTCACGGGTGTCTGTCCTGGTACTGTAGCGCTTTTTTTTCCCCTGAACGTACACAGAGAGGAAAAAAATGAGGAATGTGTCCAGACAAAATTGTCTCTTGCTTCACAGATGCCCTGTTTTAACTAACTGCCTGCTCTCGTGGTCTTGAAAACACAGTCCATGGAAAAGCATCTTCATTTTGTCTTCCTTCTGACAAAATACTTGTTATTTATATGTAGAAAACAAAGATCTGAAAGCGTTTCTTGCGTCTCTATAGGCCTCCTCTTTGACTATGGGCAACTTGGTGTTTTAGTTGAGGAAGAGAATGATTTTTGAGGGACTGGAGATTAATTTGAATTATCTTTTTCAGGATTGCCAGGATGGTGGATAAGAACATTTACATCATACAAGGGGAAATCAACACAGTGGTGGGAGCCATAAAGCGCAATGCCCGATGGAGCACTCACACACATCTGGCAAGTTACCTTGAATCCTTGAATTGTTGCTATCTGTTCATACTATGGCAGAAAACACAGTTTATAGAAAAGTATCTCAGATTTTTTTAAATTTTTTTTTTAGCACTTGTTATTGTACTTCTGTAAGACAGTTGGAATAACTTTCTGCATTGTTTTATGCTGAGCAGTTGGGGCTTGTTGTGTACCAGTGACTAGAAGCTGGAAATCTTCTGCCTCTGTACTCTGTAAACAAACAAAAGCCCCCACATTGTATTCTGCATGGAAATCATGTCATTTATCTCATTTGGGCTTTTACCACCTGGTATGTTAGGGGTTTTGACTATATGGTGCTATTTTATCTAGCACAACTTTTTCTCTAAGAGGGACGAAAGATATATAAAGACTGTCTTTATCAGTGTATATATATATGGAGTTTTTTTGATATTTTCATAGGGTATGGTATTTATTTTAGCTCTGTTTTCTGAATGCTAGCTATATTCCTGGCTGAAACTTTTTAATAGTTTCAAACCTGTTTTGTTAAAAGCCATTAATGCAGTGTTACCCAGTGTAACGATGCACTGGTCAGTTTATGGTTTCCACAGTGTAAGTGTGTGCATGTGGCATACTATGTCTGTGGTGTGCTTCAGAATGTCACATGAATAGCAGGTGTCATCCAGCACAAGTGGTTTCAGTTTGGGCTGGGCCCTTTTTCTTTCTGGAGGCATTTCTTCAGTAGTGCTCACTGCCATCCAGTAGGAGCTGTGGGTGCAGATGTACACAGCTTGGAGAAACTGCTGATCTTCCTTTTTTTATTATCAAAAAGATAAGATTAAAGCTAAAGGATGCAGCCATTCATATAAATTTTGCACTGTTATTCTTTCTTCAAGTTATTTTAATGGCACCAAATGTCATTGTATTTCTATTCCCATTACAATCTGCATAGATTAACATTATAGCAAATCCAGATGAGCCATTTCAATATGATATAAGGTAGATTTGCTCTGAAATTTATTGAACAGCGGAAGGCTAATCAGAAGTGCTTCTAAGGACAATAAAACCAAACCAAAATGCTCAGTCTTGAGCCTATGCTTTTGACATTTGAGCTGTATGATATTGGGGAGCAGTAGCAGGAAAATAAAAATACTTCTCTTAATTTTGATGGAGTTAACGTGGTGACAGTGATCGACTCAACCCACAGTACTTGTGTGAAATTGAAGGTGAGGTCTTTACATACCCATTATTAAGATTTGCCTTCAGGAATATGTTTGCCTCATTAATGATTTCCTTTATATATATATAACCTATAGGATGAAGAAAGGGATCCCCTGCTGCATAGCTTTAGCCTCTTAAAAGAAGTGCTGAATAATATAACAGGTAAGATTATACAGAAATTGGCTGGTAAGTGTACCTGCCCGGGTATATGCAAACAAATGTAAAGGTGCACTTGTTTGTCTTATTTGCTATCTAGAGGGTATATATTGAATAATTAGAGCAAGCAAATATGCATATAGTGTTAGACAAGTAATACCAACATAAACTAGTAGACAGATACCAGTGCTGCCACTCTCTGCACATATATGTGTGTGTGTATACGTACATATTTTTTGTATAGATATGCATGTTAATTCAGTATACTAAAGCTTGTAATAATATGTGGATTCTAGTGTATTATTATGCATAGTCCTGTGCTTTATTTTTGCTTTCTGATCTATGAATGATGTGGAAAAATCTATTTAGAAAGTAGCCTCCTATTATCTGTTTTCTCCTCACATTCTTTGGTTTGTTGGTTTTCATCATTTGTTATCAGTAATAAGAAAAGCACAGACTTCACTTTCCATTTGGATCTTCTGAATGTTGAACTGAAAGGTTTACTTAGTGACAAGTTGCGCTGAAAAGAACAAGAAATCTGTGTTGATTATAGAACACAAGGCTGTGATGTGCGTTCTGACCATTTTTTTTTTCTCCAAATCTGTCTTCCTACTCTTTATCCCCCCATTCTGTCTTTTTTTGTAGTTTCAGAAGAGACTGTTTAGGTGTAACTTAAGTATATTTTGAAAGCCTAGGAAAGAGGCTTATCCAAGCTGCACATGGCATTCTGTTGGTTCTTCTCAGGGCTTATCTTACTTTTACATACTGCAATCAGTAAGCTTTATTTCTGGTCCCTTTATTACAGTGAGTGTTCAGAACTGCTCTCAGCCCAAGTTTGAGATGGACTTCTTGCATTTCTAATTCCAAAGCATGCCTGTTTTTGTGTCAGTGCTGAGCCTAGAATCCCATAAAAAGTACTTTCGCTAGAAGTACCACAGTGCTGCTTCCAGGTGCTGACAAGAGGTGCTGAGGGCACGTGCTGGTTCCAAGCCCTTGTTCCTTCACTTTTTTTGTGGCTGCCTGTAAGTGTAATGTTTTGCTTTCCTTTGTCCAGTGAGCTTCCCTTGGTTGTGAGCAGAACTCTTCTGTGAGGCTATGACGTTTTAGAGAACTCCTGCACAGCTTGCATTTCTGGGTAATATCTTTGTTCTGGATGTTATACGTGACCCAGCCTACACTACAGTCTGGATTTGTGGCTTTTTATAAGCTTGCTTATTGTCAGTAAGATGTGCATACAGTCACTAAAAGGGTTTTGTGAGGAAATTTTCCTTCTCTCCTTTCTGTGAGGTAAAATTTCCTGAAGTTCTTTGCCATTATTGCAGATACCTCTTCTCACCAAGAAGAGCTGGGAACATCAAGATGCTCAAATAAATGCCGTATGAATAAATGTCAGGAACTGGCCATTTATCTGGAGTATCTACATGCAATGTGCTGTTTACTTGTTGGGAGGAAAACAATGCCAGGCCACAATCTGCTTGTGTTAGAGAAAGCAAAGTTTATTGGCCTGAGGAATTCCGAGACTCCCTGTATTAGTCATCGTGGAGGTGGTTCATGCTGAGATGTTAGTTGCTTATATATGATGATACATGTTGGTTTGACTACATGGAGTTCTTTTTAAACAGGCAGTTTCAGCTTCAGTGGCTGCTGCTTACGAACTAATGTCTTGTGATAGGACATCATTGCTGTGCTCCATTTTTTTTCCAGTCCTAGACAGAGACTGGTTCCCAAGCAGTACCTTGAACAATACAGTCATCTGCCTTATCTTCCAGGCAATGAAAAGTCCAAGCTTAGGGGTTTTTGTGGATGTTTTTTGTTTTGTTTTGTTTGGGGTTTTTTTAAAATTTTTTTTGCCTGGACCTTCCTTTCATGTCTCTTTCATTAGCTCATGGAAACACATTGCTTTTATATTTAAATTTATTCAAGCTGTAATCTTTGACATTTGAGTTAGCTTTTAGTACAATTTTGCATTTATAGTAATATATATTATGTATTTTCTCAATCCCCCAAGAACCCATTTTAATCTGTTCCGGATGCAAATTTCAGGCTGCCTTGTCCCATCTCCCCTCTTGTTCTCACCCTCTCTTCCCCTCCCCCACAGAGCATGTTTGATCAGGTGTGGCAGGAATATCCACTGTCAAGCTGCGCCCTTTATATTAGTCAATATTATCCTTCCTTCCCTCCCACTCCCTTCATTCTCCTCTGGGCTTTACCAGTTGATTTATAATTTTGGAATTCTCATCGGAGTCTGTAATACAGTTTGTTCATTATTTAACCAAAACCTGTTTAATGAGCAAAGAGAGGCAATGTAAATGTTAGGCATGTTGCAGTGGAGTACCTTTTGTTCTCCTCTGAGCTAGTGGATATTAACTCTGTCGCGACTGTGACGCTGAAATACCCTGGTCAAGGGTATAAAGATGCTCTGTATGCCACCAGTAGTTAAAAATCACTATTTAAAAGTATTGCTCCTCAAGAGTCACTACGTTATGTAATGTGTTTCATTTGATTACCAAAATAGTAAAAGTTTGCCTGCAACTAAGTGGTGGTATCTCATCCCATTGCAATGTCTAAATGGGCTCTTGAAGGAAACATCTAGAGAAGATGGTGTTGCTCAGTACGGACAATACCGTGATTATGGTAGGAGTAACCTCACTTCTACAGTTCAGTGTACCTAGCTAAGGGCCTTGGCCCTGAATTATGTGGAATTATGTTACTCTTTAAAACTCTGACAGAGAAACTGAATTTCTGTGGCAATTTTATGTAGATTTATAAAAGCAGTTTAATTTGAAAATGATCAGCATGTCTGCTCTGATCCACTATCATTTGGTTTACTGTCTGACATTTTACATTTCTGTGGGCTGCAGATATTTTAATTATTACTGATGGTAGTTGCCTGAAAAATAGAAAAGAAAAATAGAGGTCCTAGTGTATTGGGTGATACATAAGTTACTCCAATATTAATTTATTAGCCGAATGCTTGTACTGAAATATACCCTGTAAGCCTAAATTTTATGTGGTGTCTTACATTTCGCATGCTTAGAAAAAGCAAAAATTAGTGTCCTGAGTTACGACCATATTGAAGCAGTGACTGTCAAGCTTTGTCCATGCGTGCAAAGTTGAAATACAGCTACATCTTCAAAGGCTATTTTAAAACTGATGGAAGCCTTAGTATTGATACAGGTTTGGATCTAGGGTCACTGTTACCACATATTCTGTTTGATTGCTTTTTAAAGTAAGCTGAGTATCTAGGAAATGTGTCTGGATATTGGAATATTTATTTAATCAATATGTTATGGATTTAGTTCAACAAAAGGAAGCTTCTTTTTTTGATGTCTAGTGATAACTGAGCATCTCTTTCATGTGTACTTCTAACTTAGGATGCTCAAGCTCACTAGGGAGAGATTGTTATAACCACAAATGGCTGGAAATATGAATTAATTATGATTTTCTGTGATCTGATGAGAACAGTGTTTCCCTAAATCTTACTGTGGCTGTTGAAGTCTTCAGAGCATTCCAGTATGATGTAGAGGTAGGAGCAGGCACTTCTGTCATCGTTCTCCTCATTTGTGAGTTGAGTGATGAGTCAGTAACCAGAATTTTCATGACTGAAGTACTGCTTACTGATGTGTAGGATGGCTTCAGGACAGAAAATGATGGGATACAACTGCCTTGTGCAAGTCAGCACTGCAATGGGAGAAGCAGGTGTTTGTGGAAAGTGTGTGCATTGAGAGTCTATTTAAATAAGGTTTAAACTAGGTAAACACACCTGTGAAGAGGTGCTTGTGTATATTTTAGGTCCATGAGTGCCAGACTGGAAGGTTTGAGTCCTTTTATCCTCTGGTGATTCAGAGTTAGTGCATTTAAACAGAAGCTGCAAAGTAAGCTGTTAGAAGCACTCTGATTTCATGCACATTGATGACATTTTAAATGAATGCTTGTACAGAGGGTTCAGAAGAATCTTTTCATGGCTTATTTCAGTCAAGAAGCTGCTGCAAATCTCCATCTTCAGAGGGTTGGCTGGGGCATTAAGAGCTGGCTAAAGGTCAAATGACTGTAACTGTAAGAGAACCTTTGCCCAGTGTACTGACTTAATATACTTGTTACTGTAGCCCTCAGTTTCCTAGTATGTAGATTTGATTGCACACTCATTTTCTCGTGTCTGAATTCTGGAAACTCAGGTTTTTTTAGGGAAAATCTGACATTCATAAAAAACAATGTAGGAATTTTATCCTGATTTGAGATTAATGTCTGAACTTTTTCTGAAAGATCTAGTTTTAACAAGTGGTAAATTGATAGTAAATGTAAATGCATGGCCTGCTCTCTGTGCTATTGAATAGAATCTGAGATATTCCTTGTAGTCCATAAAAGTTAAGAAACGATAGAAAGTAATGTAAGTAGTTTTGGTTTTTTTTTTCAAAAGAAGTGTAGGAGTTAGGTGAATTAGGTGTATGATGTTTAGTGCTGCAATGGTTGTTACTTTGCAGGTAAGAGCAATACTGTATTTTATTTGCTATTTATATCCTGAGTTTCTGCAGGAAGTGCCAGGATTTATTAGCAAATAACCAGTACTGATGAACTGTAAGTTGTGATACTTCTCCCTTTGTTTGCATTGAAGGATTGCAGTGTTGCCTAGAGCAGACATTTAAAAAACATCGCCAAAGCATTTTTCTGTTGTGCATAAGCTACATATAAAAGTTCTTGTAGATTCAGTGGTCTCGTAGATTCTCTCTGTTCCTGTGATAACTGGAAAATTAATATATACTTTTTTTTTTCAAATAACAGGTATCCACGAACGTTAACTTGATATTTTGGAAGACTGAGCAACTCAGGCTAACATTTAACTTCTGTTGCATTCTCCATAAAATGTTATTGCATTCTCTATAAAATTTTAAAGGGGGATGGAAAGGGTGTAGGAAAGGTTAAGAGATTGATAGAGTAAGATTTCTTCCAGAACTTTAACTTGCTTCACTCTAATTAGTGGATGGTCGTACAATTTTAGTCCATATTGAATAACCTAAGTGTACAAAAGTGGTAATTAATTTCTCTTAATATTTTCTGTCACCTTCTTACTGTAAGAAATATGAAGATTAGGGTGACAACCTTGATTTGATACTTTACTTGTAGGCTGGATCCAGACTTGATTTTATGAGTTGTGTACAGATAATGCAGTAAAAGTTTTCATTTTAAAAGCAAGTTCCTAGTCTTCATGAATGCAGGCATCATTCCAAGTGCACAGACAATGTAAACCAATATAATATTTTTGCTTTGATACTGCAGGTAATTTCAAATACTCTCTTGGAGAGACTAATCTTTTTAATCTCAGTTTAGGATTAAATGAATTAAGTGACTGTCTTATGGCTGAGGTCTTTGAATTTCCTTCAGATAATAAGTTTCTGTTGATATTTTTGGCATAGCTTTTCTTGGTGTTATTGGAGAAATAATAAAGCAGACCTTTCCCAGGCAGTTGCTAATTTTGTGTTTTCCTTTCTAAGTTACTTTCCTGTTTTCCTGGAGTGACATTATTATGCTCTCAGAATGGTAGCTGTACTGGTGGACCTTGGATGTGAGCTTCTAAAGCCCAAAACTAACACCAAATTGTCATAATTTCACTTAAGATTTAGTTTATTTTATGTGTAAAGGTAGAAAGATGAGGAATGTGCTTTATGAAGAATAATTTGATATTTTGTGAAGCTTATAGATGCACTAAGAGAATCACGATAACCTTTTCGAAGGCTTTTGTGTTGTGTGTGGGACAGCATTTATGCAGAGTATGTGGGGAGTCAGGTGCGGATGAGGTCACTCTGAACTCTTAATTGCTTCTGTTGAATCTGAGCTCTTCAGCATTGTCTCCTGAATGAAACTGATTTCTGAGAAGGGGAAGCTTGTAATTCAGAGATCTTACAACTAGGACTTGACAGGCAGAAAGAGCTAAACTCGTGTAGCATCCTCACTTTGATAACTTCTTAGCTCTTGTGTTCATTCATGTTTCCGAGTAGTAAGAAACTTACTGAATAAATTCAAAAGAAGTGGAGTGACTCTGGGAATACCTAGAACAAAACCACTAATGAACCCACCAAAATAGTCTTTATGCAAGGTTTTTTTTCATTTTTCTTAAAGTCAGAACATGTGAACTGCTTCTTCTGCAGTCCAGCACCCACTACCCTTGTGATACCACCATCCTTTTAATACAGTTTTTTGGGTGCAATTTAAGACTAGAGCTTGGAGCTTGTCTTCCATCTGTGCATGGCTAATGACTGGCAGGTACAGGCAGGAGGTGGTGCTATTGGAAGGGATTGTTTCCTGAACCCTAATCCTTAAGGACCCGAGGATTTAGATGGACAAGTGCTCCTGGCTGTTGCTTGGCAGAGTTCCCACAGCAGGCTTGTTCTCTAACACCAGCCTTCTGTTACCACTGCAGGGCTGGGCTCTGAAGAGCTGCCACATGTGCACGGTGTGCAACTGACTCTCTCTTGTTCCATGCTTGTTGAGCAATTACTTTCCCACTTGCTGAGCACTCCATTATTTCCTTCAGTTACTGCTTCTGTGTGAAGTGGAGCCATAAAGGAAATGGCCTAATGTACATACATTAGAGGGCAATAAATCGCAGTTTGATTTGGTAGAAAGACAGTACCAGATGCTCCACTGAAGTTAAGGTTCCTCTTAAGTAATCTATGGATGTTTTATTCCATTTTTTTTGATGGTGATGTCTTTGTTTTGGTCAAGACTGGTTAAAAAGAATTGTGGCCAATTAAGAGGTTAAAAACCGTCTGGAAGAGTATATGATATCGCTGAATTCCAGTAGAAGTTTATTAAATGTATTAATGTCTTCTGTTATGTCACCTTTCCTTTGCCTGTCTTCTTTCTGTGCTGAACTGCTGCCATCTAACCTGTTAAAAAAAATGTGCAACAGTGATTTACTTCAAAGAAGCGATAGTTCGTGTCAGAATGTGCAGGTGCATATATTGTTGCATAATATGTAACAGGACTGCCAAGAAGCCTTGGTCATACAAACACAAGCATACTGAAGCATTCCTTACCTCTAAGCGTTTGTAGCGTAAGATGGTGGAAGCAGGGAGAAGTCATTAAATAGACAAAGTTCTTCTTAATGACTACCTCCATTTGTCCTTTAAACAGGCCATCGTTGGCTGATCCTTAATACTGTTTATTGCAAGATGCGAGTTTGAGGGAGAGGTTTGTAAGCAGATTCAGTTGAGCAAAATGTCCTTTTTTTTTTTTCTGGAATAGCGCAGGGAAGTGTGATTAAGTGCTTCTTTCAATAATATGGAAGAAAAAATCTAGCAGACGAGAGGTAGAATGGGAGGGATTTAGAGGTAAATATAAAAGTAGCAGAGTTGTGGCGAACATTGTTATTAAAATACATTGCTTGCTTAGGGAACATTAATAATGAGGAATGTGCAGTTGGTGGCTTGCCCACTTGAGGTAAAGTCACAAGAGTTTTTTCTTTTTAAGGTAACTACCTAGCTTGTCTGCTGTCTCAATGTTGTAAAGTAGATTCCTGCTCAAGGAATTTTTGCATTCAGGAAAAAAACAAAAATTTTCTTCCATCCTGTTATGCATCTCCTGATTGTAAGTTCTTAAAAAAAAAAAAAAAAAAAAAAAAGAAAAAATTTCAGGTGGATAGGGAAGATCTTGTTTTTTCAGTTTTCCTTTAGAAAATGATAGAAGACAGCAAATTTGTCCATGGAAGAGCTATAAAACTTACAGCTGCATATAGTCCTAGGGACACTCGTATCGTCTTTTAGATAATGATTCTAACTTGCTTTGCAGCACCTCTAAAAGCTACAAAAGAAAAGGTTTTGTATATTTTACATATAATACACTAGCTTAAAAGTGAGGTCTGAGGTCTTGTAATATGATGGATTCCAACATGAAAGAGATGGAAATGTCTTTTCGTGGATGAGTTCGAAGTGCATTCATTCCAATGTTGGTGGTTTCAACAGATGCTTTGTGGCAAAAAACTTTGGGAGTGAATGGAAATATGTGAATTCTTTAATTGTGAGAAAGGCAAACAAGGAGCGAGTTAAGTTTGTATCAGTCCTCTAGGTACAGGAGATCAGTACACGTCATCACAAAATTGTAGGGAATAAACCCCAGTTTGAGAAGGAACATTTATCAACTAGGCATAGTTATTGTAGAAGACAGATAGGGCTACAGTAGTATTGTTTACGTACTGTATCTGTGTGATTTGGAAATGCTGTTGGAAATACTAAAGCAACCTGCTCTGGCTTTGAACTCAAAATTATATTGGGTCTTTTTTTGTTTGTTTTATAAGCATGGAGAGACATGAGCTCCTCATTGCTTAAACTTCATTAAATGAATGTGTCTGTGCTCTTCACATGATGCAGTTGTGCAGTTAAACTTGTCAATTCAAGCTGCTTTTGTATCGCAGCATGTTGTGAAAGAGGAGGTGTGTAGTGATGTCAAGGTTGAGGAACAGGGTGAGACATTGTGAGAAAGAAGAGGGCAGTGTTAAAAAGGCTGAAATGCAAAAGTGAAACATATTAGAAACTAAAATAGGATGATACTGGCTTTAGCTGTCCTGTTAGAATGAATAGATTGATAAACTGTTTCTATGACAGCTTATGCTAATGTTTTTTGTGTTTTAATTGCAATACACGATTGTAGTACTTGAGGGGTTGACTTGATTAATGATTGTTAGCGGAATGTATTAAATTCTTCAGTGATGGGGATGCTTTTTTTATCCTCTATCTATACCATAATATGAACACTTCAGAAGTTCTGATTTCCAGTTCTGTATTTGTAGCAGTAAGCTGAAACGTGTTCCTAGCCATCTTGAAAGTTATAAACAGAGTTATAAACAGAACAGTTCTGCAGAAAGCGTATTCACTCTGAGTGCTTGCATGACTAAATAATTCTTGATATGTGTGCTACTTAAATGACATTGGATTTCAGAACAATGCTGTTCACTTTTGGACATGTTTAAGTTAATTCTGGGAGGAAGTTTTTTACTAAACGTGTCTTTGTGCCCCGTTACTTTTCAGGAAATTGTCATTTTTCTCGATACAGTGACTAAGTCTGCCAAATGGCTGTTGAATTAGATTCCATTTACCTATTGATTAACTGCTTAAATAATTTAGGAGACAAATTGCAATACGAGATATTGTTGAAATAAATCAAAAGGTGGTTGTTACCTTAATCATGGCATATTAAAGGAGAGTTGTCTGTTAAATCTGGGGATAGCCTAGGGGAGGAGCTTTATTCTAGAAATAAAATGAGCGGCAGTGGTAAAATATGGTTGCTTATGTAAGCATCTTTAGTAGCTGCGCTTTGGAACTTGGATGCTCTTCAAGGCAGGATTAAACGGTTTATAGTGGCCCATAATAGTTCTGTTAATAACTAAGATGGCTGTCACGGCAGCATAGGAGGAGACAGCATTACTTGGTTTTCACTTCAGTCTGAGGTTTTCACATTTGTCATTCAGAAATACTGGGTTTTCCTTTGTGTACTCGGCTTTTAGTTAAAACGTTTGTTTTTCCAGAGTCTGAAGTGTAAATATATTCAGTCAGACTTAAGATCTAACAAGCACTGTCAGATTTTACTTCTGTGCTTACCCTTTCTTAAATACATTTTGCATCAGTATGAAATTAGCACTTCAGCTGTGATCAGGTTAGTATGGGTGGTGGGGAGAACACAGTCCTAGTAATATTTACTTTGGTGACATTGCTGCTGCTGAATGCAAAGTTGTAGGCAATATGTTTGCTCAAATATTTACCAGTCTGTTAAAATGTGGTCAACAGGAAGAGGCTTTTTCAGTTGAAACAGGAGTGCTGTGATATTGTAGGAAAAATAATTTTTGTTTGACAAAGAGCTAAGTTTTAAACAACAGACTTTTCTGAAGGCGTATGACTTTTCTGTGTGTGATACAGAAGTCCAGCCACTTTCATCATAAGGCTTCTGCTTCATTAAGAACATGATGGAAGAAATATCTGTTTGGTAAATAAAAGAAATAACATTTTCTTGTGGAAAAAGTTTTGCCAAGAGTTTTGGGAACATAGAGGAAAAAAATTAAGATTCAGACATACCAAAAGCATTAGAGCAACCCTAACAGAGTAACTGAGTGATACTTCAATTATTGAAAAATTGAATTTTTTTTTTTTTTCAGAGAAAGAGAAATTGCTGGAGAAATGTATTCTTAAATAATGGAGGGGAGACCATCATAGGCATCCTGGAATGCTTAATTTAATGATTGTTTGGTAATTGATTATTAAAGCTTGGCATCAGAGGTGATATCAGCTTAAATTTTGCAGACTGTTTTCTCCCTTCCACTTTTACTAATAATCCATGAAAAATCTGAAAGTGAAGCTCATTGTTATTCAGCTGCCTTTAAACTGAAGTTTCTTTTTGGATGGCAGTTCTTAATGCAACTGGGTTTTGCAACCCATAGTGGTACTTATTCACGTGCACAAGACCCATGTGCTGCAATGGAAGGTCACACACTCTCTTTCACTCTGCAGGGGCAGCAGGTGATGGTACCAGCTGTTCACATCCCAGTATTAGATGCCTGAATTTGAGCAGCTGTATGAGGCTGCTAATAAGCTGTAATGTGTAATGCACTTCATATTTTGCTCACATTTCACTTGATTGTACTCGGCACCAGCTGATATTTTTTTTCCGTTTTTAACATCTTTTACTGCCACCCACAAGATGCTCATTTTCTTTCTTGTCATGCTGGTCTCCACTCCCATTGTATGATATGGCAGTCAGATGCTTGAAAAGTTCTCCAAGTGTTACAGATTTGAAATGGAAAGGGTAACAGGAAACATGCTAATGTACAGGGTTTAAGGAGGTAGGAATAATCTGTAGTGTAAACGTGTACAAATTTTGATGTTTTAACGCTGTAGTGAAAAATAATCTAGACGGTTCTAAAAGATGTACTTGTCCTTAAGCAAAACTGGTTTTGGATACAAACCTGGGTGGTTTTTTGTTTATTTGTTTTAAAAGAATGGGTCAAAAGTGCTCTTATTCTGAGGAACCTCTACCAACATTTGGCTAGCTGAAGAGGTCTCGTTATGTGAATCTGGTATTAGAAAAGGGCTGCAGTGGTTCTTAATTCTGCCTCAAGTAATAAAATTTACCTGGCCTTAAGTTTTGACGTATTCATGGTTGACTTCAACTTATGCTTTTTATTTAAAAAGCTTATTTGTGGCCTGTTAGGGCCCTCTGTTAAGCCAGTTAAATAAATGGTGGAAAGGTTGAAACTGCCTGTCTACACTTTCCAGAAAAGGGGAGGAGGGAGGCAAAGGAAGGATATTCATAATTTTAAATGCTTTCAGCTGCTCTGTTCACCTCTCCCTCTTCAGTCACTGATTTAGCTCCCATCACCTTCTCCAGAAGACTTCTAGTACCTAGAACTGAGAAATACAATGACTCCACTGGCTGGCCACCAATGTGATAATGAAGTGCTTGCTAATAAGACCCTGAGAGGTGACATTGGTGTCTTATGCTTGAGGGTGGGATTTTTTAATTTTTTTTTCTTCTACTGTTGCTGTAGTCTCAAAATATGTACTTTGGAATCAAAGCCATATCAAGGTACAAGCTGTGAAGAGCATCTTTTAAGAATATGGAGATGGGAGTGAGGAAGAGGGTTTGTTTTGTCCTTTGCTCAAAGGATCTTGGCGACCTTAGAAATTCAGCAAGAGCCAAGACAATTATTAGAAATCAAATATTAAGTATTTTTATAAAATAATGAAAATAAAATAACCTAGCTGTGCAGTTAGAGTTGGACGAGAGAGCGTGAGATCAGAGGTATAGGGTAGGATATAAGAAGAATATAACTGTTAGATTTATAAAGTGGCTTCTCTCAAAAGGAATAAAGCTAGCTTTTCATTAGATCCTATTCTTATCACTCCACAACTCAATTCATTTCAGCTGGTCAGCATTCTTAAATTGAAGTATGTGAAATCTATAACTGATTTTCCTTGCCTTGTATGTGTTGCTTTTCTCCAGCAAAGATGGCACTCTTTTTTTTTTTTTCTTTTCCTGGATACAGAATTGGCTCTCCCATGGCAGATTAGAGCTATAAGCTCCTTGTTTAGCATCTAGCCTTTTTCCAGACAGCCTTATGATTTCTTTTGAGACACCCAGTATTAATTGGTTGAAACAACCAGTTATTTTTAACTGCATGTTTCAGACTTTTTTTTTTTTTTTACTGTTCAGGTGTCTCTGTCAGCCATAAAAAAAGCAGTTGAAGTAAAGAGCTGTATCACATGAAGTACCTCTTGTCCGTACAATGGCTTCCAAAATAAACCAAGAATAATGCTTTACACATTTTGTCTCCTAACTCTAAAGGCAAGCAAGAGAGGAAGCATGGATTAATGTGTAGTGATTTCTAGGAGCTGTTTTCTGCTCAGATTCCTCTGTGCTTGGGCTGATTGACAGGGACATGTGGCTCAAGTGCATCTGGAAATATATGGCTGGTGAAATTTGGTTGTGTAAATATAGCAGGGATGGGTTGTCAGGACAGGAGACAGATTGTTCTGGGAAAGGAAGTGCTGTCTATCGTCTGAGTAACTATTTCCTATGTTTCTGAAACTTACCTATTTCTTTCGGTGTAGCTAAGGTACCAGTAGGAGCTGACACATTTGCTGTGTTCTGTTGTTGTGTGTTCTTAGAGTGGGAGTAACTGTAGAGAATTGATATCATAGGGTGTTTAAACAGTAATATAACACTTCGTTGTAGTTCAGGCAGTTTTTGAAAACAGGCAGGGGCATGAAACGTGAAAAATAACTTCCAGAGTTTCAGAATCTTGTTATACTGAAGAGTCCTAACTTTTGCTTAGGTGCAAAGTTGTTTCTAGCCCACGTGGTTTCAGAAAACAAACAAATTTAAAAAAACCCCAAAAACCAAAAACCCAATAATCTGTAACCACCCCCTTGAAAATGGACTGAAAGCCCATATTCTAAAATTCTTTTCTTCAGTTGGTGGTTGGTATGTAGGAGATGAGCAGCAACAGAAAAAGCCAATTACAAGAAGGCATAAAGATTCCTCAAGCATTGTTACATTGATTCAAGACTCCAACACGACTCACACTGTGGAGAAAATTGAACCAACAACATTAGAGGGTGACCTACAGAAATGTGTGCAGACACAGGGGGGCGTAGGCTATATTTTACACAGAAAGTCATAAGCATGAGCAATGACAATTAAGATCCTAACTGATGCACAGAGTAGAAAATAGAAGAGTAAATCACAGACTTTGTGAAGTTTATCAAAGGAAATTGGAGATGACTACAGATTGAATGGAATAAAAAAAAATCAAACAAACCCAAACCCTGCATAAACATCAGTATTGGATTACTATGCTTTCTCCCTCTCCATAAAGCATTAAATAACTTCACATGTACTGTTTGCAGCATATTCCTGATTCATTGGGCTGGGGTTTTTTTCATCTGCTTGCTCAAGACTTTATAGAAGGTTGAACCCCTGAAAATTTGTGCACATTAGCTGCCTGTGGTTAGTTACTGACTTGGCAGGTTGTGCTGAGAGGTTGCGTACCGCTTCACACCATTGTGGGCTCTCAGTCTGCTGCCCTGTGATGTGGCTGTGTCTGGGGTGGGGTGAGCCACCAACAGGTGCACAGTGTACCGCATGAATGTGGAGGCAGAGAATTTGTCCAAAGGCACTGGGGGTAAATAACTGTAGTTGTAAAAAGTATAATGTTTTTGCTCAGTTCTAAAATCTGCCCTGCTAACTTCCATATAATAAGCTTCAGGTTTTATCCTCAGAAGTCTGAAGAGCCATACTGATGTTAGAATTCTCTTTGGTGTATAGGAAAAAAAATAGTAGTTTGCTGGAGGATGAAGCTGATTCAGACTAGAGGCTGTCCAAAAACTTTCTGTAGTTGTAAATAGTAGAATAAGGTGTGGAATTCTGTGCTTTTTGAGTAAAGCCTGCATGACTAATTTGAGAAAACTATTTTGTTGATGTCAATAAACAATGTTCTTCAGAAATGTTTGAAAGCCCTTCATTATTTGTTCTAATTTCACCAGGTCTAAATACTGGGCTGTTTGGCATGACTTACACAGGGATAAAACCTCACAGTATCTCATTCACAGAGCTGACTCAAGACCTGTTACTGCATTTACTAGCTGTGTTGTGTAGTGCATTTGACTTGCCCAGGCCTTTTGCAATGTAAACCTCAGAATAAGGAACAGTGCATTTAAAAAAAAGTCTGTGCTCATCTTATTGTTGTACTGTTGCCTGCATGTATGCCTCTTATCCTAGGTAGTCCAGCTTCCAGCAACTGAGATTTGAATTCTCTGCTTCTCTTCAGACTGCTAAGATGCTGTTCCTCAAAGCCTTTTTAACCTAGTATTTTATTCCATTGTATTTTTCCTTTGCCTGGCTCACCCTGGAATAAAATGGGAAGGGTTGAACTTCATGTTGCAGGTGAAATTTCACATCAAAGGGCAACTGTGTTGTCTGATCATCTGGTACCAACTGTTGTTTGTTTTTTCTGTGCATCAACTGTCAGCGTGTATGGCAACAAACTACTTTTTAATCAAGTACCTAGCAATAGAAAATCAAGCATAACATATATACAAGATATATTACTTTTGCTTATCTTTGTACCAGCATTTAAGTAAAGGATGTTTTTCCTTTCCCCAGCATTTATATTTCGTTTTAAAATGGCAGAGTTCTGCTATGAACTAAAAACAAGAAGCTGAGATTGTCTATAGTGTATTAGAAGTGTATTAAAAGAGTCAGACTGTGGTATTAAAAAGAATTGCATATACTTAAATTTGAAAGAAATCTTGAAGGACCAAAGCACAAGCAGATTATTTGTAAAGGGCTTGAAATTGTGAAGTATTATGTGTAATGAAATATCAAGTAGTACTTGGAGGCATGCAAGAGGGGTGTTATTTTGAATAGGCATAAGAAGTGGGGTATCGGTATATTAGCAGAGTTTAAATTTCCAACAAACACTTATGTTTCTGAACATGAAGAGACGTGAACAGGAAGCCCAAGTATTTGTAGTCTGAAAAGCATCCCATTCTTTGACTTGATAATGAGCAAGATGACCAAATGCCTTTAAAGCAGTAGAAAATGTACAGCTTTCTGTTGCTTGTGTTTAGTCATTACATCCCTCTTGTATGGAGTGCACTGCAGCATCGTAAGGCAACCAGATGTGGATTGAAGCAGGAAGAATAACAATAGATAATCTGTGCTAGATGAAATTGGAAGGAAAGGAGAGAGAGAGAGAAAGATGTTGTAATAAGTGAAAACCAGCAGAATGCTCAGTCTGCAATTCTGGAACAATTACAGAAGTTTTTTGTACCTGCTGCTGTGAGGAAAGTGACTAGAATAGTTAAAACTCTTCTACAGGAGCTTTTTCTGCCGGGATTTCTTCTGAGATGATCATTCCATGATAAGAATGGCTTTGCTGTGGATATGTCCTCCTGATGATTTATTTAGGATGACTGTAGAATTACATGTCACTCTGATCTGACTGTGTTGATAGGTGGTGTCATGTAAATAGGAAGCATTTAATCTCTGTAAGTATAACTGGTTTGCATTCTACAACAGTTAGTTTAGCTGTCTAGGTAACGCTGAAAGCTTATGGCATTTAAGTGATATTTACTAGTAGTAAAGGCTGAATTGTTAGCCTATTCTGATAATCTCAGCTGTTTAATTGTATGAAGAAGATAGTTGTTTCATTTGAAACCTTTAAACTGCTTTACTGCTTTAGCTGCTAATTCTGGGACAAGAATATGCATAAGATGTAGAAATAAGCAAACCAGGACATGTAGGCTTATAGAATCAAAGTGGGAGCATAGCTAATTTATTCTTGACTTCTCCTTGAACACATTCTAGGTGGTAGGCTAGGTGAGGATGGAGGTGATCATTGCCTTTGTAGGTACCTTAGTGTCTGGTATTTTCTGAGCTGAAATTCAACTTACGGAACACACCTCGAGTACTAGCTTAACTTAATCTTTCAGCCTGAGCCCACAAACTTACGCTGCACAGAACTTTATTAGCTACAACAGGCTGTTGTAAATTATTTATATTGCAACCTTATATTTGGTTTTGGGAGAAGCATCACTTTAATGTTTTTTTCTAAAACAGTGAAAGCAAGGCAAAACTTGGGACCAGGACATGGACCTTTCAAGTGTGTTCTAGGTGTTCCTAGCTAAAGTTTTATACCTCCAGCAGCTGCCTGAGTCTCTTGTAGTATACAAAGCACTTAGGGCCAGATGCAAATGCCTCAGAAGGTACTTTGCAAAAACAGTATGTTTTTCCATATTTTTTAAAATTTTTGTCGTCCATAACTCGTATTCCTTTTCTCTCTTTTGTTGTTACTTGGTTTATGCTTTTTTCTTGCTGTCTGTTCCCATGTAAATGCATTAAAACTCTAATCTTTCTGCACAACTAATGTAACTTTTCAATGGTAAAACCCCTGTATTTGTCTGCTACAGTTCTTCTCACTTCCCACTCTTTATGACCCTGTGCACAGTCAGCATGAAGTTTTTCTTGGGCTTAATATAAAGGGGCTTAGAAAGGCAGGTGCCTCTGGATTTGAATTTGAGACTTGCAGACAGGGAGTGTCGTATGTGCTGTTTGCTGCCCCCTGCCCCCTTTCTTTAATGCTCTGTATTCTGTAATATGTTGAGTTGTAACATTCATTAGACCATTCCTCACATTCCCTGCTTTGAAAGCTTATTGGGACTGCTTTGATTTAGTTATCTGGAACAAAAAAAGCCATTCGTGAAGGTTGGAATGGAGATCTGGAGCAATAATATATCAGAGATCAGATTCAGGTCCCAGTTGTATTTTTCCTTGGGATTTATTTGCCTGTGTACACACAAGAGCAGAGTGAGTGGTGTGTATGTAAGGCTTGCAGGAATGCAAATTGGACACATTTTGTTGGGACCTGTAGGGGATTTTCACTGCTTCATGATTTTTCAAAGGTTTGTTATACATCAGGCAGTCACTGCTTCTTCTTTAAATCTTTAAATCCTCCCTCTTTTTCCTGTTCTAAAGGTCAGATTTTTTGACAACTGTGTGCAGGAACAAGATTTGTTAAATCCCTTCATTTTTATTCATACAAATCTTGGTGTTTAGTGAGCAAGAGTCACCCCAGGTTTCAGAAGCACGTAAAACTCGGTGAAAGCTTTCTGAACCTAAAATCAATTCTGAGATGAATCTCTTCAGGACTGAACCTGGCTCTGAATATTAACCCTTGGCACTGTGTAGGGAATGCAGGGTAAAACTTGTGTCTCTCTGAGTGAGCTGGCTTCACAGGGTGGCTGATGTCCTCATAGATGTGGAGCAGTGTCCTGAATCATGTCCTATCTGTAGGTCTTAAGGCTGAAGAGCTGTCATATCTGAAAATGACATCTAGTTCTACTCTTTTCTGGTGCGGTGGCAAAATGCTTGATTTTGAGCCTTTCCTCTTCTGATCCATCAGTGAAGTGATGGAATCCTCAGTGTTAAATCCTCTTGAAGCTATTTTTAGTTTAGTTTTATGCAGTTACATGCAACCCAGCTTTGAAGAAGCTGTGTGATGTGCTGCTCATCTCTGGGATGTGAATGAAGACTAGGTATCCCCTGTCTTTAGGGGTGATTGGCAGTGATTTTCTCCCTTGAGAGCCTAGTCATAGGTATCATTCAGTACTGAGCTAGCTGTGAAGTCCTCATCCTTTCCTCAGTGTGCTCAAAGGGAAAAGGCTTAGGAGAAGGAAGTTCCTTTTCTTACCCAAAATTGCTTCGGTTAACTAAGGCACAACATGACTTGCCAGATATCATCTGTCCTGTTTTTATATGCTGTTGTAAACCATTCAGTTGAACAAAATGCTGTGCTGGCGGGGTGGAGGTTTTGTTGTGTAACTCCATTTAAAAAAAATGTGTTAACATGGGGATAATGGTATGGGGCTGTGCCTTTTTATCATCTGCTGGACTTCATACAGGATGTGGCTGTGGAGTGGCCATATGTTTCCTTTGTTTAAGTTTGCTATAGGGATTGATAATTTTGGAGGAAGGTGAAGCAGACAGCTGCAAAGGCTGGGTGGGGCAGAATCTTGAGTGCTTATTTCTTCACAGCAGGATTCTATCTGCTCCCCAAGCTTACCTGTGCTGTTTATTTCTGTCAGCGTGTCTTTGCTGTTTATGAATAAGAACTGTGTTTATATAAATTTATAATAATTATGGATTGATATAATGTGCAGAAGTCATTCTGCTTGTATAGCACGTTTTATGTGGAGTGTTGTATAAAGCAATTTTGCTAATTAGTCTTGCTAAATTTTGCCAGTATAATATACATCCTAAGACAGTGCAGGTATGCTGTATATTCAGAACCTGGATCCTTTCCATCACAGCTAGCAACAGTGGAGATAACTTTAAGGATGCTTTTCCTGTGAGATTTTTATGTATTAGTGCAAAAGTATGGGGTCAAGGAGGAGGATTGTCAGTGCCACTTTTGTGACTTAGTATGTTTACTGCATTTAACACACCTGAGATACCAGAAGTGGTTAGACTGTGATCTGGTGTTAGGAAAAAATAAATAAAACTTTTAAATATTTCAGCACAGATCACTGTCAGCTTGCTTAAATATTAATGGCTTTTTTTTCTTAACTAGTGCAAAGACACTTCTGGAGATGTTTGGCAGTTAGCTAAGATTTTCTGCACTGCCTTAGATGTAAGCTAGCTAAGAAGTTACAGGCTTAGCTGGTTGCTTCTTGTGAAGTTCTTAGCCTTGTGATACTGGTGGCAACCAGTTGATTTGGAGCTCTAGGGACTGTCATCTGAGGCTGTGCCTGCCTCTCCTGCTTAGATAAAGATCTTGATTCTGACTGGTCTCAATGCTAGAATGCTGTTTCATGCTTGACCTTGGTGTTCTGAAGCAGAAAGGTGATGGTCCAAAGTGTTTTAGAATGCTGTCTGCTAGCCAAGTGAGGTCCACTTAAAGGCTGGCTAATAAAGTATTTTGGCAACCACTTACAATATATTAACTCATTGCCTCTCCCGTGCAAATGGCTTTTGGCTGCTAAGTAAAAAAAAATGTGATGTGCAAGGATGACTCAAGCTTGACACTAGCAAAAGGAAGCCTGGTTTTCGTAAGCACACTTGCTTAGTGACCGTACTGCTGTGTTTATACCCCTCACTTTTGGAATGTATAAAGCTTGCATTGGGTTCCATATTGTCCAAGATGAGAAGGGTTGGGTATGGGGACCAAAGAAAAGAACATAGTCTGCTTTCTCAAAATAACAAGACAGCTAACACCACCTTGGAAAAAGACCTGCTCTGTAGAGGAAGCATGTTCAAACAGCATTGCTAGAATAGCTGGATGGACTGTAATGGAATATGTTGAAGATTAACCTTGGTCCTTTATAGATGAGCCAGACCTTCAGAAGCATTTGACCTGAGTAGCAATTTTAAACATAAGGTTGTGGTTAATCTGTCAAAAAGAGAGGGAAGGGAAGTCCATAAAGCTTGTCCTTCTTGGTGACTGCATTAAGAGATTGTTTTTTTAGTATTTTTCAATTATTAATTTAAATGTGTTCCACCCATCTTTCTGGAGCCTTGGAAGACTGGTGGAGAAGGGAATTTGCCAAGTATTAGGGTAATGGCTAACTAAAAAGGCATGAATAAAAGGTAATTGCCTTTTGTGTAGATAGCCTGGCCTGGGGAGTCTTGATTGTGCTAATAATATAGGCCAGATGTGACTTGAAATAAACCATGAGAGAGAGAAAGAGATTTCTGCGTAGATAATGAGCTGTTTGGAAGCATAAATGATTAATCTGTTAATTTGCTAGAAAGAGGGATACAATTTATTTGGAAAAGATGCATACTTAATTTATCTCTTTTGAGTAACTTATGCACGTTTTATTTGCTGCAAAAATGCTTGGGATGATGCTCCCACCCACTGCCCCTTGAAAGACTTATGGAAGGTTTCCTTGGTGTTTAAGTAGGGGTTGTAGCTGATGACAGCTGCCTGACCTGACTCATCTCTACCTTCATCCTGGTTACTTTTCTTGCCTGTTTGGAGATGACTTATATCTACTGAAGGTGATTAAAGGACGCCTTATAACTTTCTCTTCTTTTCTTAAATTTCAGTCACATTGATGGATCCATTCTATTGTTAGTAATACATATCTGTAAAGAAAAATGTAGTATGCAGTCCTGTAAATTGCTGCTTAAAGGATGATGTTCCAGGATTCATGGACTGGTAAATAACCAGTAAATTAATTTCCTTCTAAGTTACCTATGTAACACCACTGAAGGTCACATTTTTAAAGGTTTTGGTTTGTTTTCAGCGTTTTTTTTCTCTTTTTTTTTAAGTTTAGGCTTTTTAATATCTGAAAATTTTGGTTTCTATACATAATCAAATAGTTGGATCGATAGCGTAATTCCTGCTAGTACTCATGTTAGCAGAGACAAACGTGTAATTCTGATACCTGTGTGGGCTTTGAAGTGACTTGCGAGGGAGAGCAGAGAAGTAGTCTTGTGGGATGAAATGTTATCTGTGTAACCCGGGCTGAAAGGAGCAAAAGACTGTGAGTTTCCATGTGACTTGGGGAAAATCGTCGTGGTTAATAGAAGCCATTACAATGAGCTGCCTTTGAGAGGCTGGTTAGGAGCTGTAAATCTGGCCAGTTAATGGCACTTTAAACAGGGAATGACAAGTTTGGCTTGTGCTTGGTGTGAAGGAGGGTGCAACTGTTGTCCTGCTTCAACAGCTTTCAACAATATGCTGGGTGGACAGAGGGTCCTAGACAAATGTAATTAATCAGGTTTGGGGTCTCTGAAGTGTTGACAGAAGCATTGTGTAGGATACAGAAACAGCTTCTAAACTGCAGCCACTGTGTTGCTGGATTAACTTTGACCAGTGGGATTTGCTAGAGGCTGAATGGCGATTGCTTGACAATGGTCTGCTGCTGTGTAGGATTTTGGTGGTAGTATAAATGAGTGGTAGAAATTCTGATTATGATTGATGAAGCAGTGGTGAAACAGGGTCTCTTTTCTGTGGCACATTTTAATGTTAGGATGTGTACTGTTGGCTACTTCCCTGTATTAGAAAGGAGATGCAGCTGTTTGCTGGGTGGTGGCACTTGTATTTAATTGGTTCTTAGTTATAACAAAAATTCCAGCATTTGCAGAGGCTGATAATTTCTAGGGTAGCCAAATCTGGCTTCATCATTCTTTGTCTTGTTCATGCTGGGAGTCTTCTCTCACAATTTTTAGTTTAATCCGTTGATTTTTAGAATGGTTGCTGGTATCTGTTTGAGCAGTTAGTATTTGGAGTAGAAAGCGTGGAATCCGTCAACCAGATTACTTGGTGATGGGTTTTGTCTTTTACCTTGGTGTGATGAAGTTTGACTCAGTGCTAAGGAGAAGCACTCAACTGGCTACCTGGAGAACTACCATTTTTACAAAATTAAAATTTGGCTTTTAAATCTTTGAAGCTTATATATGAAAATTAGGCTGAAGACACCAACATTGAGAGATATGAGGTCAAAAGATACAGCAATATTGTGTAATTGGTTGTAACTTATGCTTAGTTCCGAGTTTTTTGTGAACAGTAAAAATGTCATAATATTGCAATATAGCAAACTGTTCTGCTATTAGCTCTGCCTGTAATTAACCTTTTCTAATCCAGGTAATTATTGTAGTATACAAAAGTTGATTGCACTAACCTTCAGGAACTTCCAATGACTCAGTCATGTGATGTGGTGAATGGAATGTGGCAAATAGCTGATGGGTTGCTGTGAGGGGCATTGGATATGGGCCCTGTGCCTCCAAAAATTAGACAGCCCTATTAAAACAGTCATGCGTTAAATAACACATCACCAGGTCCCTTTGTGTTTCTTTATTCTCGTCAGGTGTCGGAAATCATTAGGATCAAAGTTTTCCTTTTCAGTTAGATAATAGGCATTATGAAGTGGAGGAGAGAGAGGAGAGGCAGAGGCCAGCAGTCCTGATACTGATTAAGGATAGCTTCCTAATTAAATTACTACTTTTTTTTTTTTGCTAGACAGAATCAGTGGTTTGTTTATGTGCAATAGAATTAAGTTTTCGTACTAGTCTTGTAGTGTTGATAAGTTGGTTTCAAATACTGATCATGTAATGCTAGGCAGCCTAGGTAAATGAAGGGTAAAGTGTGAGATGACAGAGAATATGTAAAAGTAGAATATGTACTTTTGCCCTCAAATTAGATTTCTACAAGTGTTGTTTTTGCCACTCTTTTTTGAGTTTTTAAAGATTATTGGTAAATGAGATGTTCAAATGCAAGTCATGCAAAGGATGCTACAATAATGTGTTTGTTTATGCATGAAAATACCCAGTTTTCTGTTATCTTTGCCCTATTGTTGTATTGTGTGCAAGTAATTCCTCCTACCCTGAACCCCTTCTGTAAGCAATCACTTTATTTCCCAGCAAAAATTTATCTATACTTTAAATGATAATTTGTTCTAAGGAAGAGGGTGAATTTAAAGCACAGCAGCTTCTCTGCATAATACCATGTATAGATTACCTTTCTGCTGTTTATTGTAGTCCATTTTGAAAGTTAGTATTGAATAATAATGTGTAAACAGAACCCTAATGAATGTCTCATTCTTATTCATTAGGTTGTACCTTTCCTTTACCAAAGAGATGATGGAATAGGTATTGGTGGGTCATCAAATTGTACTTAATGCTTTCCTTGACGTCCACTTTGTTTGCAAAGAGGATTGAATGCCTCCTTTTCTTGAATAAGTAGAAGGATTTAACTAGAACTAGGAATTGCATATTCTTCTACCTCTTCCCCATCCATTGAAGGAGTTCTGCTTCTGAATCTTGAAGTATTATTGCTCTGGCAGTTAGGACGAGTTATTGCTCATACCATGGTTCAGCTGCAGATTTTTCTAGGCTAATCAGAGCAGAGTAATTGGGGATTAATGTGATGGTCCCTATTTTCTGTTATTGGGAGATACACTTGGATGCTTGGATGAAAGTAATGCACATGAAATGGGTTGGGTTTGGGGTTTTTTGTTTTGCTAGCTTTTTTGTTTGAAATAATTACTTAAACTGTGAGTCAGCTGTTTTCTTTGTGAAAGCAGTTGTTTCTCCATGAATCAAACACCCCTGCTTTCACTCTATGAGTTGACCAATTCTTTTCCAGTGCTTTGAAATAAAAAGATACTTTTGGAGAGAGGCACTATACAGTAAAGGAGTTCATCTCCTTGGAAAAAGTTCCCGTATGATACTCAAGTTATGGAGTTGCGATTAGTCTCCAGTATAGTGGAGTCTGTAACCAAACTGTTGATTACAGTACGTTAGGAGTCTACAAAGCCAGTTACTGGTTTGCAGTGGAAGCAGGATGGTATTCAACAGTGGTGTCAGTGAAAATAGTTCACAGGAATCTGGTGACTAATTGAATTCTATTGATTAAACTGAAGTGCTTTAATGTATTTGTTTTAACAATATTATTTTTTACTTTGGAAGTTTTCAAAAGCTTCAAGTGTGGTTAGGCCAGTTGTTTTTAAACATTGAGCATGCATTAATGTTTCAGTTAAACGTGGCACAGGGCAGGAGAAGGGGTGCATTACTGCCACTTCACAGATGGGGAGCTGGAGCACAGAATTAACCTTTCTGGGTTCCTTAGGAACTCTGTTGTACACACCCTGAGGAATTATATCCATGTTTCTTCTGGATCTAATCTGGTGTCACAGTGCAAAGCTAGCTTTCTCTATGTGTCATGTTGAAGTAAATTGAAATGAGAAGGGATTTCTTTATTGGCAGCTTTTGCTTTTCACTTTCATTTTACATTTTAATGAAGCCAAATAGAAAGTTAAGAATAGGAGACTAAAACCAAAATTCAGATATACATACTTTTCCACTCCCTCTTTGCCTGAGATTGCAAGTTGCTTGTAGGGAAAGGAACTGGAAGACATTTGTGGGCAGAGGAATTTAGTAACTTTTTCTTGGATTATTGGATAGAAAACCTTTAGGGGTCTTACTTTCAAGTGTTGAGTCTTCATGGCAGTGTGTTATGCAGTCAGTCGCTTCTATCCTAAAATATTTCCATTGTAAGGAACAGTTAATATTATGTATTATATTGCAGTGGAATTTACTGAGTTTTTCTGATCCTTTTAGACTGTTAAATGTGATTTGTTGGTAGAGCTCTGTGAATGCGTAGTGCTATAGAAGCAAGTTTCTAAGGACTTGAGCTCCTAAGCAGGTGATCGGAGAAGTAACAATTCTTTCACAGACTTTATCTGCCTTAGAAGCAGGTTTTGGGCACCAAATTTTTTTAGTCATTGGACATGTTGATCAAAGAAGGAATTGCAGTAGTTCTCATGGCTGGAAGATGAAGACTGGACTTTGCAACAGCTGTGGCTTCTGGAGTCATTTCCTGCTGTCAGGCTCGTGCTCTGTATTAGAGGATGACAGCAGTGGGCAAACTTGACTCATGAGCTAAAAAAAATCTAAGGTCAGCCTGGCATAGGCTTTTTGCACTTGTGGTGGGAAGAAAAGTTTTGTGGAGCTTTGACATTATTACTGATAAACTTAGTACTGAAATGGCAGGACTTGTTTTATTGGGGCCATGTTGCTTGTTTTGAAGTGATTGGTGTGAGCTAGAAATAGCATGGTGTAATACTTCCTTTCCTGCATTTGCTCATTGCTGCCTTGGGGCTGCAGACTCACGGAGGGAATGGTGTCCTGACAGGCTGGCTCCGACTTCTTCCCGCTAGATGAGCATGCTAGATGAGTTGTAGGGAGCCCTACCTGGCAAAGATAAAACCAGCGCTTAGCTGGCTTCTGGAAGCATCTAAAATTTTAAATGACTTTTTATTCATTAATTGATATGCAGCTAAGGTCAGGGAAGAGGTGGCAAAAAAAAAAAAGTACTTGCAAGATATAAATTTCAGGACTACTTTCTAAACCTCCAAAACTAGGTATAAATTCTTTCTCAGCTACTCAGTAGCCTATGTAAAGTGAATGATACCATTTTGTTACGGCTGTCATTTTGCATTTGATATATTGTGTTTGGTGTAAAAATAAGTGTGCTTGAAGAGAGACCAGTCTGCTTTGAGACTGCCTGCTTTCTTCAGCTCTGGATTTAGACTTTGTAGTGGGAATTCAGGCTCAAAGTGGTCCTTCTTCCTCTTTCTTTTCTTTGCTTTCTCTGTGAGTCTGCATAGGACTTTTGATCATTGGACTGGTTGTTTAGCATTTTTTACTGTAAATACTTACACACAGAAATGGAGGAGGTTGTTTTTCACAGGTATTTGTGTTCTCGCTGGCCAGTTCTTAGCAAATGTTTGCAAAGATGATAGCAGCTTTGTCATAAATAGTAAAGCTGCCTTCTGCTAACATGGGCATGCATTTGTTAGGCCTCGGAGACTGATGTGTAGCTTGGACTCTAATCATATCTAGTTGTCAAGAGAAAGCTCTATCTGATTTCTGCGCCTGATCAGTCACTGACTGATGTGACAGCCCATGTGTCCACAGTGTTGAGCAGCAGGTAAGTGCTGACACTTTGATTGGACTGGCCACTGTTTGAGGATTGACAGCAATGTCTGCTATGACGTTGGAAGAGCAGCCAAGAATTTTCTTTCAGTGGACAAATGGGATTAGTTGCTATGTTTAGCTGACATTAAGCTATAAATTTTCTGAAAGGTGGAAAGAGATTCCACTCGGAGTTCATGTAGAATTTCCATTTACTAATCTGTTTGCACTGGGTTTGAATGTTTGCAAGGATCTTCCTGTACCATGTAGTATATGGTTTTGATGGATGTTCATAGTACTTAATTTGTTATACTGTTCAAAGAACCCAGTTAGAAATTAGAATCATAGAATGGTTTCGGTTGGGAGGGACCTTAAAGATCATCCAGTTCCACTCCCTATTCTGTGGGCAGGGTCACCTCCCACCAGATCAGGCTGCTCAAGGCCACATCCAGCCTGGCCTTGAGCAATTCCAGGGAGAGGGCAGCCACAGCTTCCCTGAGCAACCTGGGCCAGTGCCTCTCCACCCCCCTTGTGAAGAATTTCTTCCTAATGTCTAATCTAAATCTTCCCCCTTCCAATTTAAATCCATTGCCTCTCATGAGCCATTGGCTCATGTTAAGCTTCTCATCAATGAGCACTCTGAAGTCCTTCTCTGCAGGGCAGCTGTCAATTGCATCGTCCTCCATCCTGCATTGAAACTGTGGATCGGCCTGTCCCAAGTGTTGGACTTTACACTTGTTGAACCACCTTGCTCATGAGATTCACACAGGCCCACTCCTCCAGCTTGTCCAAGTCGCTCTGGATGACATCCCGTCCTTCTGGTGTGGCAATTGCACCACTCAGCTTGGTGTCATCTGAAAACTTGCTGAGGGTGCACTCGATCTCACTGTCTGTATCATTGAAAATATTAAACAGCACCAGTCCCAGTATGGACTGCTTGTCACAGATCTCTGGACACTGAGCCATTAACCGCTACTCACTGAATGCAACCATCGAACCAATTACTTATCAACTGAACAGTCCACCCATCAAATCCATATCTCTCCACTTTAGAGAGAAGGATGTTGGGGGGGACCTTGTCAAAGGCTTTGCAGAAGTCCAGATAGATTACATCCATTGTTTTTCTTGCATCCACTAATGTAGTTGCTCTATCATGCCATTAGGTTGGTCAGGCAGTTGGTGAAGCCATGCTGGCTGTCTCAAATCACCTCCCTGTCCCCCATTTGCTTTAGCATAGCTTCTGGGAGGTCTGGTAGTCCCAGGTGCTGTGTAAAGACATAACTCCAAGCCCCAGGGAGATTACACTATTACTCTTGTTCTGAAAGCAGTCAGGTATTTGCTTAAAATTAGGTTGATGAGTGTTTGTGTTGGGGGTGGTGGAGTTTCTGCTTGTCAATAATTTAATGTTTCATGGCTGTTTAATTTTTCTGTCTTCAGGGTACTTGTACTTGCACATTTAGAACAGTGACTTTTTTGGTTCTTTTCAGAAGTGGAAAACAGTCTGCCTTGCTCAACTCTCTATTGAGATATTGTGTGGCCGTCAGCACTGCGTAGGCCTCTCTAGTGTTAGATACCGGCTTTTAAGAAGCTCTTGGTACTGAGTCACTCTTTATCTGTTTGTGCAATTAACAGCCTCAGCAGTTCTCACTTTGAGTTTTAGGATGTCTTTTAATTCCTAATATTCACCCTCCTTCCTCTGCAATTGTAACTATCTATTCTTTTAAGATAATGTATGTAAAGTAAGTATAGCAGAGCTAACATCTTGTAGTTGTCAGGAGTTGACCTTCGGGGAGATGTTTATCACAATCCCTAGATGACAAGAACTCTCTTTTTCAGGTCTTTTGCTTCCTAATTCACCTTTATGCAATTCACAAGCGTATGGGGGTTTTGTGTATAATAGGTTATATTTTATTGGCTTTTTTTGTTTAAATGACATCAGTCAAAGTTTACTGGTATTGCTTTTTAAGTTCTGTTTATTTGTCCATAACTTGCTCTGACAGAAAATAGAGGGAACATATTCCAATCTCTTAAGAATAGGCAGTAAAGTAACTGTTAGCTTTAATATAAGATGTTCTTTGTTAATTAATTTATACCTATTGCTGGTTGTAGCAGGGAGGTGCCAAGTGGTTTGGTGCATTAAAATGTCATAAATTTTGCTCTAAGCTGTTGTGTTATGGCTAATTTGTCAGTTGTCTAGTGTTGTGCAGCCACAGTCCTGTTTGAAGTGAATCTTAGGAGAAGGAATTCAGTGTACTGCTCTATGAGCTTTGCTGGCTGGCGTTTTCTGTTGCTAAGGTTTTACAGCTGAAAAGGCACAAGTTTCAATGGTTGCTGTCTTACAGCTGCCACCTGCTTTGCACACATGATGTTTTTGGGGTGGCTGGACAGCTGTTTCTCTCTTAGTTTTGTGTTTTGTTTCAACTTTTTCTCTCTTGAACTTTTTATCTTATTATTTGTCAATTGATTTAATTTTATGTGTGCATTGTGAAAGATGCCTCTTGATTTGAGTGAGGATCGCTGACGGGAAGTTTCATGGAGCAACAAAGTAGAAGAGAAAGGAAAAGAGGCTGTTTGTGCTGACTGTGCACACATGGCTCTTCCTCACTGCACGCTTTTTTTTGATGTATCTGGACTCATAGTGCCGATGAAAATTTATTTCAGGAGAAGTCCATTAATAAGCTAATTTAAGAATTGGCATGTTTCAAGGTGCAACATTTGTAATTCTGGTTTTCATGTACCGGATTTTATGGAGATCTCTGATATATTGTCTGACTAATGTGATATTCAAAGTACTCCAAATTGTTGAGAAAGAATGGAATTTTTCATTCAGTTCTTTCCAGTTATTGGTTCCCTAAACCTTTAGTTATTCAGACAGACTTGAAATTAGAAATGACCAGCATGTGTATTTCCTTCCTGTGCAGAACCTAGTGATTCCATCTGCAGAGAGGTAAAAATCTCAGATCGCAGGGCTTGGCATCTCCACAGGTTTAAAGCAGTTTTGGCTTTCAAGCTTCAAGTAGAGATTGCCATAAATAGAAGAATGGAAGGCTAGACTAACACTTCACACTCCAGAGTTAGTTGTATGCAGGTGCTAATTAGCTATAGCAAGGGTTTTCTTTGACTTGGTTGATTTCTGATTTCTTGAAGTGGACTTCCTTTTCCAGTTGAAATGCTTTGAATTACGCGTAGAACTAAGAAAAATAACAGTAACTTGCCATGTGTCATAAAGGTGCTAACAAGCTGAGTATTGTATCTGTGTTCCTTTCTTTTGAAAGAAATTGATATTGCTAAATTTATTTCACACAAACAGGAGTGAGGTAACTTTTCAGCAGAGAGGTGAACCAGACTTCATCTTAAATTTTTTTTTAAGCACTGGTGCTCTAGCACTAGTGCATAAGAATAATCATTTATGCAAATGCAGTCATTTTGTGCATGACCATTTAAGAGGGCTCTGGAATGTAGACACTTGCAAGTGTAAGAATCAAGTATTTTCAGTGTCAGTTTTTCTCTGTATTTTTTAGTTAAACTGAGAGCCTTGTGGATATCAGCTTAAAGAAGTAGATGAGACTTAATGTGTAATTAATGTTCCCTTTTGTCCCTCTCCTTAGAGATCACTTCATTATTATGTTTAAAAAAAAATATTTTAAAACTGGTTGAAGGCTTCTCTGTGCATTTCCAGATTCACCCGCTACCTCACACTGGCGGCAAATAGCTTGCAAAAAATGTCATTTGCTGGGGGATTGTTTTTCTGTTTATTGGAGGTGACATGACCAGTGGGGCAGCGGCAAAGAGGCCGTGTTGCCATTGCTAAATATACATCCCTGACAGTCTGATAATAGGTTCCAGGAAGTTCAGTGGAAAATTAAAACAAAGCAACATTTATAGCTGATTGAACTTGAAAAGCAGTTTTCATGTTGAATGGCAAATATGTGGACTTCAGCATTCCAGGAGTCTGATGCAGATGGGCCTGACCTTGTGTGTAGAATGGACTGTGGACACAGCAGCAGGCAGAATGGCTTCATCTATAGAGGACTTCATGGGGAGGAAAAATTTGCTATCGTGCACAGAAATAGTTCTCACATACGCCTATATTTATACAGTGTCCACAGGTCTGAATAGCATCTTTCGTATGAGGGTTTTGCAGCCTAGTTAGCACTACAAGAATGTCTGGTGCTGGGACTGTCTTTGTCCCTGCCAAAGTGCTAAAAATACCCTGCTGTCTATCCCTCCCTGCCCCTTGCAGCTTTAAGCATGGTTTGCTTTGATTAGTTTTGTAAAATAAGGTGAAAGTTATAGAGTAGAGGGCTGTACATTCAATGTCTTGCTTTCTGCATTTAGAAGAAATTCCCTAGAAACTCTGAAAACAAACAACTTAGGTGTTTTAACACAATACCATTACAGGTTATTTTGGTTTATAACAACCAAACACTTACAGAAACAAAACTGCCAAGGTAGAAGAAAACTAGTTTCTTGCTCTCAACATTGTGTCAGCTAAGTCACCAGAGTTACCGTTTTTCGCAGCGCGAAAAGTGAGCTGCAAGCTGGATGGCTGAAACCTATCTTTCAAAAGTAGATGCGATGAAGACTGCCTTGTTTAAGGGAATCCAGAAATAGTTTTTTTTAAAGTGAGCTACTACCATTTTTAAGTATGTATTTCAGACTGGACTAGAGTGAATGTGAAAAGACGGCTAATGACTGATGACTCTCATTTGGTCACAGGAGTTCAAGGTTTACTGCTTTGTTTCTTTTGGCTGGTACTCTGCCTAAGAGTCTGCACGTTAAGTATTAAGGGCGTACATAGATAAAAAAATGTCAAATGCTTCAGCCTCTTGTTACTTTACTGTTGGACTAACTATAATCATGTTTGAGGATAGTTTAATACAATCTTGAAACCATCAAACCAGGGGACAGATATTTAATGTTTCTCAGCCATTCAAGAGTTAAAGACTGTTAAACTTTTCTGTGGCTGGATTGGCTATCTGGTTACTTATCCTGAAAAGTATATTGAAGAGTCTGAATGTGCATTTGGAACGTAAAGTGTTCCATTCATTCAAAACCAGCATGGTCCGCTGCACAAAGTCCTTCCTTGAGCATCTGAAATGGTTTTAGCTGCATGGCCTGTAACATACCTTTTTAAAAAATGCGTTGGGAATAGAGTTATTTGATTACTGGGGCCTAGTGGAGTAGAAAATTTGTGTGCATTGCATCTTGCTGAATCTTGGAATTTTCCTCCTTTGTGCTTTTCTAATAAACAAACAAATTACACCACGCCCCCACACCCTCAAACCCAAACCAGTATCAGAGTGCACTGTGCTCTTCCTTGCTGCCGGATACTTCTCCTGTGAAAGAACAGATTGTTTACAGATACAGAAAATGTCAACTCCATCTCTGTTCTGTCCTGCCTCTGGAAGGGTTGAACAGTGTGCTTAATGGATCCTTTCCCATCTGCTCAGCTGCATGTGATGCTGTTCCCCTTTAAGTCTCTTTGCTGGTTTATGAATTTGGATAAATTGGTGCTATTCCCTCACATCACTTACATGTTAGTGTAACACAAGTTCAAAACTTTTTCTCTATTTAATACCATCTTCCTTTCCTATTCCTTTGGTTGTGAACCATTTGCCTCCAAGTGAACATACCGTATCCAGCTCTGTGCTGTATCCATGCTGAATTTTTGAGACTGCTGTTGTACCTGGAGGACCTGCAGAGCTGTTAAACTGGGGCCTGTCACAAACTATTAACCTGATCTCTGACTTTTTTTTTTTTTGAGGGTCTAGAGTTTTTTCAGTGAAGGCAGGGAATATTGCTGACTCAACTCCCCCTTTTCAATCTAATGTTTTTCCCAGCTAGTCTCCAGGATGCAGCTGTTTCACTGACTTGTGTAGCTTCTGTGCTCTGAATTAACTGTGAGTTATAAAAGACTACTCCTTTTCCAACACTCAGCTACATCTAGACCTGCAGTCAACCAAGACTGACTTCTGGAGTTTTTGTACTAATAATTGTGGTTGATATACCTCCATATTGATGAAAGTGGGGCCGGGACCCTTACTTTGGGATCTCTGCTGGTGCTATGACAAAATGCAGCATTCTGTCAGAAAATCAGTTTGTTTAGTTGTATCAGTCCATTTTTATGTTTTAGTTTAACACAAACACTGTAGAAAGGGGTTCTTCTCAGTTTTTAAGAACTACTCCTACTTGTAATGATCATTCTTGCCAAGAATAAAGCCAGTCAAGTCTATTGGAGTCTGTCCTTTTTAACCTCAGTACAATGAGTTATCCTTTCAGATTGCCCTGCTGCTCTGTCATCTTCTCTGAGCGCAGCTCATTTTAGCTGTTAGTTCCACAAACATTTAAAATGAGTAATTTATTATGAGTAATGAGGTGTGTGCTTTTATGTGAAAGAAAACAAATGAGCCGCTGTGCAAGCCTTTCAAATTCCTGAGTGTACTTGGAGGTGTGAGTTACAGGAGAAGCAGATAGTGAGTGAAAACAATTCTATGCTGGGCTCAGCTGCTCTAAGTATTTGTGGTGGTGTGTTTATTTATGAGCCTGCCTTTGCTGGGGATTCGCTCCTCTGTATCCTGGTAGAGAAGACTCGCAGTCAGAATGAAGAAGCCCTCATTAATCTTTGTGCTCTTGTTTAGCATTTCTTGCACTGCCTGCTGCGGCTCCTGTTGGAGCAGGGACTGGCCTCTCGCAGTGAATTGAAATGGCTAAGATTAATATTAATCCCTTTAATACTGCAGCTCATGATATAGTCATTAGGTGACTTGGAACTAATCCTGCCCACCTAACCAGTGTGATTTATTAAATACACATGGAGGATTTAGTGTGAATACAGCTTGGTGGAATAGGCATCAAATAAATACCGCTGTGTATCTGTGTTAATGCTGGCAGATTGGGACACAATTGTAGGACAGGCCAGGAAGAAACAGGAGTGCAAGGGAAACTTATCATATGGTTCAACGGAGTTTACCTTTTTTTGAATTAGTAGTAATGTTTTTTTCTGTCTGGACACAGTTGGGCCAAGAGGTAACCATAATTTAAATGAGGCTTAAAAATAGAATTAAGAGATTGAGGGAAGTGTGGATACATTTATGTACTGCACTCAGCAGCAGAAATTGCTCAGCTTCCTTGCTGTACTGTGAGGAGACAGCAGATACTCTTAGTTGTCTGCTCTAATCCTCCCAATGCAGAGTGCCAATTAACATCCCGTCTGCAAACATTCAAACTGCAGAATAGGAAAACCGTTAATTATTACTAAGCTAATGAGCTTCAACCTTCTATTTCAAAATAACAGAGGCTCCTGTTACAATGGTTTGGAAACATAGATGGCTTTTTTCCAAATGTGCATGATAGAGATCTCTGCGAAATTGTTTTGATGGGTTATTTACTGGTTTCAATTAAGCAAGGGTTGTTTAAAGAAGCTGAGTAGAAAACAGTGGTCTGGGCAAGAAGTGCCTGTATACAGCTCTGAAGAGATGACTTCCTGACCTCAGCCCTGGTGGCATGCCCATTTTGACCTGGTAGGGGAGAGAGATCAAAGGTAAAGTTGTTTCTAGATGCTGGGGGTAGAGGATTGTGAGAGTTTAGAAAATTATCTCAGTTCCTTCTGATCAGTGCCTGATGAAGCTGATAATCTGTAAGATGCTGCGTTGTGAGCAGGATGGGTTTCCATGCATATCCTAGAAAAATCCTTAGCGTGAGCTGAGGAGGCCGTGCAAAAGCAGACAAAGGAAGATTAAGATCTACATGCAAAGGTTTTACGATATTTATGCCTGTTACTTGCTTTTTGCACTTCTAATCTTTTTAGTTAAAAACACAAAATCCAAAGCTTTTCTTGACACAGTTTCTTTTAAGATTCTTTCAGTGGTTTGCTCATGGAGAAAGGATGAAAATACGGACCCAACATGGCTGGACCAGTAGTATTTACCAGAATGGGAAGTAAACTGGGTTGTGGCCAAATTAATCCTCCCCAAAACATAGTGCGAATGAGCAGATTTTTTTAAACTAGAGCTACAGGCTGGAGCGGCAGAGTCCAGTGTCAGGGACAGAGCTTGCTGAACTGTACCTGACATGAATTCAGAAATGGTTTATTAGTAGATTTTAATTTTCACTTAAATCTTTGGAAAAAGAAGTGGAATCCTATGTCTAAAGACTACTTGATCTGAAGTGGGATTGTCTCTGTGGAAGGAGGGCTTGCAGTTTATCCTGCTGGCCTTTTTAATATTGATAAAAACTGAAAATTGCATTTCAAGTTGCAGTGCTCACCTAGGCAGAGATTTGGAACGTGTCTATGTATGACCACACTACTGTTCAACAGACTAGTTTTTCTGTGTAGTGGGAAAGATGCCATTGACCACTTGCTGACTCTGGGCTGGTCTGTTGCTCAGAGTATCAGTCTGACACATTGGTCATGTTAACCATGAGTTCTTCCAGCAACATATTTTTTTTTCCTTCCTGCTGCTCCCATGCTTCATTAAAATACTTTTTCTAACCAGCTATTCTGCCTCCACAGCCTCTGTATCTTCTTATCTCTTTTTGGTTTTTAATTTCTGTACCTGACATTTCTTCCCAACTTGAAAGACTTACGATTTTGGACTGAATCTTCTTTGGGACCTACCCCAATTCTGACCATTCTAAGATCAGTGTTGCTAGGACTTTAGCTTTTAAAGGGGAATGTGTGAGACCTCATAGCATTTTTTTTAGATTTTGTCTCTTGGGATCACAATATGAAGTTGTCTGGCACTTCTGAGTGTGATCTGGTTTGTTTTGAACTGTATAATAGAAAGCCAGAAGTGCTTAATTATGATGGCAGCAAATAATTTTTTCAGTGAGGTGACTCAAAATGTCTGGCTTGTTTCAAAGAGGGGATGGGAGTCCACTTGTCCGTTCAGTTGTCTTTATCAGTCAATGTGGGAATACAGCTGTGACTTCTCATAAGGGAATCAAGGTCATGCACTAGTTCTTCAGGGACCATATACAATTTCTGATAGAATAAATCTGGTTGTAGCTGAGGAAATTCAAAGTATGCTAAATATGAAGCTGGCTGAAATGTATGCTTTGGTCTTGTACATTTGTTTTTTTTCTTGAATCTTGCCATTGTTTCTGAAATAAGATTGCCTGATACAAAAGAAGATTGTCAAAGTAATTTTTATCCTGATAATGATTTATCAAATCAGTTTATGTTGTTTTATTTTATCTAGATTTTGGATTTTACTGAGTAACAGCAGTAGATCCCTATCATTCCTATCTTTTCCTCTCTGACTTTGAGGTACCTTCTCCCCAGCCTCACCCCAAGGCTCCTCCATAGTGCTGCTACAGAACTTCAGTAGCCAAGAGGATAGTGCAAATGATTTGTTTGAAAGACAGTGAAATTCCAGTATATATAGGAGGATCCACTTACCCTCTGAACTCGCTTGTCTTCTGGATTCCTGAGTTGATTGTTACTCTGAAAGCATACAAAAAAGCTAAGAAACTGCTAGGACTTACTCCACGTAATTAAAATATTAATGTAGAGCGCAACAAGTTATACAACTGTGGCTTCTGAAAAGCCTGATAAGGAGTCAGGGAGAGTTTTTTGTTAGCTTACCTGGTGGCTGTTCATATGTTAGTCAAATTATTTCTGAGATAGTTGCTTAATGTAATGAATCTTATTTTAAATAGGGTACAGTTATGATTTCTGTTAGGCTGTGAAATGTGCTTTATGTCCTAGTTGCTTGCTGTCCAAATAGTGTTCACGACTTTGTAAAGTAAATAGGTGCCTGTAAATTCTTTTAATAAATGATGTATAGCATTTGAAATCAATGGATTTAAAATGGAGCAAAGTCTAAAACCATGATTTTTATTTTAATAGTCTGAAGAACTCGGCTTCTTTATAAGCAAGGCAGGAAGAAAGAAAATACAGTTAAGAAAGAAAATGCAATAGAATTGTTCATTTTAAAGTTAAGGTAACTTCATCTTCTTGGAAGTGTTGCCTTTAGTGGCTGAAATTTCTGACATTAAAAAGAACCACAGCCCAGATTAAACACACTTCACGAGCTTTCCTAGATGGCACAGTTAATAATAAGTACTGACATCTTGAATTAAATGTCGGTTTCTAATCTCTTCTCAAGTCTGTCTTGCTAGGCAGCCACACCAGTTGTCATTCATGCAGATAAGTGCAAGAACAAAGACTGCAGAGTCCAATATGCTATTAAGTAATTTGCTCCCTCCCCCAGGTATATTATATGAGGTACCTTAAAAAAAGCAGCTGAATAAGCTCTTCAGATGGTTTCTGGGTTTGATGGCCTCAAGCATTGGAAGCCATGAGTAAAACTTCTAAGTCGTGAGATCTTCATTAATTAATTTTAGAATTATTGAAAATAGTTTGGGCTTTGCATTGTTGAAATTTCATTTTCTAGGTGGCCCTCTGTAAATATAAAGGATAGAAACACACAGGAGAAAACTAAACCCCAGTAATCAGTCGCAAGATTCTCTTTAAGCAGAGCTCTTATGAAATGTTCAGTAGTGTGGCTGTCAAGGTAGAATTGTAAGAATCACAGGACAGCTGATGTTGGAAGGTTCAGGCCATCTTGTCCAGCTTCCCTGCTCAAGCAGGGCCACCCAGAGCTGGTGGCTCACGAACATGTCCAGACGGCTTTTGAGTATCTCCAGGGATGGGGACTGCACAACAACATGCTTTGAATTATTGGACATTACCCACCCACACTCCTGAATCTGAACTTCTTCCACAGTGTCCTAGTTATAATCAAATTTGTGATTAGCACTTGGAGTTCTTTTAAGAGTTTTGTTTTGCATGGTGTGTGGAAATAATTTCTAATTTATTCTTCTTTTAACAAATCTTTGTATGAGTTTTTAGCCAATATCCAACAGCTTCCAATGCAGAACAATGCCAGGCTCTAGGTGGCCCCTTTTCTCTGAGACAGAGAGGAATGTAAAGCATTATGGGCTGTAGCTAACTACAGTTTTGTAGTCTTTGAAATTCAGAGATCTGGTGCAAGCGTGTATGGCTTGTGTAAGCACTGTAGTAGATAGTTGGGGCAGTACATGCAAGTTGCTGTCAGTGTATGTAGAAGAATGTAAATGAACACCTGATTGCAATTCAGTTAGAGAAAATAAACTCACAAAGGACTTTGCTTTCATGTCATATGACTTAGGGATTGATGCATCATGTCTGGTTTACTTGGAGTCTTGGTTAGTTTTGTTGGAGGGGGGGATGTTGGTTTTGTTTGTTGTTTTTTTTTTTTTTTTTAAGCCGTATGTCTATTAATGAAAAGAATTTGGAGTGTTAAAGTAGGTACTTAAGGTCAGCTGGGAAGTCTCTTTGTAGCCATGGTAAGAGCAAGTGATTAATACCTTTCTTTGAGGGCCTTTTGTAACCTTTAAAGTTAGTTTATGTAGTGAAATGGATAGTGAAAACTGCAGCAGTGATTTACTCTAGTCTACTCACCCTGCATTTAGTAGTTCCTATCAATGAGACATGGCTAGAAAATGAACCTTATGTACCTGAACAGAATTTTGTGGACATTTGGGAAATAGATGCAGTAAACCAGATAAAGACTGTTACAGTTAATCAAGGTCTTCCTTCCTTTTAAAGGTGGACAACTAATAATCCACTTTTGAAAAGAGCAGAACAGAAGTTCTCTGTCCCTACATAAGGCAGCGTTGGGCATCCTGGAGATGATTGTAATTGTATGTCTTCTCTTCTACTGCAATATTTTGTCTGCTAGCTTTCTGCTTCTCCCCGTGTAGTCTGAAAAATGCTTTAAGGAGAAGTGTTATTATATATATAGTCTACTATAACTCACCAATTATAGGGAAGATAAGTATAAATACTAGTCCGTCTGTGCCTGTCTTTTGACCCTGATAACTGTTCTTGAGAGCTCTCCTTTCAGTGAAGGTACATATTTTTCTTTCTTCCTTTTTTTTTTAGTGCTTTCCTGCCATTCTGTAAAAGAACGACTATTTTGTTAGACTAAAAACCCTTATTACAGATACACATAACATTGGTTTTGTCCATACAACCTGACAGACTTTCTCTAGACGTTGAAGTCATCTGTAGGGCACTGATCTGGCTCTCCAGTAGAACAGTTTTCAGTTTCCTAGTCTTCATACCAATGTGGATGAAAACAGTATGTCTTTTTCCCCTCATGCGCATCTTTATTTATGAGCAAGCCAAAGAGATCATAGCATATAATTTCTGAAGCTTTTGAAGTGGTTTTCTAACTGTAGCGGGCTTAACCGATTAAAATTTCTGTGAGTATCAACCATGTTGTGAAATATTGTATTCTTTTCACTGTTGACCCAAGAGGATTGCAGTCTGCTTTGCTTGTTCCTCTTGCAATACATAGCTTTCAAACACTTTCTTTACTGTGCAGACCCATGGCTGTAGTATTCTAAAAATATGTAGGTTTATTTAGTATGGAAAATCCTGAGGGGGGGACCTAATTGCAGTCTTCCATTACCTAAAGAAGGATCACAGAAAAGACAGAGCCACCTCTTCTTAGAGGGGCCAAGAGATCCATAGTCGTGAATTACTAAAAGGAGAAATTCATGTTGTGCTTAGGGGGAAATTTGTTTTAGAGAGAGCTAAATGCTGGGACACAGGAAGAGAGAGTGCAGTGTCCATCCATGGAAACTTTCAAGTTTGTCTCAACGAGGCCTTGAGAAACCCGACCCAGCCACAGAACAGCCCTTTGCATGATCAGGAGGTTGGAGTAGGTGACCCCCAGAGAGCTCTTCCAATCTGAACCTTCCCATGATTTTATGCCGATTGATTTTTGTAATTCCTAATCTCCGCTGTATAGTTATCTCTGACCAGATAAGTGTCGTCTGTTTAAAACATAACCAGTTAATGTTTAACATCCATGTGCATGCACGCATACACACGCTTTTCCCTACTCACACTGTACAATTCCTCTTTTTATGTGCCCAAATGGTATGGATGTGTCTTCAATGTCATGTGAAGTGACTTCTGTGCTCATGCATCTAGTCTTAAACAACTCTTCCAGACCATAGGCTTGACTTCCCAGTATGTTCCAAAAAATACTGGAGCAGGGAAGGGAAGGACTACTTCCTTCCATTTGTTATTACCCACCCACCCCCTATGGCACCTCATCTCTGCTTGAAATATTAAGTGACTCTGATGGATTCTGCTGTTCCCTAGAGCACGTCACTACTCATTTGAAGGAACCTAGCAGGTGAAGCTAATATATAAGGAGCGTTTCTTTTTCTCTGACTCTCTCAAATGCACACAGTTGTGGGTGTTTGTACTCAACAGAACCAGTGTGAAATTTAGTCACAGCCACAGCATGTGTTCCGATTTTCCAGGGAAACTTTCTCCCAGCTGTGGGTTAACCCCTTCTCTACTCTGTTGTCTGACTCTCCAGCATTTTGGGAAGTTTTAGTGAGCAGTTTTGTGATCGAGGAATCCTTGAGAGCTGGAAGAAGAATTAGACCTCAATGATCACATTGGCAAAGAGAATAAGATAAAGTAAGGTTGGGTGTTGATGTGATACATGTAGGAGGGCTTTTAAAATAAATTTCCTTAGAACAATTAAGACCTTTGTATTTTTGGAAACTTTTTATACAGTCCCCACACCCGTCCATTTTTGGTCTTTGCTAGTGGTAAATCTAAACTGAAGTTAAACTGCTGACCATAGTTTCTAAGAGCAGCACATCTACCGTGACCTACTGTGAGTGCTGCCATTCTGCTACAAAGGCTCTTGCCTCAGTAAAGCTGCATTCATCTTAGGAGTTTTGCCATTCTGACTCCTAGGCTTCAATGACATTCTTATGGGAAATGGTACAGATGCTCTGTGTTAACTAGGGCTAAAGGGTTTGCCTTTTTTGTCTGGAAGAAGACTTGCACTGAGTGAAGATTTCCTTCCTGTTAGTGGAAGGAATCTGCTTGTTGATATAGTCTTGTTTCAGTTTTGCAATCATTTGTTAAAAGAACAAGCATTATTACAATGAAAAATAAGTGTGCTTGACTTTATTTCTTTGCATGAGGATAGCAGGTCTTGAATTATGTTTTTGACTTATCAGTGTGTCCTTATGTAAAAAAAAACGATGTTTCCCATCAGCATGCTCATATGAAATGAACATGCTGGCTGCTTCCTGACTTCCCTATCAAGAAGTGTATTTTGTATCTCCAGATTTAAAATCCCCGTGTTAATGTGGTAGACAACCCTAGTCCATAATGTCCTAGTAATAAGGTGATTCCAAAGCACATGACAACATGGAGCTGTATTTTACACCATTCTTTGTAAGAGCGTTGTCCCAAATGTGGAAAATAGTGCATAATCAGCATGGGAAAGGGACAACTCTGCAGCAGCCAACTCTCCATGGGGACAACTCTACATGGGGAGCCCTGAATGCTGGGCTGGATTTTTGTTATCTTTTTTTTTTTTTTTGGTGGAGTGTTCCTGTTTTTTTAAATTGAGGGACTTGCTGGAGTGGTGGGATGTCTTGCCTGTATCTTCTCAACCCCATGTAAACAGGAATGTGGGGAATCAGCAGTCCCCACTGTGCCACAGATTTGTCCTCATGAAGAGTTGGTGATATGGAAGTGTCCTGTGGCAAGGTGGCTGTGGAGAGTTGTCCTGGACCCCCTCAGGGTCCCATAGTAATCAGTGTGAAACAGGATGGATAAGATGTTCAGTTTTTAGAGGGGACGTGGTACTTGGTAGCACACTGTCTTAAGCTGCAGCTTCTCTTTGGCAAAATGAAGTTGTAGTTTTGTTTGCCCACTGCTGCTCTTTTCAGTCATTGCTGTACTTCATTTCTTTGTACTGTGGTTCAGTCCTTCATGGAGCAAGAAAACGAGATCTTCAGACTGCCTGCTGCCAGATCACAGTGGTTTCAATTGGACATTTGAAAGCTGAAGCAGGTGCTGGAAACCCTATTCTCCCTTTGGTCTGATTCACTGAGTGCCAGCCTTCAGCTGAGGAATGGGGGGGAAGGGGGGCAAATTGATTTTCTGACTAAAAAAATCTTTGTCTGATTAATATCTGCAGTGCTTCAAAGATTAGCATGAAGGCCCCATAAATTAACTCTGAATTTAGTTGAGCTTGAGGTGGTTGCAGTGTGACTGGGAGAACTGGTCTCCTTCTGAAGCTGTGACTCAGGACTAAGGTGCTATTTGTTTGATGACCTTAACGTTTGCAGCAGATGCCGTATTGTTTTAACAGAAGACAGGAGCAACATGCTCTATTACTGCTAGTTTTTGGGAGGTTCTCAGATTTGGTAAAATGTGGTGGGTTTTAAGTTATGAGTTTTTTCCTTTAAAGTTCAGTCACAGCGTGAGTCTGTACCTTCTGTGTAGAAGGCTAGTTTAGAAAACTATGAATGTTTTTGAGTGATAGTTCTGGAATGAGCTCCTGCTTTGTGTTTAATTATCGCTGATACTAACCAGTAGAAGATCTAGGAAGGGAAACTCAGTGAATGTTAGAGTGGCTGCATTCTTAATGTAAAATGTCAGAGGCTTTTTTTTGTTTCTGGTAAGCGCAAATCAGAATTAGAATAATTTAGGTAGGAAGAGACCTCTGGAGGTCATCTGCTGAAAGCAGGACAAACTTGTAAGTCAAATTTTGTTCAGTGTTAGAGCCAGCTGAATGCTGATTGCCTGCAGGGATGGAGCTCCCACAACTTCTCTAGATAAACTGTTGTGGTGTTTGACCGCCCTTCTTTAGAAAATGTCTTTCACCATATGTAATTGATGTTTCCCTTGTTGCTACTTGTGTTCACTGCATCTCCTACAAATCCACATTCTTCCTTCCTTCTGTTTATTCCTATTACAAGAGACTATTTTCCTAAATTTGTGAGATAATAGGAGAATGAAGAGACATTCTGCTGTGTTTCGAACTAGATTAGAGAATTTTTTCCTGTGCTATTTGGAAGAAAAGGCACAACAAGCACTTCTGCTATGGCTTTTTCGAGAGCTGGTGCTGATTCAAGTATGGCCCTGTAACCTCTGGGGTTTCTTGACGTGGAGTGTGTAACACTAATGACAGTTGTGGTATAACAGCAAGCATTGAGTCTTGAATAAGATGATCAGTTGAATTTGAGTGCTTCGTTCCAAACCTTGATCTAGAGATTGTGGTAGTCTTTGAGTGCAGGGCATTTACTTCTCCAGTTCTCAGCACTGGTGAACAGAAGCAGTGCTAGGAGGAGAAGACCCCACAGCTGATTTAAGGGGTGTCTGAGGAATAATTTTTGTAGCACTGAATGAGCATGAGAGGTTAAAATACTTTAAAGGGTTACCTTCAGACAGTGCTTAATTATTAGCCGTAGCTTTTTGGAAACCTGATTAATACGTTATGGACTAAACGCTTTTTGTAGAAGCCTTTTATTGTCATGTCTTGTTAGTCTGGCCCAGGGCTTACGTGTAGGTGTTGTCGAAGCAAATGCTAGCTCATGCATCATATCTACTTGTTATTGGAGATCAGTGAAAGAGTTAAAGTGAAACATCAGTTGGATTTCTTTAAGCACCCTTCACCGGAATAACTTTTGCTTCTGCTCATCACTGATTCTCATCTGATGGCTTTTTTTATGCCTTTTTTTTTTCTTTTGTTAAAAACATTTTTTTTAATTCAGTGTGATGAAACATCCGTTATTTGTAAGTTGATTGAGCATAAAGTATTTCATTATAAAATGGTCATCCATCACTGAGGGCTGCAAAAAACATTAACTGTGCACTTTTGGCTGGAATGCAGCTTCTCCAGAATAATACAGCTTCTGTGTAAAGTATGCAGCATAAAAAAATCGACTGCTAAGGAAAACAGGTGCTTGCCTTGCTCTCCCAGAGCTTTGGGATTTCATCCCAAGTTTTCCATAGGGCCTTCAAAGTCCTTCTGATACCTAGAGTCACTTTCTGGTTTTAAGCACTGTCCTCAGAGATGACTGCTCTGTGATTTCATTCTGAAAAGACTGTGAGAATTTACTAGCTGTTTAACTGCTGCTTTTTAGAAAATGATGTATTTTTTATTCCCCTCATTCATTTGCTCCTCTAAAAGTTAGGTTCCTTTTTTTTTTCCCCATAAAGTTTGTTAGCACTGATGTCAAAGACTGAGTGGCCAAGCACTGCCAAGTTGCTTCTAGAGGTGACTCTGCTGTCCCTCTTAATTTCCTTGATACTTCACAAACTAAGCGATTGTTTTTCTGTGTGATAGATTATAAAGATTATCTTGGTCTTAACTTGTGTTACGTAGTGCTTGTCATGTTTCATTGACTTAAATATGAACTTCAAAAATAGCTTCCTTCACCAGCAGTCTTAGTTAACTTTTGGGTTTGAGGGAACATGGGATGATGGGGCAGGAAGCCTTTATTGTATTGCTGTTACTGTGAGCTACTTTTTTGAGATTATTTCCAGATAATCTAATGGCACAGCACTTTAAAAAGGCTAAATATGTCCCCTTTTTGTATAAGCAGTTGAAGCAGAGAAGTGCCTTGCTCAAGAGCATGAAGAGATGAGCTGCAGGGGCTGTGAGGGGCCATGCCACCATTCCATGCACAATTTATTTCATATGTGCTTCAGTCCTGTCAGAGCAAATTCTGTAGGTCTAGGCTTGAAAATCAAAAGTAAATTCTTCCATCTCTGCCCTTTTACAAAGTCTTGGGAACAAACGTTGTTGCAGTATAATGGTTCCATCCCAGAGGTCACAGCAGCAGAAATGCTTGGGGTGAGAGGTTAAAGCTGAGTTGTGTCCACTGACCTGTTCAGTGTGTGTTGTGTGTTTTGGTTGGAGTGCTGGTCTGCGTTGTGCCCTAAGGGAAGGAGAGAGGGAGGGAGGAAGCCAACATAAGTGTGTGAAACGGGGGCTTGCTTGAACAAACAGTCCTGTTTTTCTGTGTGAGCTGAAGTTTTGTGTTGTGCTGTTGCTTTTAGATTGCTCTTGTGGGACAGCATGCAGTCAGTGATGGCCTTTATAAAGTCAGGATCACGCAACTGAGCTGCTGAAGTGCTCTAGTACTTTCTACAGTTATGGGCATGTACTATATCAAAAATGTTGGCCATATTCTAAAATGGATCTATTTGGCTAGTATTCTCTTTCTGAGGTACAGTGCTAGTGACCTGTACGCCAAGGAGTTATTCGTACTCACTGTACAAGCATGCTGCTCCGGTTATCTGCCGCCTGTTAAATAACTGCTCTAGAAAAGCTGATGCAACAGGGAGCTGGACCATGGGGTTGCCAATGCCATACTATGCTGTACCCAAATCTTTATTTGGTGTCTGTAGGAGATAATCTCTTGTTATACACATGGACTCTTTCTGCCATGAAAACTTTAATTTGGGAATGTTAAGCACATGAGCAGAAAAACTGTCCTGGATTGCAAGTGACCATTGGCCAAAGGTGTTGCAGAGGTAGCTTTGACTCACTCTTGTGCTTCAGAGTATCATGTTGCCTCATGAAAAAAGTTACATTCATAGGCTACCTGTGCTTACATGTGTTCTGAAATGGTGGCATAGGTAGGTTTTGTAGCATTATTTAGGTGTCCTGATGGAAATCACATCAAGTTCTGGGATAAGCTTATAGAACTGGGTAGAGCACAGCATGAAATCAAAAAATCATAAAATTCTTTAATTTCTGTCCCATCAGCTTCTTCAGACAGTGGAAATGGAACAAAATCAACATTATTTAACCTTATAGGCTGTAAGCAAAAAGTGTTCTTGGAAATTTATTTTGACCAAAGCAATCCTAGCTTTAGTTTCAGAATGCCAGTTACGGACCTCGCCAACTAACATCATCTCTTGCCAGAGAAACAGCTTGTTTGTGTTGAACCCCAAACAGCATTGAAGTGTTACTGCTTGGAAGAGGAATCATTTCAATATACCTGAAATTTTTTCTGCTTAAAGCATATAATTTCTCTTTAGCTAAGTACATAGGTCCTGTGAGTCTGGAGGAACAGGCAGAACAGGAATCAAAAAATACTTTTCCATCTCTTACCTGTTAATAAGCTTTTGCTTTTTCCTTTGGAATGTTGCTTTGACCCTGGTTGTTAATAGGGTTTATTAATGAAGACTGAATTACTGTCTTCATATTCAGATACAGTTAAGTGTAATGCTTGGCCTCTCAGTTGGTAAGAGAAAGTAACTGCTTGTGTATTCCTTTGTCCAGGCTGCAATAAAGGCAACTAACTTCTTATGAGCCTGTGGAATCCCTTTATTTCTTCACATAATTTTTACGTCATTTTGGTTCTTCACAGACATTTTATTGTGATGCAGCTGATGCCTGATTACAGGACTTAGAATAAAATGTATTTAATGAAGCTGGAGACTGATGTAATATTATTTCCATAATGCTCATCTTAAGATACATCCTATTTGGTTGTCACTAAAGCTGAATTGCATTCATACATCTGTTCAGTTGCAAAAACTGTAAATGGATGTTAAATCTCAGGATCCTACTTCCCTTCATGTACTGTCAGCACTTTGTATCCGTAGATACTTTGGCACATAGCAGTATGCAGAAATTAATTCTTTTCTCCAGTACATTCTCAAGAACATAAAATTCACTTGTTCTCATCATTCTAGGAATTGAGCTGCCTTTAATGGAGGCAGTCCTAATTTCTGCTTGTGTGTGCATACATGGATTACAGATTGCTTCGATTATTGCTGTGCAGAACCTTCCCAACCCCCATTGTTTCATGTTTTTACTATTTCAATGTCTTAAGGCAACAGCTGGATTGGCTGCCACCAGGCCAGTCTCTTCCTCCTTTTGCTTCTGTTCTCTTTCCACCCCTCTAGGTGTTTGAAACTAATATTCCCACAGTGTCTCACACCCTGCTCTATCTGAGGCTCTAATTTTGTGTCTGCGGTAACTTAGCATCTTGGTTCTTGAGCTCTGGGCAATATGTTTTGCCATTAGCAGTTGGTGATTTTACTTTTTGGTAATAACATGGTGAAGCATAACGTCCCCTGGATTGGTTCAGGTTGGATAGAAGAATTTTGTAAATTGTAACAGCTAGGTACATTAAAACTCTGAGAGTGTTTTGTCATTAAATGATTCTTCTTGCCCTTGGGCCCATCAGGCTTTTCTTCATTTCATTCTTTGTATTTTGTCTGTCTCACTGATGCTTTTTAGATTCTCTGGCAGCACAAGAAATGTCTTGGCTTGTTTGGGATTTGTTGTTCTTCAATTTCCTCTTATTTTTTCCCCTTGGCACTCATGGGCTTCCCTTGAGGAAGGGATAAACAGAACAGAGAAACATCCAGACAGCTAATTGATGATAAAACTGTAATCTTTTTCTTCAGCCTCATAGAAACAGGGAAGCTTTCCTTTTCTCAGCGTGGTGAATTTGCGATGAGAGAGCTATTCATAGTGTGATAGACACACAAAGCTGTGGAGAATTACTGTTCTTTAAAATACCAGGGATGAAGTTTTAATTTCTCCTGGGCTTTTAAATTGCCTGCTTAGTTTGGGCCTGGTACCATGCAAGATGTATAAAATATCATAGTGAAGCAAGTCCAGTGACTGAATAGAGTTCTGTAGAGTGTCACAGCCTAATTGCTCTTCCTTCGACATGTGCCAATTTCTTTTAAAGAGGAAACAGTGCTTAAACTTGACATACATCAAACTTGTGCTGTCAGTAAGATGGACGGATCAGTCCATCCTCTGGACTTGTCAGTGTGCGATGCAATTCCCTATAGGTTTCATTTAGCCTAGCCAGCCTTGTTAGAGTGGCTGTGCTCTCTAGCTCATATTAGGAGGGAACCTTGGGAAACCTGGCCCTAATTCACAACAGCAGCAAGATCAATAACTATCAGTGTTTGGTCAAGGGCAGATGAATTTGTCATGGGATAACTGCTTTTTCCTTTGATTTAGTTTGGTTTAGTAATTTCATTTAGAGTTGAATGTCATTGGATCAGAGAGGGTGCCTGTGGGTTCTGAAGATCAGAGCTGGTGCAGGTTCATCACAAGAGCTGGCTGTTGCCATCTGTGTGGTGATTTTTTTCTAGGAAATCTTTCAAAATAATTTAAGCTGGTTCTAAACAGAGACAAAAGGTGATGCTTACCTGTATTTCACTCACCCCATTGCTATGGGAGATTTTTTTTAAGAATAGATGTTAAACTTCCATTGCAAAAGTCATTCCAGTTTACCTTACTGAAGGATTTTTTCCTTGTACGTGTATGGGAAGGTTGATGTCTCTTTCCTGGAAGTTTAGAACTTCATTTTAAGTAATTTCTGCCCATGACGGGGGGAAAAAAATATTTCAGAAGGGGAGAGCATCTCGAATCAGTTCTCCTAGAGCTATTGTGAAGTTTTCCGGAGTAGGATTAAGTGCCATTACAGTTTGCACTAACAGTTTAGAGCTTGCATCTGTCTGGAAAAGCCACAAAACCAGCTATATATTCCAGAAACTCTCAGAGGCTCAGGTCTACTGCAATTCCTCCATCTCCTTCCCCTGAGAGCAATCAGTTGCTCTGTAACAGAGACCAGAATTTATTTAAGTAATTCTGAATTTGCTTATGTGGCTTTTCAAACTGTGGGCCTTGATCTAATCTTTTTCTGGAATGTGCTGGTGTAATCAGGTGTTGCTCTAGTGCTCAGCCCTGTTATGACATAGGAGGAAGGGTTTCTAGAAAACAAGTATGGATTAGCACTGAAATTACACTTAAAGGTAGATGGGTATTACTGTTCATACTGGCAATAAACACATCCATGGAAGAGCAGTTTGGTAGGCTTTTACTGTGTAGAGTTAATTGATTTGTTGCCTTTCAGCAGAGTAGTCCTGGTCCTTTCAGAGATATTCAGGTCACAGGGTGGGAGGAAATACTCCCCGTAGCAAGGTCTTCTGGTGACCTTCAACCTTGCTATGCCAAATTATCTCTCAATTCACTTTGAGGGCTATTCTTGTTTTGAACCTTTGACTAATACATGTCAACTGAAGCTCAGAAATAAAGATTGTCAAGGTGCAATTATTTCCATCCCTGCTGTCTCCTTAGTGCTAGGAAACAAGGGCAGAATTAACAACTTAACGTTTTGAAGTAAGCTGTTACCCAGACACCTTAATTCTTTTTCTGGACTCAGCAATCTGTATGACTGGCATTAAATATTCAAGGAGAAGTGAGTAGTTCGATCTAAATCTCAAGTCCAGCTGAAGTGAAATCATGAAAGCTTGCAATTTGTGTAGCTCCATGCTTCTGTTGATGGCATTTGTTTTCCTTCTGAATGAAGTGAGTATCTTCTACTTCTCATAATATCACTCCGTCTGGAACAGAATACTATGGCTGGGTGAAAAGCACTTGAAATAACACTAGAGACACAACTGGAGATTTCTGTGTAATTTTGGCTGAAGATACTCTAGCAAGTACCTGCCAATGTAAAAAATGCCCAGGGATATTTAGTGGGCAGTCAGAACAGCTGAATTTGAAACATGGCATCAGATGAAACCCCTGATGGCTAATGCTAGCACTGGTGGGACTATCTGTGCTTCTGCTTTGCTGGTAGATGTGAATGATTCTTATACAAGACGATGTTTTAGTTAGTCTGACCAGAGGATATCAAGAGTCAAATGCTCAGTATGCATTCAGCCATCCTTCCCCAAAATAAAAATCTCAGTTCTGAGGGCGCTTCAGATCTTGGCATTATGGAACAGTCATTTGTTAAAGTCATGTTTAATGAAAGGGAGATAAACGCATGAAGCTGGAGTGTGACAAATGAAAGCATTTGAGCCATTGTAATGAAATTAGGCAAAGAGAACAGGCTTGACAGCTCTGGGTTCCCTCTGTCAAACTGCATTTGTAATTCTAGCCTTGCATTCAGTGTGGCTGTGAATGGCACCGTTTCTCTGTTGATATGGTGGGCCAGGGCCCCTGAATGACCGCTTTAATTCACAGGGAACTAGCTTTGAAGAGTATATTTTACAGGCATACTGAAAAGTATTACAATTAATTTTCACTTCTCCTTCATTGACTTGAATATCCTTAATTTTGGGCCTGTGTTTACTTCTGTAAAGCTTTTGATAACACTTGTTATAGTGAAGTATTGATTTCAGAGGTACACAAAGCTTGCTTCCACGCATACCTATGGTGTGCTTGTATGCTGTGTTATACAATTCCAGTAGCTCTTTAAAATAGCTTACAGTATTTATGCTTTCTAGAAACAGATGTAGGCTCCTGGCTCCTCAGCTTCTCCCTAGCTATCAGAATCTATTTCTTTTCTTTTATTAAGAGATTGGATTGTGATAAGACAATGATATTTTGGAAAACCAGTAAGGGATGTCAGGTCACAACACTTTTTGAAGACTACTTTTTTGTAAAGTTTAGTAGGCACTGCCATCGTTATTTTCAGGAACTGTAGAATTGTTTAGGTTGGAAAAGACCTTTGGGATCATGGAGTCCAACCCTTAACCCACCACTACACAATGTCCCTAAGTGCCGCATCCACGTGTTTTTTCAAATACTTCCAGGGATGGTGTCTCAACCGCTGTCCTGGGCAGCCTGTTCTGATGCTTGACAATGCTTTTGGTGAAGTCTTCCTAATAACTGGTCTAACCCTCCTCTGGTGCAGCTTGAGGCCGTTTCCTCTTGTCTTATAGCTTGTTACTTGGGACAGTTGACCAACACCTGCTGGCTACAATTTCTTTTCAGGCAGTTGTAGAAAGCAATAAGATCTCCCTTCAGCCTCCTTTTCTCCAGGCTACACAACCCCAGTTCCTTGAGCCAACCCTCATGAAATTTGTGTCCAGACCCTTCACTAGCTTCATTGCCCTCCTCTGGACAGCTCTAGCACCTCAATGTCGTTCTTGTAGTGAGGGGCCCAAAACTGAACACAGGATTCAAGGTGTGACTCCACCAATGCCAAGTACACGGACACAATCACTTCCCTACTCCTGCTGGCCACACCATTTCTGATACAAGCCAAGATGCTGTTGGACTTATTGGCCACCTGAGCACACTGTTGGCTTATGCTCAGCCAGATGTTGACCAGCACCCTGAGGTCCTTTTCCAGCAGGCAGCTTTCCAGCTATTCGTCCCCAAGCCTGTAGTGTTGTGTGGTGGTTTTGTGGCCCAAGTGCAGGACCTGACACTTAGCCATGTTAAATGCTATACAGTTGGCCTTGGCTCATCAATCCAGCCTGTTCAGATCCTTTTGTAGAGCCTTCCTTCCCTCAAGCAGATCAACACTTCCATTCAACTTGGAGTTATCTGCAAAGTTACTGAGCGTGCACTCAATCCTTGGTCAAAGTGTAGGACTAGAGCTTTCCCTGATCACGTTAGCTGCCAGGTCAGGCTATATAATAAGTAGCAACCTGTTCTTATTTTGGATAAGAAAACCTCTAGCAATGTGCTATGCATTGCACTGTGTTGCACAGGCTGGTCTAGACCTGGAGAGAACAAGAACAAAACAGCAACGAAACCCTCTTGCAGGGAGAGATGGCAGAGTATTCTTCTCACTTGAAGCCCTGGCTGCACCAGAACTGTGTGAGAGGAACGTACATTCAGGAACAAATGAATGTGGATCCTCTAGCTTAGCTTTGTTACACCTGTTACCCTAAGATAGCTGTCTGTGACCTGGAGTAAAATGTTGGACTAAACTTCCCAGCTAGTAGAAGTCGGGGCATGTCTTTCATTGCAGATGCAGGGTGACATGTGTTGCAGTCAGTCTGGAGAATTTGTTTTTTGGAGTAGTGAAACGTGCCTCCTCTGCTCATCAGCTGTAGAGCTGCTGAAATTGTAGTGTTGAAAGCGTATTGTAATATTGAAAGTGTAGTGCCAAGTTACCTAGAACCAGCATGGCTCTTACCCAACTGACTATATGTAAAGCAAAGTCAAGCTCTGCAAATTTTTAGAGGGACAAGTAGTTCAGCTTGCTAGATTTGTTAATCTCTAAATTATTCAACAGATAATCACAGGACTAATTCAAAAGAAATTCTCCTTTTCCTGTGACCCTGCAGTCTGACCTAGGGGAGATTAAGGCAGAACTTATTCCAGCAGTTAGGACTTCAGAAATGTTTTTGAGATCTGAAAAATACGGATACTCAATACTTGTAGATTATTTTAAAAGGCAAGTTCAATTTTGTCTTTTTTCTTTGTAAACTTTGTTCCTGTTAACTTGCTGATAAGAGACTGTGGGGACTTCTCACCCTTGTGTGAAAAGACAAATGTCTTGTTATTTGGTGGATGAACTAAGAGTAAAATGCGTGTGAAGTCAGGTAGGCAGTGTTTGCCATAGGTATTTTTGAGGGTGAGCCAGAAGATGCTTGCTAGTGCCTCCATTTTCTGTGGCATAAACTTATTGCACTCCTAGGCAGAAGTCCTGAAGATTTCTTTGTTACACTGTTAACTTTCTCTCACCTTAAGAAGAAAAGACAATGCCTGTTAGTTGTAGAGTCAATACGTAAGCAGGGAACATAACAGTACATGCTTGAAGCATTGCTCTTCTCTGAGCTCATGTGTATTGGAGAAGTGCGTGGGACACAACTGAGACAGCCTTTCTGAAGGCTACGCGTCAAACGCCAACAGCTGCTGCATGAGAGGAGTCCAGATCACGTGGTTTGGGTTGCAGTTGCCTGTCCTGGGGACAAGCAATGTTGAAACAACTTGTCATAAACAATTTTTTCTCATTCATTTACTCTGATTCGGAATGCATAGTCGAGCCTGATAAGAGTCATTCAGGAGTGAAGAGTTGAACTGCCAGAGACAGCAGCTTATGTGAGCGTTTTATATCAGGAATGTGCCAACAGTGTGCTAACAACAAGAAACCCCTTCTGAGGGGGACCTGCTCTTGTACTTCAGGAGAGAGGGGATGCCAGCGGTCTAATGCAGCTTATTTGCTGAAGTGCCAGAATGGCTGGATGGGATTTCTGAAATGGGAGTTAGATGCTTAAACATGAATTAGTTGTTTAAATATCTTTATAAACATGTGTGTCTAAGCGCAAATAATCCATAGGGTGAATGAAGGAAAGCACTGTGGTCTCAAAGGAATGCCTTTCTCATATTAAAATGGCCAGCCTGAAGAGATGGCTTTCTGATACACTACTTAAGATATTCTTTCCCTTCTTCATGATCTTCATGCAGTGCTTTGGCTTATCTGAGCATTTCTGGGTGTAGTGCACATGCTGGTCTCATTTGCATCCCTGAAATTTTGAAGAAGGGACTTGTGTGAAAAGAATCCCTAGTGAAATTTTGATCTCCTTATGAACACTTGTTCAGTTTTTCCTCTGAGAATAGCTGAGGTTGTGCTTGCAGAGTTGGTGGGGTTTGGGGTGGATTTTTTTTTATTGTTGTTTGGTTGTTTTTTTTCCCCCAGAATTGAAAGTAGTTACCTAAGCAGAGAACTATCGTCTGTTTTCTAGTTCAAACACTGAAATATCTCTTGCTAGGAAGTATACTTGGAGAAACATATCTGTTGGGAAACTGTAAGTGTCTCACTGGTCATGGTTTTCTCACTTGTAATGCCTGATCCTGAATCTGTCAGCGCAAGAACCAGAGAGATGTAAAAGCAAAGCAGCTTTTTTTTTTTTTTTTGAAAGCTTTCTAAAAGTTCAAGTATGTACTTCCAAACACTTAATATTTACTTTATATAACCTTTGTTCTGGCAAAGGAATTATTATAATTGATTTTACTGGCCTTTCTGAGGTTCTTGGTTATTTTCAGGAAAGCATAACATGGCTTTTACCGTTAGGTGCCAAGATCAAGACTTCATGTAGTGTCTCTTTCATGCAGTTTTAACTTGCTGGGCAGAACAGTTTTCTTTAAAAATCATAGTCCTACCTTACCAAAGGATTATGGAAAGAGTGCTATTCAGTTTCTGCTGTTCTGTGCTCTAGATGAAGTTTGAGCTCTGGTAGTAAAAACTAGCATGGAATGCATCTTGCAGTTATAGTGATTGATCTGAAAGGGCTGGCAGGTTGTTTCTGGACACCACACGTTCAGTATATTAGGCTGTGAAAAACTTCCAGGGAGAGAACTTCTGAACTAACCTTACTGAGCGTTAATAGGACTGAGTTGAAAAAAAATAAAGGATTGAACTTCGACTTACTAACTTGTTTGCAAAATTTTTACTTGTTTAGAAACTTCCATGTAGCTTAAGTGTCACTTCTAGGTACTGAACTAATATTTCAGCTAATGAGAGTAATCTTCTTCAAGACAGAATATAGCAAGGATAGCTGCAGTATGAGTGTGTTTCTGTGCTCGTAGTCTTCCTATTGAACAAGAGCTAATGATCCCTGTAAATTCACAATACCTGCAAATGCTGCTGGTTAGAAGAGCTCATTGTAGTAATCAAGTGAATACTGCTCAGAAGCAAGCAATTAATAATATAATTGATGTTTTACTGAAATTTATGTCCTTTAGGAGGGAAGTATTGCACTAAAAGTACTCTCTTCTTTTTTAGAACATATATATATATTTTTTTTACAGTTACACAGCACCATCTATCCAATGTGAAGCTGTTTACAGCATACACAGTCCATTTCAGAGAGCTTAATGCAAAATGCTGTGTTACCATAAAAGCTAGAGTCTCTGAATATCAGGGAAGCTGGTCAGAGTTGCTGTGTTATCAGCAGTATGTGCCTAAGTTAAATCTGAATTATGACAAGCCATTTTGTGATCTCTGTGTGAGCTGGGGAATTCAATTGTAATGCTGGGGAGTCCAATCTTTAACCACATCAAGATTCATAATTTTGAAAGAAAAAAACTAACCCCCTCCTTATAAAGATAACGTCTATTTGTTGTCCCAGATTTTAATGGAGAGTGTGGTATCTTATATGTACTTGGCTAGCAAGTTTGTCTTCATCATTTCATTTCATCTGTGCAGCTAAGTTCATCTACTTAAGTCCCACCTTCCTTAATAATCAAGGTGCAGCTTTTCCATTCTGTGGTTCACTGGATTGAAGGAGACTGGAGGAACTGACAGGATTATGATGGATTGATTAGGTGCTGTCCTATAGAAAAGATCCAGTTTTGAGAAAGAAGAGTTTGAGCATTCATCCCTAGTATATTACTGTATTTCATGTCCAAGTGCTTGTAACCAGACAAGTATTCCATAAAGCACACTTAAATAAACAGTGATGAAAGCATGTCTTATGATCCTCTGCATTTCCATGAGCTATTGCAAGATGACACAATTGTAATGTCACACCGGGATATTATCTGACAAGTTGGGAGAGTTGTTCTTAAGCCAAAAAAATTGAATCATCATGTTCCTTTTAACCTCTTGCAAGTTAGTGGTGTTGGCCTGATTTGAACTGGTGGCTGAAAGGTAAGAGATCATATAATGGTTCCCAAAGTTCCTTTGCTTTTAATTCTAGTGTTGCTTTAGTTAAGAGCAAAACTGTTGCAATTCAGTGTTGTTCTCCCTGGTCTTAACTATTTAAAACAAAAAAATCTGTATTATTTTTTCCTCCTTTGCTTCCTCACCATAGTTTGTCAGTTATGTTAACATGCTTACTGATGGGCTTTTTGCTTTGATACTCAAAACTTTTTGATAGAAAACATAATAACATGGAATTTCATTTGTCTTAGAATCAGGAGGGTTTTGAATGTTTTTTTAAGTAAAATAATTGAGTTATGTTCATACACAGAAACACAGCAACTTGTCTAAGGATTCAGGAATTACAAGTTTTTTTTTCTCCCTCACCTCAGAAGCTCATATGACAGATAAATGCAATACTGGATTATCAAGAATAAAAATGCGAGTATTCCTGTGATACTAGTAGCCCTTAGGCTTGTTCACTTTTATTAGGAATAAAATGTAGGTTTTCACAAGTTGAGTCAAGTGTTTGTACTTAAATATTTCTGATCTCAGGATTACCCAAGTTACTTTTAATGCACCCTTCTTTGCCTGAGTACTAGCTGCCTGATGGTTGCCTTCACATGCATTTTAATGTTTTTCTGCCTAAATCCACCTCAGGGTGGGCTCCTCTTATCTTGATCCCTTATCTTGTTGTCTTTCCCCCACCCGCAGCTTTCCCTGGTTCTGGCTGTTCTGTGTTTCTTTTTCATTCCCAGAGCTTCCATTGATCATCTTGAAAAGTGTAGGAAGTTGTCCGTAGTTGTTCTTTCTCCAGCTCAGCAGCCCAGTGCTTGTCCTGTGGTATTGCAGTTTTAGAGAGGATATTTGCTGTCTTGCTTAACCAAGTAGAGGAGCGTCCTCTTTTCTTCCTTGGTTGAGAAGATTACACAGACATTCTGAAAACAAGATAGAAGGGTCTTTAAATTTGTTTATCTTGTAGGTTTTTCCTGTCTTTGACAAGCAATCATCTAGCGTTGCAGAAATGCAATTTGTATTCAGGCAAAGACTGTAAGAGATCCAACTAAGTGGATTGTACATTTGTACAGTGTATGTAAGTGGTGTGAGGCTGTTATGTGTGGTAGGATATTACAGAAGTGGCTGAAGGTAGGGCAGCTTCTCTGTAGTTTGTGTGATCATATAATCTCATGAATACTAGAAAAAAGCAACTGTACCTGGCAATTAAGTAAAGCCTGAATTTAGACAGAAGTGGTTTTTACAGTGTTCTTACAATAGGATTTGTTTTAGAAGGCTCGGTGAGCTGTTTTGAAGATCATTCCATTTTCATAAGAAACTTCACAAACCATTGCTTTTAAACATATATATCTATATACATATGTGTTTAACAGAAACCTTGACCTTCCCACCAGCCTTCTGAAACTAAGCCTTTGCAGGCCTATTTCCTCTGAGACTAAGCTTGCTGTAGTTTCTTAAAGAGAAAATGAAACCTAATGAATCAAGTCTATTTTAATGTCTCTTTAAAATTATTTTTATTTTAACAGAGCTATCTGAAATTGAACCCAACGTCTTTCTTCGGCCTTTCCTGGAAGTAATCCGTTCGGAAGACACTACGGGTCCCATAACTGGATTGGCCCTCACCTCCGTGAATAAGTTCCTCTCATATGCACTAATAGGTATGTTATGTTCCTTCCTGGAGTTTACCAAAATGCCAGCCAAATGCTTGAGATGTGTATTTGGCCAGGATTCATGCTTAAAGTCTTATGAGGAGATTGGGGAAATAAGAAAATTGTCATTAATGCTTGGGAAATAGGCATCTGCACTTCCTTAACATCAGATGTGCTGGTCTTTCGTGGTACTCCAGCAATGGCTAGAAACAGAGCTGCTGCATGTGCTTTTGGCCTGCTGCTGAGTTGTGGTGGCCACTGGCTGCTTTTTAATACATTTGGAGCAAAAGGGCCAGGGAGAGCAAAATACCAGCTTGGATGTAGTAATGCGCATATGCACAGTAGACTTTATTTAGTTTTGTGGATAATATTTCTGCTCTAGTGAGGATATGTTTTTGCTGGGTCCCAGACCCTGTCCAGTGGTGTGCCAGTACTCCCACTTGTCACGATTGTCATGGCAGAGACAGTTTTTCTGCCGCCTAGACTTTGAAAAGTGCGCATTCTCCTTTGTATTTGTGAAAGACTAATAATGTGCATGTGATCAGTTCCCATGGTTCAGCTGGCTTGTAGTAACTCATTAGTTTGCTCTCTGTCTGCCTTCAGTATGTCATCCTGTTCTTAGTGGTGCTTGATTTTTCTGTATAAATTCTGTTAGGAGTTCCTGATCATGCCTGTGTGAAATACACAACTCATTATATATGTATACGTAGTCTGACTTGGAGAAAATTATTTTTCCTATTTCCACGCCCCCCCACCTCTTTTCCTTCCTTACATTGTAAGTGAACACTGTTGAATTTTTTGCAGTTTTAAATATTTTATTCTTTGGAGTTAGCTTAAGGGAAACTGTAGAAAGAAAGGACTTGAAGATCTTTGTAGATGGAGAACGCTTTTATGGGAAAGACCCAAAATTAAAACAAGCCAAAACAGGGACTTGCAGGAAAAAAAAAAATTGATTTTAATGTAAATTTAGTGTGTCAAGACATATATTAGTGGGCAGTGTTGAGTGTCAGTAAGTGGCAAAAAATAACTAAAACGATGCAATATTAATGTCACTTCATAGTACAATAAAGAGATCTTAACAAGTAAGCCTGTAAAACATGTCCCTCTGAAGGGATAATAATGCAAACCATGTTAATCTTAACACAGAAGAGGAATCCATCCCTTATTCTGGGCTATTAAGGTGTGGGTGAGGTCAGAATATCAGGCTGATATTGCATGTCCAGGCAAATCTCTACACAGGCAACTGGGTACAAATACTTGATTTGCAGCAGAAAAGGGGGGAAAAAAGTAGTTGAGAGTTTGTAGACTTTCTCTAGCTGCTTGTTATTTGAATATTAATTAGGTCATTCTAGCAAGAGTGCATCCCTATAACTGTTGGTGAGCATGTGTCTTTGTAGTAGGCAGTGGAAAGGACTCTGCCTGGCTTCTGTTGTGGAGCAGAACCTGTAATCCAAGACCTCTGTTGCTGATTCAGGTGACATTCACAGCAGCCTTGTCCTTTGTGCTGCTCTAGATACCAGTGAGGCTGGGATTAGTGGTGCGGACTGAACATCTGGCTTGGCTTGTGTTGTTAAATTAAAGCTTTTTGTTCTTATATTTCTCTTTGTAATATAAGACTAAAGGTAGTGTAAAGACCATTTGCCTAAAGATAGGAAAAGCTTAAAATTGTCCTTAATATGCAAACCTATTTCAAACTGTACAGAACTCCTGCATAACAACAATAGGGAAATAATCAGTGTGGCTGATTTGTGGTGTGTTTTGGGGCTGCAGTTTTTTTCAAAAGCATCGTTAACTGTGTTCTGTGGGTGGCTGGCTTTTGCTGTACACTCTGGGTTGAAAACCAGTGGATAGAGAAAGGGTCAAACTCCTCTGATAATTATCTTTGTTTAAAAACCCTTTCTTTTCCTATTTCCAAAACATTTCATTGCTAAGCCTTGTGCCATCTCACTGTTTTTCTTGTTCTGTCACATGTCAGCAGGTGGTTATCTGTCTGCTTTTCAGGACAGTATTGCTGAGGTGTATGTTTTAAAACCAGGTAGAAAATAATAATTCTTGAGTAGCCTTTGAGACTTCTGATTTCTAGTAGTCTGAATTGCAAAGGTCTGTTCTGAGATTGTTGGACGCAGCAATTCCCTAATGATATAGCACAATCACAAACTGATTAGGTAAAATTACTTGGTATCCACCATGCGTGTGTTTTAGTAGGAACAGTAAGCCTTACAGAGATTATCCTCAGCTCTGAAATAAGTTCTACTCTTTCAAGGGTTATAGTCGATATATTACACAGTCATTTTTAAAGTACAAGAAAACTGTGACAGTACTGAACTCGTATTGATTTTATCCTTCAGATTAGTTATGTCCTTACTCAGCAGTTTTGCACTAGCCTGCTAGCTGTCAGCTTTTTTGATAGGTCAAACCTTAACTATAGGAAGACTGGTGGCTGAATTTTAGGAAATTTGTTACATTTTTCCTCAGAAAAGGTATGCACATTATCTGTTATTACAGTGAGTCCACAGCAGCTTCTGGCTCCATTTCTAAAGTTAACTTTCTTTGATCTTCCTGAAAGCTACATATCTGTAAGTGAGAAGCTGTTGCTTAGCTTCCAGTGAGAGGACTTGATGTTTGGGGAGTTTAAAGGTTGTTCTCCCTTCTACCTTCTCTGTCTCCTTGGTGATTTATTTCAGTTCCATTAAAGGTGTTAGTGAGCAGTCGTCTGGGTTTCCCTGGTAGTTGAGAGCCTGAATTTTCTGCTTTCTACTTGTTCTTTTGTCTGCCTGTTGTGGTACACCCCATGTGAAATGTGTGTGTTTAAATGGAGTCTCCAGATCTTTGCATTGTAGGTCACAGTTTTTAAAGAAATATTTTGCTTCACACAAACTTATTTTTGTTAGTGATTCTGAGCAGGCATTGATACATCTTTCTGTACTTGTTCCCTTGTGAGAAAACAAAAGGCGGGTTGATCTTTTCTGTATCTTGTTTCTGCAAAGCAGAAGTATCTGTGCTTTTAATTGAACTCAAGAGGCTTTATAAATTGACCTGAATTTGTAGAGCTGTTCCAGGAAGCCAGGACTGAAGTAGTCAGGCATGATGTGTTTTGGGAGAGAGGTGCGTTTATTAGTGTTGAAGGTAGGGACTAGAACGGCGAAGCAGTAGTCATAGATCTATTAAAGAGGCATGTACACAACTTGCTTGAATTTCCCTTTCACACAGTTTATCCATAACTATGACTTAGTCTATAGGAACTTATATCTTCTGGAAGAGGTGACAGTGAAGTGAATCTTGATGTTCTGCCTCTGGAAGCCTTTTTCTGCTGCAAGTGGGGTTTCCCTCTTGATACCCACTTCACTGCTCTCTGCTGTAGTTAACAGTGATGCTATTACAGGTGCTGGCATTGTAACACCACTGGGTCTTCATCTGATTGAATTGAGGCTATTTAGAATGATCCTACGTCAGCATTGGTGGTTTAAGCTGTTATTTCTATTGGTGAATAAGAGTGCAAACATATGGCTGGTTTTATTGCCTTTGGTAGAAGAGTGGTAGTTCTCAATGGATTAGAAGCCTGTCCTGTAGGTACACAGAGGACTGGTTTTGACAGCCAGGCCTCTTATCTAATGCTTCACAGTATCGGAAGTTGGTATCCTGTTGAGTGCTGCTGCTGAAGCAAGTGAAAAGTAATTGCTTGGTCTTAGAACAGACTCCTTGATAGTGAGGTTTCACTAGCAAACCAGGAGAGGAACTCATGCTTAGGTATTGTGAGGTGTTACTTGTGTATGTGAAACAACTACATCAAAAGTAGACAAGCTTTTCCATTAACAGGGATGTGTAAGGGATGGCGAAGGAGAAGTGATGTTCCTGTGCAGATGTGCAGTTATGAGAAATTTCTTCTCCTGCAGCCCCTCGGAATTCCCACAGTGTGGTGGAAACTGCTGTCGTCTTTGGACCATAGTGAAGGCAGTTTTCTTTAATGCCTAGGGCTTAGCCCCTCCTAGGTGTGAACACAGATGGAGTCAGAGGGTGTCTGCAAAGCTTCTCTGCAAAAGCATACCAGATCTTAGTCTGTCAGCTTCATTCTTCCTGAAGTTCATGAGGCCCCATTGCCAATTAATGAGGTATTAACTAGTGTTTAGGTTCACTCCTTTCTTTCCTAATGACTGTTTAGGTAGGAAGGTAACAGGATTCTTGCTCAGTGCTGTATTGTTTAAGTGAGAATGAAATCAAAGCCGGGGGCAGCTTTTCTGAAGCCACTGTAATGTGGCACAAGATACGGTTACCAGCAACAATCTCTAACAATCTTGTCCTAAACATTCCCTCAACTGCACCATTGTTTGTAGCTACAGAAGACGGAATCAGAGAGAAGGAGCCTTGATGAATGATTGAAGCAGGAGGCCTGCAACTCCTAATATCTAAGCTGTGATCTGTCTGTTGCTGTCTCTGGGGAAAGATACTGGTCAATTTCTTCCGCAGCTCCTATTCCTTGAGAGGGCAAGAGACAGTTTTTCCTTCTCAATGTAGTGGAACCTGTTAGGCATTTTCTCCTCGTGGGAGAAAATTTGAGGTTCCCTGTGTTTAAGTGCTGTTTGCTTTCTCAAGGAGGAACTGAATGCATTTAACAACCGACTGCTATATTGTAGGAAACAGGATGTAGTCTTACAAAATAACACTTAAAAAAATATGGAGCCAGTAACAACTGAATCATAATTCTTCTGTTAGATTACATCTTTTTGCAAGTGTAGATAGACTCTTGATAAAGTCTTTCTGGAAGCTCCCGATTTAAACTCTTTCTGTTTCTGGGAGGTAAGTTTTGCTCTTGTGGAGTCATACAAATTAATGCAGGCAAAGTATCTCTGCATGGGTGTCTCCCCACAGATGTGGCAGGCTGTAGGTGGCCTTTCCCTGTCTTGTATTTTTATTCTGTTATTCAGATCCCAGCCATGAGGGCACTGCGGAGGGGATGGAGAACATGGCAGATGCTGTCACTCATGCCCGATTTGTGGGCACAGATCATGCGAGTGATGAGGTTGTATTGATGAAAATCCTACAGGTAAGTGGAGCAAAATGGTAATTACCATAATGGCAGCTGCCTGTTGTGGAACATATCCAGTTACATGGAGATGAAGAAGAGAGAACAATGTTTTGACTCTGTAGGAGCTTAGTGACAGGCTTTATTTTTAAACAGATGGCTCCTATACCTGTGGTAAAAGCTTTTCCAAATGAAAGTAATTAAAACCTTAAATGAAATTATTATTAAATTAAGAGCTTGATATTGTGGTAGAGTTAATAGTCCTACCTTGTGCATGGTCTCTGTTAGGGAGGGGTAAATTAAGCATATGGAGTTCTCATATTTATTGAGTAGCTCTTTGTAAAGACAAACCAATGAGCTATACACCTCTTTGGTCTATGTATTTCTGAGCGGAGAGCTAGTTAGTGAATTTTGACATTGGGTAGCATGAAACATATCGGCCCTTATTTAGAAATGGGTCAGGAAATCATTCTTGTCTCCTAGTCTGCCTGTTTCTTGAGCACAGCATGCAGTTTGAAATGACTTCTGGAAAACCATTAGGATTTCTGCTCATGGCAGTCTTTCTTGAGGAAGCCAACCCTTTCTTTGAAATGCATGCAAGTGTCATTGTACTATGGGACATATGTGCTCTCTTCTTTGCAGGTTTTGAGGACCTTGCTGCTCACTCCAGTGGGAGCCCACCTCACCAATGAATCTGTGTGTGAGATCATGCAGTCCTGTTTCCGCATATGCTTTGAAATGAGACTCAGTGGTGGGTTTGTTTGTACTTCTGCAGTTAAAAAATGTTCGGGTTTGGTCAGCATTAACTGGTTCTGTTGTAGAACATGCAGCCATGGAAAGCTGCTGAGGTTTATGTTGTTGTGTCTTTATACAACTTCATGGAAAATTTGTTAGGAGTTCTCGAGTACAACTTTTGACTGCTCTTTTTCCCCAGCTTCGGGGCGCCACCTTGTGATTTTGTGCCCATTTGCAGTAATGCGGTGTTGGAAGTGGTTTTAATAAATTTGCCGTAATCTCTGTAAACAAGGCTCAGAGGGGAGTCTGCTTGAAGAAGCCTCTTGATAATATCACAGTGAGTAATGACACCTGTGTTATTTGTTTTTGTCTTCGCAGAGTTATTGAGAAAATCTGCAGAGCACACTCTGGTCGACATGGTGCAGCTGCTCTTCACAAGGTAAACCTGCTTGTGTTTGCCTCAGCATTGCTGAGATGGCCCTCTAAGGACAGAAAGATTCCACACTTCTTCTTAAGTGCCCTAAGAAAAGCCATCCAAAATGGTCATTATTTAGAGGTGGAAGGGGATGAAGGATTTGGCACTTTTCTCTTGGGCTGACCCTGTCAGACTGTAGGGAGACAGAGGCAGGGAAGGTTGCCTGGTTTAAGGTGTTCTTTGAGGAGAAATGGACAGCCAAGTAATGAAGAGCACTAGGACAGGAAACCAGTTCAGGGACAGAGAATGCAAACCACTCCAAAAAAGAACGTGCTCTAAGAAATATAGTCAGTCGTTGATTTCAAGCTAAGACCTTTGACCTCACATATCAAAAATAATTTTAAACTCTTGAGATCATATGTCTTCAGCAAATGTTCTGCCCTTTTAAGCACCTTTCAGGTAATTAAGATTACTTTTAAACTCGTGTAAGTTATTTAACTTAAACTATTTCTACAGATAGTGAAGTAATCATTGACTTTCTCTGCATATTGTAGAAAGGAAATGTGCAGAAAAGAATTGCAGCAAAACTGATAGCTTGTGAAACACAGTTCTCATAATATTTTTTCCCCTGCGTTGTCACTCAAGGTTCCAGTGGATTCTCCATTTTTTTTCTAATCAGTGCACTTTGTGGTGTGCAGTGCACTGGATGAATGTGGGGCAGTCAGAATCATTCTCTCCAAAAAGGAGAGACTGCATTACTTTTTCTCCAAATGCATATATGAATTTTACTTAGGGCTTATTCGTTACTTATTGTATATCCTCTCTCTGTCCTTCTTGATAAGACCTGGGGACACAACCACCATCTGTGCCTGTGGACACTGGGATGTAGAATCATGACAAAGACAGCAACTGCAGGGATGGTTTGGTCATCTTGCTTTCCAGAAAAAGAAACAGCCAAAGCTACACTGCAAGGCTTCTATCCCTTCAGCAAGCAAAGACAGAAGTGTAGTAAAGGAACAGAAGGGAGACCGGGGTGTATGGAGTTGCAGAGCTGTGTGCATTTGTCATTTGGTAGCACAGGCAAGAGCTGACTACCTCCTGTGCTTCTGAGACAGGGACTGCTTAGCTCAAAGTATTCAGCTTAAACTTAGATTCACTGTATGTTGTTTTGATGTGATGCACAATGGAGGATAACTGCTGGAGTTCTGTAAAGTTAGTGCAAAGGGTTACCGTTGCTAGTATTGACATGTACGCTGCAAGAGTCATAGTATCACAGAATGGTTTGGGTTGGAAGGGACCTTAAAAATCATCCAGTTCCAACCGCCTGCCATGGGCAGGGACACCTCCCATTGGATCCAACCGGACCTTGAACACCTTTAGATATGTGGCATCCATGACTTCTCTGAACAACCTCAGTCATGATGTGGATGACATTCTGGCTCACTAGCTGGTTTTAGCCATGTGAGAGAAACCCATTTTGAGTCAATCTAATTGTTTCACCGCTGAAAACATACACCAAAGGAAAAGAACATGTACTTACATGACTTAACAATTACAATCAATATAACAAAATTGCCATTAGCAGTATTAGCATGCAAAGCACTTCTCATCTATATTTTTTCCCCCTCATCAATCTTTGGCAAAGAAAGGAAAAAGAAATGAAGTGTCTCTTTTTTGTGAAAAAAACTTAATTTTGGTTTTCTAGTATCTGCAGCATGATTGGAAAGATCAGTCTGTTTTTTCCCCCTTTTGTTAACCCAAGAAAGTTTATTTATTTTGGCTTATTCTTTGTCTTTCAGATTGCCTCAGTTTAAAGAAGAGCCTAAAAGCTACATGGGAACAAACATGAAGAAGGTAAGACTCATCACTGTGTTAGCTGTTCTGCTCTTGTCTCAGGCTTGCACACATCTCTATTGTTTGTTTTCACACTTGTGTTTTTTCATTCCTGCAAGTCCTTAGCTTACTGAGAGAGCATGTTTAACTGCATAAATTGACATAACTTCATTAATTCCATGGGATTAAGCCGTTATAGTCCAGTAGGGAGTCTTATGAATGAGTCAGTATGGTTTCTGGGAACAGCCATCAGTTGCTTGCCCCAGCAAGCTCTAGGACCTGATGGTGATATCTTCTGATCATTTGTTGTCTTCTGCTCTCTCTCCAGCTTCCTTCTCGTCTTTCTTTATTAACTGCAGGTCTGATACTGACTTCTCGGGACATATTTGTCTAGTTCTACCTATGTAGAAAGGAAATTTTTGAGGCTGGTGAAACAGCATGAAAGCATTGTGAAATTGGACTGTTGTGGCTTCCAGAAGTGGCAATATTCTGTAGCAAAAAATTTAGTTGAAATGGGCAATGCCATGTCTATTAGCAGCCAAATCAAAGCAGACTGTTCCTTTTGTCCCTTTCCCTAGGTGCACAATTTTCTAAGGGTGGAAGGTGAAAGTAGAAGGGTGGTTCACCACCATCTCCCTCTATACAGTGAGGTTTTTAGCAGGTGGATTCAGTATGACAAATACCATAAATGTGACTGTATGTGATTATTAATGTCATAATTTATTAAGTGGAAGGAGGTCCACTTGAGGGAATCTATATATGCTTATATACATATATTCATTTTACTCCACGTAAATACAGGATTTTACTGTTGAGAGCAGCAGGATGGGAAGAAGAATGCTAGAAAGAAATAACCACCTTTGAACTTACGCTGAATATGCTATTTATAATATTATAACTTCCACTCTGTTGTTGTTTTTAATGAGTTGAGAAAAGCAGCAACATAAAGTAAATGTACATTTTCATAGCCAGGACAGCAGTGTTTTAAGAGACTGAATGCTTACTTGTAGGAATCTGAAACTAGCCTGTCTTTAGTTCTCATGTAGTAACCTAATGATTGTTTCCCTTGCTGTGGGAGAAAAGTGGCAAGATTTGTGACAGTGGTAGCTTGGCTGAAGGAAAGCTAATGTACTGCAGGTTATCAGAATTTGTCATAGTCTGTGTAGAGAAGGTGTAATGTGAAGGTGAATTTTAATTTAGGAGGCTTACCCTTTTCAAGTGATGGCTGCTCCCAGCTCAGTTAAGTGATGCTCTGTCTTGTGTCTTGATCTGCTCAGTTACCTTGCAGTGTCTCTTTGCTGTGCATGCCCGGAGTCTGCCCTGCAGCCTTGCACTCTGCCAGGTTATTCTTGTCTTTGGGTTTATTTTGCTCTGTTTAAACCATGCATTTGCCTATCTTTCACAGATCTCTTCATGTCTCAACAAACTGGAGCTAAGTAGTGGGGAACAGCCCAAAGCTCTGAACCAATTAGAGAGGGTATTGCTCTTTAAGAACCTGAAGGTCTCTCTCTGCCTTCTCCTGTCTTACTTCCTTCTCCCTTCTCTTGTAAACACCACCTGAGAGATAGTTTTGTTGTGTGCAGCAAATCTCCCTCCACTCATTTGACACAGCATGGCTTTGGGGTACAGTGCATGTAGTGGTTGCTTTGCAGTGTTGTGGCTGCAGCTAGGGCGGGCTTGGGAGGGAGAGACCCTCGTTTTACCTCAGTATTCAGTGTCTTGGTGAGTGCCATCTAAGACACAATCACAGCATCCTCTGAAGGAAGGGAGTGGGAGGCTGTGGGCAAGATTTGAGTCCTTTATGACAGTGAAAAACTAAAGAAAAGAAACATAAAAAATGTAGATTGCTTTCTGAAGGCTCAAGTGTTGTGTGTCCTAGCTGTTAATCTTGGTTATGGATGTAGCAGCATACTTGAGGAGTCTCTTGACTCAACATGTCTTTAAACAGTTTTACTCAAGATGAATCTCTGAGCTTTGTTACTTGGTACGGGACCAGAGAGTTCAATGCTCTCTAAAGTTTTTTGAAGGAGACAGCTGGACATTTTCAACATCTTTGGGCATGTTTCTTCTAAACTTAAATATAGTTCCGAACACACTGTTTGCCAATGCAGGATGGGGGGGGGGCATGCTGAATTATAAAATGTGTTATTCCTACTAGTTCCCCTTGGAAATACTCTAAAGAAATACTGTAGGCCTGCAGATTGTTGGTTCTTAGACTGATCAAAGAGACCCCGAGAAAATGGGACCCTTCTCAGTTTTCTGTGTTGGTTGATAAACTTAATGTACTTTTACTTCTTGTCTGCCCTTAATGCTATTTGATTCAAAAGGAGTTGAACAAAACACTTAGACATGTGTTCGCCATTCCTTTGTCCTGTGTCTGTGGTCAGGATAGTTTGGAAAGACTGTGGCTGGAGACTCAGAGAAATATGCAGAGTTAAACAGAAGAAAAGAGGAAGAGATGTATCCTTTTGCAGCAGAAAGTGTTGTAGCTGAGAGTTGGGTTCTGAGGTGGGAGCCAGTAGGAACCCAAATCTGAGTTTGCACAGATTTTGGGGGTGGATTATGTTCACAGTTGCTTAAGATGCATAAATATGTTTCTGCAGACTAACTTTATTAGTAGCTGGCAGTGCAAGTAGGTAGGTAAGTGAGATGACTAGACTGCATCGGTATCTCCAGGACTTAGATCATGGACTGCGTTCTCTCTGCATGCTTTTGTGTCTTGAACGCTACTTGGTGTGCTGACCAGTTCCATGCTGCATCTAGAATGAGCTCATGTTTTAGTATAATCATGTAGTATAATCAGTTTAGTTACTAATCATTGGCCCCTGCCCTTTTCTCTTGAGGCTTACAGTATCTTATGGAAAAACAAACGAGTGCAGGTAAGGTGGCTTGTAGAAAAATGACATCTCTCAGACCCTTTAAAAAGAATTTTGTAGTATTTAGTTTTCCTTCACCTTCCTAGACATTAGCTGGAGTTTTGTTGTTAAAAACTCATCTATCAAAGGAGGCATTTGGAGTCTTGCAGATTTTTTTTCTACAACTTTGTGTGTGTGTTTTTATGCAAAGGTAACTCAGATGAATGTAATGACATCTGAACTGAGTTCCAAATGTAATAAGCAGTAGCTCTGAGCTTCCTCTCCATTCTCTTTCTCAAGAATGCTTGTTAAATACTAACTTTAGTTGGGTTTTACTGTGGGAATACAAGCTTAATCTAATCTGAAGCACATTGGTAGTTAAAAAACTGATGCAACTGTAATATCACTGAGCATTGGAGAGGGAAGGAAAGTTTTGGACGGTATTTAAAATTCAGGATATTCAATCATCTATTAAATGTCATTTTCCTGCAGTGTTTAGTCAATAAGGTAACTTTAGATTTAACATCTTGGCCTATTAACATGCAACCAAGCTTTCTAGCAAAATCAGGAAATGTCTCGATATTGAAGGCAAAAACAAGTGTTAGAAGTAATTCTTTTAGTCAAAGATAAACTGTAGATGTTTTCGGACATTTTTATACCAACAGAAAAGGCAAGAAGTCATGACACTGTTCCATTTTAATTTAATATAAAATACACAGTGAAATACATTACTCTGCTGTCCTTTGATGCATGTATTGTTTTAGAACTCCCAAGCTAGAGTTTTTTGTTAAAAACATATAGCCCCTTGACACTGGTGAAATGTTTCTGTTAAGCATTTCTGTTTGCTTCTGCAATTTTTTTTTTCAGCTGTGCAGTTGTCATTGTAGTTTGCTATCTCTTATTTATAGAAGATAGCAAAAGAGAAAAAAGCCAGGGGGGTCGAATCATATGGGAGGTAGTTCTAGGTAATCCTAGTAGGTAATTATAATAAAAAAGTAGCTATTTGTGTAGGATGTGGAATAGTGGATGGTTAGATATGGGAAAGACCTACTGGGTAATCTCAATCATCTGTTAAATTGTCACATCCCACCTCACCCCACATCCAATTCTTCTCCCTCCCCCCCCCGCCCCAAACACCTGAAAACCTAAATAAAGTTAGATTCTTGCCTGAATGCTTTATACTTTGACTAAATGTTTGGGATTCTTTAAAAATCAACTGAGGTTTTTTGCTTCCCTGATTAAATGGTTTCCCAGTCACATGAGGCTGCTGTGACTCAGTCTCTGAAAGGTGGCACAGGTTCATCAAAATGACGACAGAAGGGCATATGTCCCTTATGAACCTCAAAAGAAGAAATCTTGGAGTTAAAACAAAGCACAGATAATCACTGAAAATGGGTATTGTGTCTGAGGAAAAACGCTTTTTTTGAAAGGGCTACTGATGAACTGAGTTGGTATTTGGTTAAAGGGGAGATCAGAAATCACAATTAATTTGTCAGCTTGAACATCCTGCTAGGGTGTTTCAAAAGGTGCGTGTTTTATCAGGAGCATGACTGGGCATAAAAGGAGTGGAACTGACATGATTAGCTCCTAGCAGTATCTTGGCTCTGTTTTGCTGATTCAATTCTCTGTGACACCTCCCGTTTTTATTAGCAAGTAACTTTTTACCTGCAAACTGGGGCAATGGGATATAGTAGCTAGAAGCAAAAAGTTACATAAATGGTTTTCTCCACTGAGACATAACATTTTCACGAGCTTTATCTAAATGAGAAAAATTACAGACCATGTACAAGATAGAATTCTAGCTGGAAAAGGGGAAGAGAGATTGAAAAACACTAGTGGAACTTAGAAGGTTTATGGCATTTGAGAAGAGTAATAACTGGAAGAGGACAGATTGCAGAAAAAGGAAGAGACTAAAGAATATAGCCATCTTCTAGAGAGTATAAATCTAAATCTAGAAGTAAGGAATATATAGTCTAAAATATAACTTAGCTGTGATAAATTTATAAATAAGAGTACCAAGTAGGCACAGAGACTTGATGAATGATTTTCACTATGTGCAAGGTACCTGTTCAGAGGTTAAATATTTACCCCAAACTGAAGAGATCTGCCAGCATCAGAAAAGTTGACTTGCAGGTACCAGACCGAAGAGTAAGTGTAACCCTGCACTTAGAGGGACTTACTTTAGAAGGAAGCTGGTTTGGGGCCTGCTGTTGTCATTGTCAATGTGACTAAATATCATATTTGCTTTAGGAAGTTCTGGAGCATCTGTGCATGCCTGCAAAAACATTGCACTGCAGCAAGTGCCACGCAGTCTGCATTGCTCCTACTGTGCTTCTTATTTGCCTAATGAGAGATCTGTATAAGAACTAGAAGTAGGTTCCTGGTCAAGAAAGGTATGAAAGGTTAGATTAGATTTAGATCCAAAGAGGAGAAATGACAGAAAGCAGGTGAAAGCAAAGCAGGGTTTGTTTTTAAACCACTGGAATGGTATTTGCAATATGTCACGCACCAGGAGTGAGTGGAGTGTTACAGAAACACTTGTTAATAGGGAAAGATGTCTGGAAGAAAGTGAACCTGGCATTGCTACAAGGATGAAAAGTGAATTGAGGCAAGAGATAAGTGACAGAGCTGCAGACTGCAGCTTGGGACTGGGTGCTGAGACTTCTTGTATAGATGGTGAATTTTTAATTGAACGTCAAGCCTAACTAGTACTTGCTTTTGTACTTTAATTGATGCTCTTTAGAAGTCTGAGAGAGATTTGACATGGGCCTGTAGGTCTTAAAAGAAGTCTTTATCCTAATGCAAAGCTAGGAGGTATTGATAGGAAGGAGGGAGTGCTGTGATAATGGAACTGTTAAGTATGTATTATAGCAGACTAGCTGCAGTAAATTGTCCCCTGATTCAGGTGTGGAGTGTTGGCTAATATGTGGGTAGTGGATTGGTTTGCATGATTTATGGTGCTGATTAGTTTGTGTGATATATTTAAGTACTGTTGCCTGACTTAGAGGGTTCTGAGATAGCCTTTATGGGTTGGCTGGTGTAATCCATTGTGCTATACGGATTTGTTATACTGATATTCTTAACGATTTATCATTTTCAGTTGAAAATGAGAGCTGGAGGAATGAGTGAATCATCAAAATGGAAAAAGCAGAAGAGATCGCCAAGGCCGCCTCGCCATGTAACTAAGATCTCTTCTGGGACAGAACAGCAAGCAGCCAATGCTAGTAATGCCACAGGTGGGTTGAAATTTGCTTCCAGATAGCATCTGTTCTAGAGCTTTTTTGGAATCTGTCTTTGTTTAATTTCTCTTAACATGTTGTACTGCTTTAGCTATTAGTTATCAGTGACTATAGCAATAAAACATGTCATAGCTTTTCAAGACTAGGAGAAAGAGTTTGAAGGAGACAAAATGTGTGTTGGTGGAGGAGAACATGGTCAACTGGCTAACTTGACAGCATTTCTCTGCCTCACTGGGACAGTTTGTACAAAAGAGAATGGGGATGTAGAGGTCTGGCTTACGTTGTGAGCAGCTACGTGGTGTGGAGGAGCTGGAGGGTGCAGCAGGTACATGGAAGAGGTTGAGGACAAGAATGCTAGCAAGAGGAGAGCTAAGGGGAGTGGAGCTGAGTAAAAGATTTTCTGCAGCTGGATGTCACTGTTTTAAGTGACACGTTTTTTTCCTGTCGTGAACGGTGTGTGTGGTGGTAACGAGGGGAAAGCAAAGTGTGACCAGGAAAAATGTACAGGTAGAACTAAGGGATGTGCAGAAACCTAGGTGTCAAGGATGGGTAAATGAACAGGTCTCTCACTACCGATGTAAAGACTGAAAGTGTTCACCATGTCAGTCCATGAAGTTTGAATAAATGGCTACACTCATTAAAGGGGTAGGGAAGTACTGAATGCACTTACAACTGTTATTATATAGGGGACAAATTGAGGGAATAGCAGAAATACCTCTAAGGGGATTGTGTGCAGGAAACTAATGGGTATACACATGAATCTTTTTCACATGATTTGAATTACCCTGCAGAAGTGATACAGTATGTGACTAGTACTGCAAGCTCAAGAATATAATTTTGAGGGCGGGGCTTCCATATGCTGTTGTTGTGTAGGAGTAAACTAAATAGTTACAACTGGTTTGAACCTTTCCTCTGGATGAGTCTGGCTGCAAAGTACTGTCTTTTGTGCACTCTACAATTCGATGGCTCAGACATAAACATTAACAATGAATGAAAGATGACAGGAAAATTGAAACAATACCTGAGTAAAATACCTAGTTCTGACACTTACTCTGTCACAGGAAGCTATTTGGTGCAGTGTGAATGATTCTGTGTTTCTACACAGCAGAGTTGATGATAACTAAGGAAATAATAAATATGATCAAATTACATATAACTTCAAACTCCCACCCAGATAATAGCTTGTTAAACAGTATTGAAACTCCTGTAATGTTTTGCAGAGAAATTTGAATTGTGTTACAGAGTATGTCATTAACTCTGACCTTGTTGAGACAGTAATGTATTAATTGTGCTTTTTAAGCCAGAATCTTAGCTTAGCAGGTGAAGAAGAAAGGATTGTAAAATTGGTCGTATATTCCATTTAATTTCTTAAAAATCAAGTAACATCCTGCTACTTAAACATTTCCAAAAATCAAGTCAGCAATAAAACACCACTGTGCAAAACCACACACATCGTGTGTAGATACATAACATAACTCTGGTTTGTGCCTTTATTTTACTGTGCTGTGCAAACATGTGGGTTGCTTTTAAAGGAAAACTTGCATTCTTGGAGCACTATCTCATATATAGAAAAAGTACAAATACTTCACTGCTCTGTTTCAGACCCATTTTTATTTTTTAACAGTTCCATTTGTTTATGGAGAATTAAAGAAGTATACCTTGCCTTCCAATCACATTAAAAATTCTCACTGAAGGAATGATTAATCCTTGATGCAAGTACTTAAAGTGGTTGTGCCATTATATCAAAGAGCAAAGTACACCATTTGGACTGTTTTCAGATTTCCTCTTAATTATATAAACTCTCTGCTCCCTTTATCTCACTGTGAATTACCTTATTTGCTGAGTTTGTTGGATTCCATTTGTTGCATTTTAATTTCAAGAACTGCTTGTATCTCTACTCTTCATCTATTTGATATGTTAATGCCTTTAATGAGAACATAAAAGAGAACTTTATCTACATTCTCTACATTAATGCATAACTATCTGAGATAGTTTGTAGTATGAAGTAGTAATCAAAGTCATTCTTTGTTGCCATATTCAATGTATGAACTTGTGGTTGAGGGACAGAATAGCACTAATCTTTTTGCTTCTGTTTCTCATCAGCAAGCGGAGTTACTTTCATAGATGCACCTTCTCCCAGCTCCTCTGGGAGCTCAGAAAATGTTTCATCTGTGGTCAGCCCTACTACAGACAGTGGATTGGAGTTGTCCTCACAGACTACCTCCAAGGAAGACCTGACAGATTTGGACCAAGTCACTTCTTTGGGACTTAACGCAGGAATACCTTCAAATGAGGCCAAAGTCACTGAAAATCAAAATCAGCCTGAACCTCAGGTACATGGATATAACTTAATAAAGAAAAGTTCAAACTGCCAGCATAATCAGTAGTGGATTTAATACACTTACTCTCTTTCTATCTCTGTTTTTGGTCACAGTGTTTATAGTCTGTTTCAGGGCTTAGAGTCAGAATAAAACATCCTTCATTGTAAGTGATTGATAAATTCACAACCATTCATTCTTTATTTTCTCTTGAGACCATCCCCATGGGCTCAGAAATTATAACTGCGCAGTGCATCAATGCACCTGTGTATCTAGTTGTACTCCTGCCAACACCATGAACCTTAATTAAAGGAGAAACTGTTAGAGGGAATTATAGAGAAAATCTGCAGGAGAACTTGTTTACTATCTTTAGTGAAATTTTTTTCATGAGTTTGTAGAAATTTAGCAGTTTGTTTGTGCACTGTCGTTGCCGTGAAAAGTAACCAACCTTGACCAAGACATTTGTCAGGAAGTTTTCCTCCATGTTGTCTCCATTTTCCCTGCAAGAGCAATATTATTGAGAGGATGGGTTAGAGCAGCAGGGAACCTTTCAGAGCTGCCAATATTTTGAATTGTAAAAAGCTAAGAAGACATAGATCGAAATAGTGTGCTGAAATTATGTAGCATTTAAAACAAAAAATGGGCCAAGTCCTAACTTTGGGGGCAGTAAGAACTAGTAGGAGTATCTTCAAAATAAAGTCGTTAGTCTCGCAATGTAGAGTTACATAAAACGGATGAGAACTATGTAGAAGTGAAAGGACAAAGAGGGCTGTGGCTTATCTGGAGGCACTCTTTTATCTTAAATTTTGTTTTCTTGCTATACTTCCATGAACAGCCTGTGTAGTTGTAATAGTTTTGAATGAACCATGAACAAGTAAGCCTTTCTTTTAGTTTATCTAGTACTTGTTAACTGGTGGTTTGCTTCTTTCTTTCTGAAATGACGGATATCAATGAAGAATGAAGGTCTGAGGGAGGAGAAGATCCAGTCAGCTTCTGTCGAGTCTATCCCTGAAGTCCTAGAGGAGTGCACACCTGTAGCAGAGCATTCTGACTCTGCCTCGGTTCATGACATGGACTACGTAAATCCCCGAGGAGTACGTTTTACGCAGTCTTCCCAAAAAGAGGGTGAGAGGCAGGCAGTATTGTTTAAAAGCCTTTCTTCTTTCCAATATTTTGTTTCACTTTCTGCTAAGAGGGTATAAGCTCCTGTTCCTCATCTGATATGTAACAATTTCATTTGTAATGCCTGTTAGGCACCTGCAAAAAGCAAAGGCAAAGTTAATAGCAGTAATGTTTCTTTTTCTTTTAGGAGCAGCGCTGGTCCCATATGGACTACCATGTATTAGAGAGCTGTTCCGCTTTCTTATCTCGCTCACCAACCCCCATGACCGGCATAACTCTGAGGTGATGATCCACATGGGGCTGCAGCTGCTAACTGTTGCCCTGGAGTCAGCACCCATTGCAAACTGCCAGTCCCTTCTGGGGCTTGTGAGGGAGGAGTTGTGCCGGCACCTATTTCAAGTGAGTCTGGCTTACACTAGCATTGCATGTGGTACTGTGGAGTGGGATACTTATTTGCATCAAAGGGTCTACTGGAATTTAATATTCTGAGGTTTGGTAGGTCTCAGTCTTCAAATAAGCTCTCTGCTGCATTGCAGCAAGACCTCTGAATTGCACCAGTGGAACAGTGCTGTTGCAAAGTCAGAGAGGTCATTGTGTGCTATTTTCTTCAGACCAGGGCCAAGAAGGAGGAAGGTGATTTGAATGAATTGCTGCTTACTGTGGGATAACACTGTGTTGTGGTATAATTGTTTTTGAAATAGTCACAAATGCAAGTTACCAGCTTAGTAGTAGACAGAACCTTTGGAGAACCAAGCTATTAATTGCACAAGGGCCATCTCAGAGGCATGTCTTCTCCCAGGCTTTTTCTCCACTAACAGGATCTGTGTGCTTGGCAAAAGAACTTGTAGTAGGAAAAGTGCTAGCAGAAGCAGAAAGGAATTAAGCGTGTTTATTGTCACTAGCAAAAAGTGAGATCAGGAGGTTGAATAAGGAATTGGTTTTTGGAATACCATTCCTCTGGGAGGCAAAGTGTTGCTCTCAAGGCTGTTGCAACCAATTCCTCCAGTGCCACAATACTTCTACTTAATTAACCTTTGTAATTCTTAAAGTTATACTTATGTTTCTTGTTCAGCTACTGAGTGTTGAACGGCTCAATCTGTATGCAGCTTCCCTCAGGGTATGCTTTCTTCTCTTTGAAAGCATGAGAGAGCATCTGAAATTCCAGCTGGAGGTGAGTTTTTTGAGTTTCACAAGTTTCACTGGGTGTCTAGCAATTGTTTCTTGGACTTCAGTTAAATGCACATAGCTAGGCAGTAAGGTACAGAGTTCAGTATCAATTTGCCTTTGTATAAATGACTCAGTGGGTTATGGGTAGGCTGTATAGGCCATTTCTTGTTGGATAATAACATGTCTTTGAGACTGGTGTACTGCTTTGCGTGCTTGCATACTGTTTAATTAGAATGGTAAACCCAGGTGCACTGAATAGCAGAGCTATTTGAAACCTTTCTACAACCTCCTTCAGAATGAGCCATCATCAAAGGCGTAGCGCCATATGAGAAAATGAAGCTTGAATCTATTTCTGTAGCCCTCAAAGCTGTTCACTGTCCTGCTTTCTTTTTTTCTGTCCTTAAACTGAGCTGCCCTATATTTCTGCCAGATGTATATCAAGAAGCTGATGGAAATAATCACTGTGGAAAACCCAAAGATGCCCTATGAAATGAAGGAGATGGCTTTGGAGGCCATTGTTCAGCTGTGGAGGATTCCCAGTTTTGTGACTGAGCTCTACATTAACTATGACTGTGACTACTACTGTGCTAACCTCTTCGAGGAGCTCACCAAGCTGCTCTCCAAGGTGCTGAACCGGGGTGGGGGCTGCTGGACCCAGCAGGCTGGAGGGAGGGGAGCAGTGAGGGACTGGGGGGTCGAAGGGGAAGCCAGTAACTCAAAACAAGGCTCAGCACAGATAAAACACTTTCAGAATGGGAGTGATCAAAAGATTCAGGGTGGGTAGTTTGTAGAGGTGAAGAGCCCATTTAGCATTTGGAAGCAGAGAGAAAAGAGTAGCCATGATGCTTTAATAATGTCAGAGTACGTAAACTGTTAAGTATATGCTAGAAAGTTCTGTGTGAAAAGTTTAAGGTGTTCTATTGCATGCTTTAGGCTTCCCCAACTTGTTGGGGAAACTTCCTTCCTCCACTGAGCATGTAGTAGCTTTCCAGTACTTAAAGAGGGCCTACAGGAAAGATGAGGGGCTGTTTATCAAGGATTGCAGTGATAGCACGAGGGGTAATGGTTTTAAGCTGACAGAGGGGAGATTTGGATTCGATATCAGAAAGAAATCTTTTACTGCAAGGGCGGTGAGACACTGGAACAGATTGTCCAGAGAAGTTGTGGATGTGCCCCATCTCTGGAGGTGTTCAAGGCTAAGTTGGAGGAGGTTTGGTCAACCTGATCCAGTGGGAGGTGTCCCTGCCCATGGCAGGGGTTGGAACTGGATGATCTTTAAGGCCCCTTCCAACCCAAACTATTCTATAATTCTGGTGAGAGAGGCATAAAAGTTGACTAATAATTACATTTTATTTCCCAGAATGCCTTCCCAGTTTCTGGACAGCTGTATACTGTCCATCTGCTGTCTCTGGAAGCGTTGCTGACAGTGATAGATAGCACTGAGGCACATTGCCAGGCCAAAGTGCTGAGTAACATACTTCAACAAGAGAAGGAAGTTGTCAAATCCAGCCCAGAAACCATGAACGGCTCCAAAGAAATGAGTGATAGTAAGACCATTTTCTTTGATGTTTTGATGTTGGGCTTAGTCTTGTGCTAAACTTGCAGATCTCATTTTGGTAGCTGACATAAGCTTCTTAAATATGTTTTCAGTCTTCCTGATCCATGTTTTGTAACTATGCACTGATGTCAATAACCTTCCTATTTATAAAATGTACAGGTATTAAAATGTGCCCCTCATTAAGCTTTATATAAAAGCCATGTCAAGACCGGCAGTTACAACAGAAGGGGAGAGTATGCCATGGGATTTATGTAGACAAAATACCGAGGATATTGAGGAATCACAGTTAATGGGGGGGAACTCCTTTGAACAAGCACATGTTCAATTTAGAGTGATTAGTTCATTATTTCTCTGTTGCTAGGTTTTCCTTGGCTTATGGGTTTATCTATGTGTGGGTTGTCTGGTTTTGTTTGTTTGTTTTTTAAATTTTACAGATAATGAGAGAGTACTCAGTGAAGGAAAACCTTCCAGTGCAGTCTCAGAGCCAGCTGGAGCATGCCCTCCCACCAGTGGGTGCCTTATGGCTGACCAGATGAAGGAAGGCTGCATAGAATTGCAAGGAGGAAGTGAGGCAGGTAATAGACTCAACAGTATCCTGATGCTCTGAGTGTGTAGATGCTTAGAGAATGGTGCTGACATTCACTGACTGATGCTGCTATACTATAGACCACTGTAGCTGTTGTGTGTTCAAGATTAGGAGGAGGTATGTGATGAATATTTGTTATATGTGCACTAGATATGCCTACTAACAGTTCATTTCCTCTGTGAGAGGGTTGCTTTGAGGCAAAAGCATGTGAAATTCATACCAGTGTTTAGCATTTTTAAGGCAGTCAAAATATCCAGAAAATTAAATCTTGTGGTTATGTGAAATAGTCCAGGGCAAGAAGCTACTGTGCAACTATGCTGAAGAAAATGTGGGTGAGAGGAATGTAATAATGGTGCAGTAGGTGTGTGACTGACATTTGCAGGGCAGTACACTGCAGCAAGACTTCATGACTGAAAGCTATGGTAGGACACTGTGGTGGGCTGAGTGTTGCTCTGGGGATAGGTTTGACTGTAATGATGCTTTGTTCCTCTAGGTGAGAAGAGTATCCCTAGGAAGCCTACTCGATTTTCTTGTATCCTTCCAAGCCCTCAGGAACTTATGCAGATTAAGAACAAAAAGAAGGTATGATTTGGAATATACTACAAATGGATCTTTGAATGTTCTCCTTGTTTCCCTCTCATGTGGGCTTTGCATGACTGGTCATATCTTGGAAATTTTGAGTTCCAGTCTCTGCTGATATGAAGATCCTGCTACACTGTAGAGACAGCAGTGATTATTATCTATTCTGGTTTAGTTGTGCTGGAAGTTGCAAAAGGTGTTGAGGAAATTTTGAGGAAATTTATAAGCTAGGCCCATCTGATTTCTGGGTTTAAAAGTTGCGGGATCTAGTTTGTGATATATTGAGGTTATCACATACTTTCATCAAAAAGGGCAGGTTCCCTACTGTTATCAAACCTGTAAATGGGGAGTGTACCAAGAGACCTGTAGTAGAAATCAACAGTCTTGCCTGTTGTTCCGATTGATTTATTCCCACGTCTGCTTTGTCATAAGGATGACTGAAAAGATTGTATTGACTGTGGCAAAGCCATTCTTTGTCTAGGTGTCTCTTTCTTTAAACCTCATTAATCCAAGTTATAGTCTAAACTTTGTACATCTTTTCCATTCCCTGAGTGGTTCCAGTCTAGGTCTAGTGTTGACAAAGGTGCTCCATGCTGACGGCTATGTATTTATCTGCTGGTTTATGTCAAATATCAAGTATTGGCCTGTTTGTTCGCCTCCAGAGACGGCGGATGAATATGATATCTAAAATCTCTACGAGTTACATGATACTGGTTTAGGTTTGGGGTTTTTCAGTTGATTGCTTGGGGTTTTTTGTTTGTGTTGTGAGGGGTCTTGTTTGTTTTCATTCACAGATGTTCTTTGTACAGATTTTGTTCTCTTTGCACAGATTTTGTTCTCTTTGCACAACATATACATGAGGTTGTTATGTTATTTAGGAAGTGATAGTTTGCTAAATTTCAGTAAGAAAATGACATGTGTTCTGGATGAAACAGGAGTTACCATAGTAGTTGTGGAGTAAGGAGTCAGATGTGAAAAAATAAATTAGTCTTTGGATGATTCAGTGGTGGTAAAGACAAAGGTTTTTGATTTGTACATGATTTAGACTTCTGATTCCTCTTTCCAGTGTTTTTATTTTACATTATTATAAGGGAGCAGTGGTCATATTTGTTTGAAGGTCTATGACCTTTGGAGGAAGGGGCAGGCATCCTGGGTGGACTATAGGGAGGAAGCGTGAACGTGCAGGGAAAAATTCAGGAGGGCTAAGGCCCAACTAGAAATCAGATTGGCCAAGTCTGTGAAAGATAATAAAAAATCTTTCTACAAATATTTCAACAGTAAAAGGAGGACTAGGGAGAATCTCCAGTCCCTACTAGATGCAGAGGGAACAACAGTAACAGGGGATGAAGACAAGGCTGAAGTACTCAATGCCTACTTTACTTCAGTCTTTAATAGTAAGGAAAGTTGTTCCCTCTGCACACAACCTCAGGGGTTGGAGGAGCAGAACAAGGTTCCCGTGATCCAAGAGGAGGTGGCTAGAGACTTGCTTGCCCAGCTAGATGCCCACAAGTCTATGCGGCCGGATGGAGTCCACCCAAGAGTTTTGAGGGGACTGGTGGATGTGCTTGCCAAACCCCTTTCCAGCATCTTCCAGCAGTCCTGGATGACTGGGGAGGTTCCACTGGACTGGAGGCTGGCTGATGTCATGCCCATCTATAAGAAGGGGCACAAGGCGGATCCAGGGAACTACAGGCCTGTCAGTCTGACCTCAGTGCCAGGGAAAGTCATGGAACAGGTGATCTTGAGTGCTATCATGAAGCACATGCAAGAGAACCAGATGATCAGGCCCAGTCAACACAGGTTCACAAAAGGCCGGTCTTGACAAACTAACCTGATCGCCTTCTATGACCAAATGATTCAGCTGCTGGACGAGGGAAAGGCTGTGGATGTATCTTCCTGGACTTCAGTAAAGCCTTTGACACAGTTTCTCACAGCATTCTGCTTCAGAAACTGTCGGCCTCTGGCCTGGACAGGCGCACACTCTCCTGGGTGGAAAACTGGTTGGATGACCGGGCCCAGAGAGTGGTGGTAAATGGTGTTAAATCCAGCTGGAGGCCAGTTATAAGTGGGATTCCCCAGGGCTCAGTGCCGGGTCCAGCCCTGTTCAGTGTTCATCAATGACCTGGATGAAGGCATCGAGTGCACCGTTAGCAAGTTTGCAGACAACACTAAGCTGGGTGGAAGTGTGGATCTGCTGGAGGGTCGGGAGGCTCTGCAAAGGGATCTGAACAGGCTGGACTGCTGGGCAGAGTCCAATGGCATGAGGTTTAACAAGGCCAAATGCCGGGTCCTGCACTTGGGGCACAACAACCCTAAGCAGAGCTACAGACTGGGAGAAGCCAGGAGGAGAGGGACCTGGGGGTGTTGGTTGACAGTGACTGAACATGAGCCAGCAGTGTGCCCAGGTGGCCAAGAAGGCCAATGGCATCTTGGCCTGTATCAGAACTGGCATGACCAGCAGGTCCAGGGAGGTTCTTCTCCCTCTGTACTCGGCACTGGTGAGACCGCACCTTGAATCCTGTGTTCAGTTCTGGGCCCCTCACCACAAGAAGGATGTTGAGGCTCTGGAGCGAGTCCAGAGAAGAGCAACAAAGCTGGTGAAGGGGCTGGAGACCAGGCCTTATGAGGAGCGGCTGAGAGAGCTGGGGTTGTTTAGCCTGGAGAAGAGGAGGCTGAGGGGAGACCTCATTGCTCTCTATAACTACCTGAAAGGAGGTTGTGGAGAGGAGGGAGCTGGCCTCTTCTCCCAAGTGACAGGGCACAGGATGAGAGGGAATGGCCACAAGCTCTGCCAGGGGAGATTTAGGCTGGACATTAGGAAAAAATTTTTCACGGAAAGGGTCATTGGGCACTGGCAGAGGCTGCCCAGGGAGGTGGTTGATACACCTTCCCTGGAGGTGTTTAAGGTGCAGGTGGATGAGATACTGAAGGGCATGGTTTAGAGATTGGTGGGAATGGTTGGACTTGATGATCCGGTGGGTCTCTTCCAACCTGGTGATTCTATGATTCTATGTTTAAACTTACTTAAACAAAAACAGTGAAGGAAGTACAACAGATCTCTTCCTATTGCCATACTAATGGGTGCTTTCTGATCCAGTCTGGCAGTCTCTAGATCTGAATGTAATTTAAGGCAGTGGTTTCTCTCTAGGAAGTCTGCTGCAGTACTTGGGAATTTGGTTCTTTACAACAAAACGCTGCAGTGGAATAATGCTAACTGACTGCCCAAGCCACAAAGATGATGTAGAGGGAATTGATAGTCATCACAGTCTTCAAAGGAATTTCTAAGAAATATATATTTATTTAGCTACTGTTTAATTTGTAACTGTTTGCTTTGCATTAAATTTAGCTTTCATGGCAGCTTTTGTGATAGACTTTTTGTGAAAGTCCATCTTTGAGAAGGGAGCTTGCATAGTGTTTCCACTGTTTTAGCTGAAAACCTCTGGTAATGTTGCAGCTCTACTGTCCTGGAAAACAAGGTTGGAAGAAACATAGAGCATTGCTGTTTCCTTAAAGAAAGTTCCAGGTGGCCCTAGAAAAAAGGTTGTGCCTTGTGCTACAGCAGAGGACAGAAAGATGTTAATAAATCTGTTTAGTTTGCTGAGGCAAAATTTTTTCCTGACCCTAAATCCTGCTAATGGTTTCATCCTGAGCATGTAAACAGGGAACAGAGAGCATTCAGCTTAAGTAATATGGATGCTGACATGGCACCATGTTCTGCTTCCTATAACCTCTGTAGTGCTAAACGTTACAACAGCTGGAAGGAGGAAAATAGCTAGATAAAAGCAGAAAACTAATTATATGTCAAGTGGAAAGTTTTCTTTGATGTTTCCTAGGGTAATGACCAGAAGCTCAGAAGTATAGGACTGACGTGATTATACCTACAGTGCAAACTGCCAGCAATCTGGTCTGCTTTCAGGTGGTCTTACAAAGTATAACTGGTCCATAGAATACTCTAGGGCTTTGGTTACAGGACTTAGAGCTGAACAGAAATGCTGCTAGCATTATACAGTCCCTTCGAGCCTGTTATACCAGGGCAGCACATGGTTGTTATTTTGTTATGCCCTCACTGGGTTCTTATGCACTTCATGCTACTTCTGAGTCTGTGTTTCACTGCCGTTTGAGGATGTTCACACAGGCAAGGGAAGCAGAAAACAGAGAGCTAGTGGCTTCTGAGGTACTGAGAAACCCAGGGGAGCTGGTAATCATGATGGTCATGAATTTAGTTCACTAGGTCATCGCTAGCAGTTTGATCGTGATAGGAGCTAACAGGGAACTGACATTTATTCTAGTGCCTTAGTAAAGTTCATACATTTGTTTGTGCTTTTGGTTTTTCTGAACACTACCAAGAACATTCAGTTAACCCTTTCTTAGCCAGGCATCTTTTTGCAGTGTGACTGGGGTACAGCGTAGTTTTCTAAAATAAGGATCAAGCAGAGCAGAATAGTTGACTTCTCTTCAAAATCAAAATTGCACTGGCATTTCCTAGCCTACAGATAGCCTTGTCATGCTGCAATATCAGATGTTCCTGGGACCATGTCTCACTCACAAAACGTTTTCTGATTCCTAGTTTAAGCTTTTGCACCACTGCTTCCTTGCATATGTTGAATAAATGCCAAGGATTCTTGCTGTGTGTCTCCTGCCAGTGAGGTAGAGTACAAGAGCCTGGAGCCAATAGGGTCACAAGAGGGCATGGGGCAGTCGGGAGAGTTTATCTTGTGACATATCTGGAGCTCGTCAGAGATGTTCCTCTGCTCTGTTTACATACTAGAGCAGGTGAGGCATTTGGGGTAGCAGAGCTTACTGCTCAGTGACATGTCAGAACTTTTCAAAGATGGCAGCTCATGCTTGCTCTGTCCAGTATTATTTGTTACTGAATACTTGTGATGAGTGAAGGTTTTCTGGCCTAGCTGGATTGTACAGTACAATAAACTTGATCATACTGAGGTTGATTTATTTTCTGCTTTGCTTTTCATTCAAATGCAAAGAACAGTCTAAAGTAAGAAACGTACTTCAAGCTTGTAATTATCAGAATGTTTCCTTCAGCTCCTGATTACTGGCACAGAGCAGTTCAACCAAAAGCCAAAGAAAGGGATACAGTTTCTGCAAGAGAAAAACCTTCTTGCCACCCCTATTGACAACAATGAGGTGGCCAGGTGGCTACGTGAAAATCCTCGCCTGGACAAAAAGATGATTGGGGAATTTGTGAGTGACCGTAAGAACATTGACTTGCTGGAAAGCTTTGTTGGGTGAGTGTCTTTACGTGTATCTTTAATCACAGAGGGATGAAAGTTGAGAATTCACTGAAAGAAAAGCAGTAGAACAGTAGTTCCTGGAGGCATTGGATGCGTATAACTTGGTTCTCTACACTATGCCTAAATTCTATGCATCTCTTGTGCACAGTAACACCATAGATACATATAATAGTATGATACTCAAATTCCTTTCAGTAGGAGCAGTCTTTGTGAAGACTGGAGAGGTGATTGCATACATAATCACCTGAAGGATTGTTGGTATTTCTTCTCTCTTAACCCTCCCCGTTTTACTCTGTTTTCTGTGAAATCTCTTATTCTGATGCTGAAACAAACAAGATTTTACTCAGTAAATTTTCTCATACCTTTCCCATCCCATTTCAGTTTCTCATTGCATTTCATTCTTCTTGCAGGACTTTCAGCTTCCAAGGTTTAAGGCTGGATGAAGCTTTACGACTTTATCTAGAGGCTTTCAGATTACCAGGAGAGGCACCTGTAATCCAGAGACTGTTGGAAGCCTTCACAGAACATTGGCGGGTATGTACTTGATGGGCAGAAAGGTCAAAACTGCAGTCTGTCTCAAGCATCTGCTTGCCACAATGGACATGTCAGGTCAAACTGCCTAGATAATCTTACTGTGCACTGCAGGCAGCAGCATTTGTTTTGCAGGAGATGGCAGTGGCACATAGATTTCCAGGGTGTTTTTGGGAAACTGGAGCCAGAGCCTGTTTTTTTTGTTTGTCCCAGAAATTATTCACTACTATGGGTAGGAAAATGGCTGTCTTGGGTGGCTGATACCACTGTTCCTGTAAGAGTAATTTGTGCATACATTTGCCTTTCAGAAATCAAATGGGTCCCCATTTGCTAATAGTGATGCCTGCTTTGCCCTAGCCTATGCAGTTATTATGCTTAACACTGACCAGCACAACCATAACGTCCGCAAGCAGAACGTCCCAATGACTCTGGAGGTGGGTGTTACAGGTGTAGGCATCTGTCTTCTCTGATTTTGACAGCAATGTAGTACCTTTTTTTTTTCAATGGCATTCTCCTCTTTTTATTCTTGGCATTCATCACTTATGTATGTAATAAGATGGTGTGCAGCACTGAAGTTGAATACAGTTGGAGAGGGGAACTGTGGACAAGAGGCAGTCTGAAGAAATACAAGCTTAGCAGGCAACTTGTTCATCAAGAGACTTGTGTATGTGTGAACAAACTATACCCTAAACATAGTAAGACTGAGAAGATTATTGAACCACTGTGTGCTTCTAGAGTTCAAATCCTCTGAGTGTCAATGCAGTCGTACACATTTATCATTCTGATGTCCAGCCTCAGCTAAGCATGTGTCATGTCGTGTCTCTGTTCTTTCCTTGTGAGCAGGGAGAGGGGTTGCTGCACACTACTGCCACTAAGAGTAGCATTTAGTCTTTGCACTTTAGGTTGGATGTTGAAAAACACAGGAAAACTCCTCTGGTCCCATGAAAAAAAAGTGGACTATTGCTCTTAGCCAAGCAGTTAAAGCTGGAGGTAGTAGGAATTAACGTTGGTGTAATTTTATTTCAGGAGTTTCGGAAGAACCTGAAAGGTGTGAATGGAGGCAAAGACTTTGAACAGGACATATTGGAAGACATGTACCATGCCATCAAGTAAGAATCAGCCTGTCATCTCCTTGTATGCAGAGAGCAAACTAGAGTTGTTTGGTCTGAGAGACCTCTAGAGAGTATGGAAAGAGACTCACCTGATCATGTTTGCCTCAAACCAACTTCCAGCTCCATGTGAGGCTGTAGTAACAAGCCTCTTGCAGTGATTGCACTGGCTTGTATCTTTGGATTCTTGCCATGGTATTTTAATCCATAGATCTTAAGCTAAAATTAAAAAATACTTCTATCAACATATGGAAGAATGGCTGAGCAGGACCAGCATGTGTGAAATGCTGTATCTGAGAAGGCTCTGCTCCCCAGATGAGGCCTTTAGAGTTTTTTAGAACTCTTTAGGTAGTGCTAGAGATAGCAACTCATCCCCAGATGGCACTGGTACCCTGACATAACATGTCCATGTCTCAGTTTCGTCTGTTCTGCTTCTGAGCTCTTTGTATGAGGCTGCTGTCTGCAGCAGTCTCTTCTACCACCCCTGAAGTTCTTGGCGCACTGACCAGTATTTTAGGAGAATTCCTAATAGCTGAGACCCTTTAGTGCACAGACCAGCTCTGGGTGGAGAGCTTTAATAATAGCTCAGAAATGAGCTATCCTAGCAGCTCAGGAGAAAGCCATCTGCATGTTCCGGAAAAAAAAACGGCAGGGGAAAAAAACAGCTTGGTTGAACAGTGAGATCTTGAGTGGTATCAAGAAGAAGAGAAATATTTATGGGCTCTGGAAGAGGGGACAGGCCTTTTGGGTGAACTACGGGAGGGAAGTGAGATTGTGTAGAGAAAAAAATCAGAAGGGCTAAGGCTCAACTAGAAATCAGATTGGCAAAGTCTGCGAAAGAGAACAAAAAAACTTTCTATAAATATATAAATAATAAAAGGAGGACTAGGGAGGACCATACAGTCCCTATTGGACGCAGAAGGAACAACAGTGAGAGGTGATGAGGAAAAGGCTGAGGTACTTAATGCCTTCTTTGCCTCAGTCTTTCATTGTAAAGAAAGTTATTCCCTCTACACACAACTTCAGGGGTTGGAGGAGTAGAACAAGGTTCCCGTGATCCAAGAGGAGGTGGCTAGAGACTTGCTTGCCCAGCTAGATGCCCACAAGTCTATGCGGCCGGATGGAGTCCACCCAAGAGTTTTGAGGGGACTGGTGGATGTGCTGGCCAAACCCCTTTCCAGCATCTTCCAGCAGTCCTGGATGACTGGGGAGGTTCCACTGGACTGGAGGCTGGCTGATGTCATGCCCATCTATAAGAAGGGGCACAAGGCGGATCCAGGGAACTACAGGCCTGTCAGTCTGACCTCAGTACCAGGGAAAGTCATGGAACAGGTGATCTTGAGTGCTATCATGAAGCACATGCAAGAGAACCAGGTGATCAGGCCCAGTCAACACAGGTTCACAAAAGGCCGGTCTTGACAAACTAACCTGATCGCCTTCTATGACCAAATGATTCAGCTGCTGGACGAGGGAAAGGCTGTGGATGTATCTTCCTGGACTTCAGTAAAGCCTTTGACACAGTTTCTCACAGCATTCTGCTTCAGAAACTGTTGGCCTCTGGCCTGGACAGGCGCACACTCTCCTGGGTGGAAAACTGGTTGGATGACCGGGCCCAGAGAGTGGTGGTAAATGGTGTTAAATCCAGCTGGAGGCCAGTTACAAATGGGGTTCCCCAGGGCTCAGTCCTGGGTCCAGCCCTGTTCAGTGTCTTTATCAATGACCTGGATGAAGGCATCGAGTGCTCCCTTAGCAAGTTTGCAGATGACACTAAGCTGGGTGGAAGTGTGGATCTGCTGGAGGGTCGGGAGGCTCTGCAAAGGGATCTGAACAGGCTGGACTGCTGGGCAGAGTCCAATGGCATGAGGTTTAACAAGGCCAAATGCCGGGTCCTGCGCTTGGGAAGCAACAGCCCTAAGCAGAGCTACAGACTGGGAGAAGTCTGTCTAGAAAGCTGCCAGGAGGAGAGGGACCTGGGGGTGTTGGTTGACAGTGACTGAACATGAGCCAGCAGTGTGCCCAGGTGGCCAAGAAGGCCAATGGCATCTTGGCCTGTATCAGAACTGGCATGACCAGCAGGTCCAGGGAGGTTCTTCTCCCTCTGTACTTGGCACTGGTGAGACCGCACCTTGAATCCTGTGTTCAGTTCTGGGCCCCTCACCACAAGAAGGATGTTGAGGCTCTGGAGCGAGTCCAGAGAAGAGCAACAAAGCTGGTGAAGGGGCTGGAGACCAGGCCTTATGAGGAGCGACTGGGAGAGCTGGAGGTGTTTAGCCTGGAGAAGAGGAGGCTGAGGGGAGACCTCATTGCTCTCTAGAACTACCTGAGGGGAGGTTGTGGAGAGGAGGGTGTTGACCTGTTCTCCCAAGTGACAGGGGGCAGGACAAGAGGAAATGGCCTCAAGCTCTGCCAGGGGAGATTTAGGCTGGACATTAGGAAAAAATTTTTCACGGAAAGGGTCATTGGGCACTGGCAGAGGCTGCCCAGGGAGGTGGTTGATTCACCTTCCCTGGAGGTGTTTAATGCATGGTGCTGAGGGGCATGGTTTAGTGTTTGATAGGATTGGTTGGATTTGATGATCCAGTGGGTCTCTTCCAACCTGGTTATTCTGTGATTCTGTGAAATCTAGCCTGTCAGTAAATCCAGACCCAGCTAATTTGAAGCTGAGATGAGTACATCTCTGAGGAGGCAGGATGTGACTCTGACTTTCAGCTGGTTCCTATCTGCAGTGGCAGGCACTGGCTCAGGCTGGAAGCAGGGCAGTGAGATTAGGCTGTCTCTCCCTTTTGAGCTTTCTCAGGGAAGATGGTGATGCTGCCTGTACTGAATATTAAGCAGTTCTTCAAGAAGTAACTCTGGCCTACAAATGGAGCTCTAGTTTTGATTGACCTCTCTGCCTGAGGGCATTTATTAATGTTCTGAGCAGTACCTTGGGAATATCCCCACATTATTCAGTTATCTAGTACCTCTGTCCCGGTTTGTTCTCCTTTATTCTCCTTCACCAGATAATTCAGCTTTTTCAGTAGGTTCTGTGGCTAAAACAATTGATGTATTATTTCAGTATTGCTTCATTTCAGGTAGATTGCCCTAGTGTCACACTTAAGATTGAGGAACGGTTTGTTTTCTTTGTATTATTGGAGGTGGTAAATCAGACTTGTAATCTTTCCCGGGCAGTGCAGGATCTCAGCATTTTGCTTTTGAGTACAATTTCATTTCCTGAGACTTTCCAAATAAACCCATTCACTTGCTTCTGTTACTATTAATCAAATACAGATTCTTAGAAAAAATACACTACTGGCTGCAAACATTTTCCTATATAACTGTAGTAATGATTGCTCTTGTCAAAATATGGAGACATCTGAAACTAAGAGTTTATTTCTTCTGCATAAATCAAGAAGGTTTTTTATAGTTGTTGTGAGTACATGAAAATTGCTTCTTTGGCAACTGAAGCACTTTATTTTTTGATTGCTGCAGAAAGACATTGACTTTTCAGATTGGCTGCGATCTACTGTTGTTAGTAGATTTGAGATTCTTGTTCAATTAATTGGTCACTTGCAGAGGGTTCTCTCTCGTGCAGTGTTACCCAAGTCTAGGGAGTATGTATTTAAGCTTGATGTATTTTAATGCCAAGCAGTACTTGCAATCCCAAGTTAGTCAGAATTGTTTTATTGTTGTATAGCTTTAACCCAGTTAAAGTGAGGAGCTGTGGTACCTTGGTTATGAATCACTCACCGTACATTTGGTTTCTTGTTTTATCTTTAATTTTGTACTACTTGGCTTTCTGATACCTGATTTTGGCATAGCATGAATATTTGCATTATTCTTACACAGTTGAGAAGCATTCATGTTGACTATTGACTGCGGTGATACAACAATTCAGATTGTTTTTTCATCTCGGAGTAATGAGATATACAGAGCGCTCTGATGGGGAAGGAGTCAGGAGAGGGGGCTGAAGCTGTGTCAGTGTGCTGTCCAAAATTTCCTTCTATTTAACTGCAGTATATGTTGCGTTTTGCACTTGCAGTGTTAGGCAGCTGCTTCTTCAATACTATGCTTATAAATGGTTGCTGCTGATAGTCTCCAGACTTTATATCCAGTGTGTCAAAAAGAGCCTAGGAAAATAGAATGTTTCAGGAGCTGGCAAACTCACTCCAGAGTAGGTATCACTTAGCTTTGGGACCATGTAATGAAAGGCACTGTGTAAATGTTAGTTTTGGCTCAGAGTGAAAAATTCAACCTTTCTGGCTTCCTCCCTCGTAGAAATGATGAGATAGTGATGCCAGAAGAACAGACGGGCCTGGTGAAAGAAAACTATATCTGGAATGTCCTGCTACATCGTGGTGCGACTGATGAGGGAATATTTCTCCATGTCCCTCCTGGAAGCTATGACCATGATCTCTTCACCATGACATGGGGGCCAACCATTGCAGCACTTTCTTATGTTTTTGACAAGAGCTTAGAAGAAGCAATCATCCAGAAGGCTATCTCTGGTTTCAGGTAACTCATGCATTCATGAGGACCCGGGAGAGTTAGAAGTGTGGCTGTAGTCTCCTGTTTACCAGCTAGAGACATCAAAGTGAATATCCAACTGTTACTTTTCTTGGCAATTGAAGAGCATTTTATTATGACCTACGGTCTTTTAGTTTTATTCTGTCATTCATCCCATCTTTGCCTCTGTTGGTTGCCACTCACTGTTTGGCTTGACTGCTGTGTTGTAATAAATCAAAGTCCCTGGTGTATGTATTTTAAACTCCATCCTCATCATGTTTAAAAGACCTGCTGGCATAGCTGTGCTGCTTAGAAGTGAGGGGAAAAAATTCCCTCTTTACTTGCACAGTGATGCTGGCAAAATCCCTTTATATGAACAAAACCTCTTGTGCGTGAGGCATAGCTGTGGCTGAATGGGATGGGTTTTTTTCCTTTTTTTTTCTTTTTTTTTTCTTTTTTTTTTCTTTTATTTTTCTTTTCTTTTTTTTTTTCTTTTTTTTTCCCTTTCCCAGATGACCAATATTTAAAAAAAATTGCCGTCTCTGAGAAACTCTGTTAATATGCTGCTGTAGTGTCATCTCTTAGCAATGAGTTCTTTGACAGTACCACCAATCTCAGCAGCTCCCTCACATCAAGACAGGAGATTAGGTATATTGGCTCAGGTGCAAGTGACTCGCTTCTTGGAATTGATCCTTATATCAGCACAGACAAACACCAGGATCTGTGGTTGAGGACTGAGGTTATTTGAGGGATAATAGTAGACTTCTGTACATCTGCATTCATTATGAGTAGGTGGAGAGGGGGGTCTAAAATATCAACAGAAAAATTCTCTGATTTGCTGTCCTGTAGGCAGAATTGTCTGTGCAGACTTATTGAATTATTTTGTTTTCTTCTTTCCCCAGGAAATGTGCGATGATTTCTGCTCACTATGGCCTTAGTGATGTGTTTGACAATCTCATAATTTCACTGTGCAAGTTTACAGCCCTCAGCAGTGAGGTAAGTTTTCAAGGAGGGCCAAGAAGCATGGCTTTTAGTATATTGGACCTCTCTTCCTCTGGTAAGCAGTAATATTTGCTTATTTTAGTTATCACAGTAACTGTAGGTATCTATCAGCCCTTACCTAGAGTTTTCTGGAGGAGACAATGAAAAGCATGTAGTGAAGTAGGACTTTCATAGGACTGGTTCAGATATGCAAATTGCCTTCTACTTACTCACAAGTGGTAGTTTGTGTAGAGCAGATTGCCATGGTGCAGAAGTGTTTATTCCACCTACTTGATCTAAGGAGATTTAGATCTACCTGTGATCAAGACAGTGATCATCCATGATCCCAAGCAGTTTAGTTAGAGGGCTCATGCAGTGCCAAGAGGGACTGTTTGTCAGCTGTCCTTCCAAAGTGTGGGGGCTGTGCATCCATCCAGTGCAAGAGGCAGAAAAACAAATGCTTTGAGTTGTCAGTTGCTGCATGGACTTTGGTAACAAGATCGGCTGTTAGCCCTACTTTTGGCAGGCCTTAAAGTCTCTTTCTGTGGATTTTACTGTGAGAATAAACTCAAGCTACAGTGGTTGGTGTAAGCTTTTTTTGCCCAGATCTGTTTGTGTGTTACAGCATTGCTCTGAGAACCAGTACAAGACCCACAGTGAGCAGAATAGGATTGCCACACACACAAAAATAGGGAAACAAGATTGCCCAAGACTGAAGGCATAGGAGTATAAAGGCCAAGACAGGTGATTTTTTTTTTTTAAAAAAACAGCCCTTCAAAGGATAGCAGAAAGTCCTGCATATTAATCCATTTGATGGAATTAGACTGCAGGGAAATCACAGAATCACAGGGATTGCTTTAGATTCCCTCTTCCTCCACAGTTCATAACAGTAAAGATGGAAGTACTTGATCCTCTCCAGGCATATTAGACCTTGAGACTACCAATAGAAATGGAATTGTTTGGACTGGGTGTTCTGTATCTCTTGCATTCTGGCATTTGTTGCAGTGAAAAAGTACCAGGCTGACTATTAGAGGACAAAAAAAATGCCAAGTATTGGGATTGCTTTAGATTCCCTCTTCCTCCACAGTTCATAACAGTAAAGATGGAAGTACTTGATCCTCTCCAGGTATATTAGACCTTGAGACTACCAATAGATAACAGAAGCAGAAGAATGTCTGCCATGAAACAACTGTTTGACACAGATTTATGCAGTAGAAGCAATAGACAAGCCTTCAGAGACACCAGCTGTAGCCAGCTGCATCCCATCTGGTTGTGAGACAGGAATCTGGAGCAGTCAGAGGTCTGTGCAAATTAAGCAAGCATGTCTTTTGGTGATGACGTAGAATCAAGGACCTCTGGATTTGAAGAGGGCTGTGAGTTCTTATCTTTGGCCAGGTTCCAAGTATACCAATTACTTTCTGCTGTCCTAAATTCTTGCAAGGCTTGGAGACAGTAGTAACATATGACAACTGAACAAATATTTGAGAGAGTCTAGTGGAAGAGGAGAAGGAGGGGCTGTCTTTAGGGTCTGAGGAGACAAAACAAAGAGCAACTGTTAGAAAGCAAGGGAAGAACACCAAATTGACACTTAGCTGCTAGTCACTTCCCAAGTCAGATCACCTTGGAGATCAGGCATCCTCTCCAAGCATTGCAGTTGCTATACGTGGCCATTTTGGTTGAAGAAAGAGGAGTGGAAAGGGACATGGAGAGAGATTAAGTGATTGAAAAGCAAGTGCTCCACTGCTTCATCCATGGTTAAGACTTACACTGACTCAGTCTGTAAATAATAGCAAAACTATTTTTTATTTTAATACAGTGGTTATGGCTTGTTGCCACAGTGCAAAACCAGACATATTGATGTTTACTCTCTGAGACTTCAGTGATTTTTGTATTTATGTGGCTTCTCCATCGCAACAATAGAAAAACTAAATTGCCAGATTGGCACTTCTAATGAAGTTCACCTCTAGATCAAAGCCTCATTTTGATAATAGTTTTGCCAGTAGTCTGGCTGAAGCAAGAGCTAGTTTTTCTGGACTTCAGATCTGAGATTGGAAGAGCCACATTTTCAATCCATCTTATCTCCACTCTACTTTCTTGATGAAGGAATAAGTACGTGTTTTGTCCACATAAGCAGGAGAATGGCAAAGCCCATTTCTTGTCAAAAGGAACATTACAATGAGCTTAAGTAACTACAACAACATGGAGCATGTTACAGTGTCTGATGGATTTAGTGGTTGCTGGGCTTATTTGTGTTTTGGCAGCATATACTTGGTTGGTTGAAATGACTTAGCACACTTCTTGAGCTATGAGAGCACTGAACAGATTATAAGGAATTGTGTTCCAGCAATTACTGACAAAGTCTATGTGTCAGGGTTCATCATTCTTACTTTGAATCTTGTTATTAAGTAGTGGCAGGAGTAGCTTTGCAAGTCAGTAGTGGTTTTTGGCCATAGTTTCCTTCTCTTAGCAGTAGAGCAGAGTAATTGCTGCTTCCAGAGCAGATGTAGTACTTTTTTGGTCCTGGAATAAATTCTCATAGCAGAATAGCATTAGTGAGTTTTCAGCAAGCACTTTCAAAATGTTCTGTATTGTTGTTGTTCCTGGAGAGCTTATGTCTCAGTGGCTCAGTGATTCAGCTTGTATCAGGTAAGCCATCTTGTCCTTGGTTTTGTGCAAAGTTAATATGAGCTGAGGAGTTATCCAGGCATTGTACACAGAACTCTTGTCTTTCCAGTAACCAGTTCTGAACACTCTGCCCTAATTTGTGTAGAAAATAAAACATCTCTTGCTGACTGATTGCCACCCCCTCTTCTTTCCTGCAGTCTATTGAGAACCTGCCCACTGTTTTTGGAAGTAATCCTAAGGCCCATATTGCAGCAAAGACTGTGTTTCACTTGGCCCATCGCCATGGTGACATTCTGCGAGAGGGCTGGAAAAACATCGTGGAGGCCATGCTACAGCTTTTCCGTGCAGAGCTGCTGCCTAAGGCCATGGTGGAGGTAATAATAGTCAGCCCATGGGTAATTGAAGAGTGAGGGAGTGGAAAGCTGGCTTTTCATAGAACCAGTTCGAAGAGGAGGAGAGCTCTTGCAAGAGCCTGGCTTTGGTAAAGCATGTACAGAGCAAGAAAGCCTGCAAAGAGTGTAACGTTCAAGCTATGTGCAAGCTCCAGCTTCTTTCTTAGAGTTTCGGGTTTTTTTCTCTTGTTGCTTGTGGTTGGATTCGAGAAACTGCAGCACAGTTGCTTACAGGCATAAAGCATTAAAGCACAGCATTGGTCTTGCTAGACAGGGGGTGACGCTTTACTGGAGGGGTGAGGAGGTGAAGAGCTGGGGTTGGCTGCCTATATGCCTGCACTACACCTGCTGGGTTTAGTGTTTCATCACTAAGTGAAACATTATGAGATTGTGGAGGAAGGCTGCAAAGTAGTAGGTAGTTGATCATATACATGTTGTGGTCTGTCTTCCAGGTAGAAGACTTTGTGGATCCTAATGGTAAAATCTATCTGCAACGTGAGGAGACACCATCTAACCGGTGTGTGATGTTGATGGCCCAGGCAGTCCTTTTTGTACCAAAGATGGAGAGCGATATGGTTTATTGTTTTCTTATTGATGTCTTCTTGTTTGCAGTGGTGAATCTACAGTGCTGAGTTTTGTTAGCTGGCTCACTCTCAGTGGGACGGAGCAATCTGGTATGAGAGGGCCATCTACAGAGTCTCAGGAGGCAAAGAGAATGGCTTTGGAATGCATAAAGGTAACAGAATGTACGCGTACCTTCTGTTGTTCATGGTGACAGTGCTATGTGGATAACAGGCAGGTGAAACATATATATACATGCCTTTAGGCAGTCTTACAGGTTTCGGAGCACTTGGGAATTGTAAGAAACTACTGATGAAATCTGTCCAGCACTGATCAGATACCTTAAAAGTAACTGATGTTAAAGGAGTGAACTAGCTGGCAGTTTTCCTCCTTGTAATCATGTTAAAGGCACTATCTGTATCTTTGTTGGGAACAAGATATGTTTCTGGAAGATCTGTTTATATGCCTTCCCCATCCCCCAGATGCACAGTCCTGTCTTCTGTCTTTTGCAGCAATGTGATCCTGAGAAGCTGATCACAGAAAGCAAGTTCCTCCAACTTGAATCCCTCCAGGAGCTAATGAAGGTGAGAGAGATACTGAGCGAAGGATTGGACTGGTGATGGAACAAGTGTACTGTGCATGATTGTGGATATGTGCTGTGTACTCACCTGACTCCTCTGTCCCCAAAGGAGGTCTTGGGCCTTTGTGGGATGTGAAACCATTCAGTAGTTTCAGCTGTTACGTGTAACTTCTGTGCTGTCATGCCACAATTGCATTAGTAGTTGAGGAAGACATTAAATTTAGAATGCATTCTAAAAGCCTTGAGGATGTCATGGTGAGCATTTGAAATACATGTAGCTCTGTGCAGGAGCTTACAATTATGCTTTTTATCTTTTCTGGTGTGCTGTGTGCCTAATGAGAACATTCTAAAAGGCCACTTGAGAGGCAAAAGCTTTACAGAAATATTTGATTGTATGACCTGAAGAAGTGTAGTGCCTGGCTGCTGTGGGAGACATAATAAGACTGGACTCACTAGCCTTTGGGGTAGAGAAACTTATTTCCCTGAGAGAAGGTAGTTACTTACCTGGTTCTGGTAGTGGCCTCTCAAGCTAGTGTGGAATTGACACCTCTCCAGGGCGTGGAATGAATCTGGCTGCTGATAACCAATTTCAAAAGCAAATAATGTGGTGCAGCCCTTGCAGGGTTGCTGTGTATGCTGTGGGACTGGCAGTGTGTATTGCCTAATTCTATGGCTCCTTAATATGCAAATGCCCTTTCCCTTTAGGCTGCTGTAATTGCAGTTCACTAGCTTCATCAGCAGGGCACATGGCACTACTGAGAGAGAGACTTGTGCTAAAACAAAGGAAAGACTAATTTATGAAGGCTTTCTGCAGAGGTTCAGAAGAATAGGTATTGAATTTCAAAATAAAGATAAGTGAGTAAACCCTGAAGAACAATACTTAGGCAAAGCAAAAGCTGCTCTTTGGATCACACAGATGACTGTGTTTCTGGCCCATGTGGAGAACTTATAACTCAGTTTTTGTGTACTGTCTTAGTTCTTTTGGAACATTTTGCTCTTACCCCTATTATGCCAGGAATTCTCCCTTCATATGCAAGCTGATGTTTTCAGAGTAATAGTTCCCGTACTTGTAATCATTCCTAGGTTTGCCTTTTCTGTGCTTCAGATTCTTAGCAAGAAGCTGCTGCCTTTCAGAATTCCTCTTCATCTGAGAGACTTCATCAGTTTCACATCTTTAAGTTCATATTGCATCTTGCATAATAAAAAAATATATAATTTTCCATATACTTAGCTTGACTTCTGTCCAATGTGTTTTTATAAGACTATGCTGGACTTCACCAGACAGTGGGGAGTAGTTTTGCTCAGATGCAAAGCTTTCTGTTGGTCTTCATTTTGTTGGTCCCCCAGTTTTGGGGGCTTGTGATTCACGAATGTTTCCTGGCTTTTTTAGGCCCTAATCTCTGTGACTCCTGATGAGGAGACATACGATGAAGAGGATGCTGCTTTCTGCTTGGAGATGCTTCTGAGGATTGTGCTAGAGAACAGGTATGACACTGCAATTCATGCAGATTCGCTGTAAATATCCCTGCTTTACTGCAGCTGCTGCTTGAGAACAGGGAATGAGTTCCTTCTCTGCTTGATTTGCCAGCTATAATTTCGGGGTTTAGCAACTCCACTCTAGTATGTGCAAACAGTGAGACTGTTCATCCATGAATTATTGCTTGATATCCTGTGATTTGGAGGACATAAACTAAACCCTGGAGGGAGAATTCTCCTAACCGATTGCTTTGCAAGTAACGAAGTAAATGAGAAATCTGACAGCTTTGTTTCTTTTTCTATTCTTATATCTCCTGGCTGGAGGTTTTCATTGAAACGAAGAAATACTAGGTTGTCTAGTGTTCTGGGAGATGTAATAGGATACCTTTTGTCTCATCTCCTTTCATCCTACCCTTTTTCTCCTCCTTATTGTGGCTAGGGACCGTGTGACCTGTGTCTGGCAAGCTGTACGAGACCACCTCTATCATCTCTGTGTCCATGCAATGGAGTTCTGTTTCTTGGTGGAGAGGGCAGTGGTGGGGCTGCTGAGACTGGCAATTCGACTCCTTCGTCGAGAGGAAATCAGCGCACAGGTAGGGGATTTTTGGAAGTCAGTTACTGGGGTTTTGTAGCTACACTTGGCAACACAGGAAACCAGTTGCTGTTGGATGGATCCACTGCAGATAACAATGAATAGCAATTTTAAGTAGCTCTAAATAGAAGAGAAGGGACTCTGCTGGAGAATGGAATATAAATTATAGGGTCTCTTACTCTTGCCTTCTCTGTCCAGGTTCTCCTCTCTTTACGTATCCTTCTCATGATGAAGCCAAATGTGCTGTCCAGAGTTAGCCATGAGGTTGCCTATGGCCTCCATGAACTCCTGAAGACCAATGCTGCCAATATTCACTCTGGGGATGACTGGTATACACTCTTCACCCTCCTGGAGTGTATTGGGTCGGGGGTGAAGCCACCTGCAGCCCTGCAATTTACAGCAAGGGCAGATAACGACACAGGTAAGACAGGCCAGCTTTTGCTAGGAAATCTGATGCCTGCCTGCCAGATAAGCAGCTGCTTCCTCAAGCTTTTCAATTAGCAAAGGGAACTGCAAGAAAACAAAGCTGATATTAAACTACATTAGCAAGATTAAAGACCAGCACCTGCTGTTCACTCCTACTGCATGCTCTGTCCCTGTCTCTACTCTACCATCTCTTCCTGCTCTGTGAGCAACAGTCCAGGTTCTAGTCCCTAGGGGAGCAGCAGGAGGAAAACTGATATCAGTTGTAGCAGCTGTAGAAGGTCTTTGCTCTACCCAAGGAGCATTTTCTGCTGCTTGTGGTCTGGTGTCTTGGGTAGTATAGCTTTAATCTCTCATCTGGGTCTGTAATGTAAACCCAGCTGTTCCTGTTGTACTTGCTTCTTTTGTAGGACTGACTCCTATCTGTCCCCATCTCATAAAGAGAGTTGTTCTTTAAAATTCTATTTCCATGTCCATTTGTGTTCAGATTGCCTGAACCATTCCCTCAACACCAGCCCGCTATTTCCCACTCTTCTTGACTGTGCTAGAAAGATGGTCTTTTCATCAAACTGTTCCTGTTTTGCTTTAGCCAGCTGGCAATGTATTTGAAGCTGACACTTTGAGACTATTAAAGCAAACATCAAGAAAAGACTTACCCAGAAGCTTTTGTTTTCCTCTTTGCTTTTCTAGAACTTTTTTGGTAGGTGCTAATACTTTGTGCTAGACAGACTGGAGAAACCTGATTTTGCAAAGCCCCTGTGGCCTTTGCCTTCTGGGCTAATGGTGGACTTTCTTCTCCCATCTTTTTTTTTTTTTTTAACTGCTTCTATCTTTGCTGACTGAGAAAATTACATGACTGTGGCACCTTGCACTTCAGAACATTAGTTCTCTTTACCTCCTTTTGTAAGTGTTTGGTGCACTGCATTTGCTGCAAGTCTGTCTCTGCTGATGAGTTTATAGATAATGTATGATGGAGAGAATGAATTTAGCTATAGCTTAAACTTTGCCATTACAAAGATTTCTGTGCTTGGCGTATGTGGAATTTTATGTAATGCTGAAGATCATGGAGGGTAGATCTGACACATGTGGAACATGCTAGTGTAGATTGGTCTTCATGAGAAACGCTTTACCAATCTTAGCTTGGAGTTGAGTGAGCCCTGAGACACTATGTGAGTCATGTCATTCCCTGTCGCGCTTTTGGAGTTGTCTTGGCTTCAGTATTTCTTGAAGTGTGTGGTTCCTCTGATTCTTTCCCTAGGGTCTTAGTGTTGGACTTCCTATCCTTTTATAATCCATGGTCAGTCTGACAGGTGACATAGCAGAGGATGGAAAGCCCCTTCCCTTTGAAGGGGGAAGCCAAACATACCTGTGGGGAGGGAACCATGTCAAAGATACGTGTTTTCCTGCTGTCTCCTGTGGATGTTCCTGTTGCAGTTTTTCTTCCTGTCATAAGAGGAGAGCCCTGGCCTTGTTTCTTCTAGGGCCCACTGGTGATTCTTAGCTGATGCTGATCTCACTAACCTGAATTGTTTTACCTTTATCCACAGCTAATCTTTCAAGCTCTTAAATTTGACTTTTATCTAAAACCCATGTCTTTTGTCTTGAAGGTGCTCAGTCAGACAGCGAGGTCTCCTCCTCCTATCATCCAAGTGACAGGAGCCTGGACCGTGGCTACACCTCTGATTCGGAGGTGTACACAGACCACGGGAAGCCAGGCAAGATGCATCGCTCAGTGACAGATGTGGACGTCATGAACAGTGGCTGGCTCGTGGTGAGTGGCAGTTGGGCTTCTAGTGCCTGAAGAAAAGTACTCCTAGCATGGTTGTGGGTAGAGAGTGTGGTAGGGAGAGAAGGAATAAGAAAAAGAGAGCTGAGATAAGGCAACAATGTAAAGGAAAGAGATGCAGATTGAGAGGAGAGAGCTTGGAGGCAAATTAAGAAGAAAGGGAAATGGATCCTACTGAAAAGTTACCTGCTGGCTTCAGAAGAAAGGCTTTTTCAGTGTGTACATAAGGTGCTGCTTGTTACGCTGCCCTCCCCTGCTACCTTCTTGCTGTGCCTTGCAGGTGGGGAAAGATGACATCGACACTTCCAGGTCCACTGCTGGGCACAGCAGGCTGGGGCCGTCTCCTCTTGTCAACCAGTACAGCCTGACTGTGGGACTGGATTTGGGCCCACATGACACAAAGTCTCTCATGAAATCTGTTGAGTCCCTGTCCTTCATCGTGCGAGATGCTGCTCACGTTACCCCTGAGAACTTCGAGCTCTGTGTCAAAACCATCCGCATCTTTGTGGAGGCGAGCTTGAATGGGGGTAAGATGACCCTTGGTTCAACAATTGGGATTTGGCTTGGGGTGACCCGTCAGCAAGAAGTGAGAAGTACATTGTCAAGGAACAATTCTCCAACCTTCAGAAAACGGTCTGCTACGAGAAGTGTCCTGGCTCCTGCTGGCAGCAGGGAGTTTATTCTTATTGCTACCTCTGGGATGGAGGGGGGATCTGGAACCGATGTGGAGGTAATAGCAGAATGCTGGGTAGCTCTTCCTGCGGGCAGCTGTCATTTCACAGGACAGTGCCCTGCACTGGGGTTATCAAAAGGTGGCTGCTGTATGTGTTGAAAGGCAGAAAATTTTGTAGTGGACTGTGTAGATAGTATGTTGCTGCATGTCACTTTCTAGGCTACAAGTCCCAGGAGAAGAGGGGGAAGAGCCACAGGTATGACAGTAAATCCAATCGATTAAAAAAAAAGCCAAAGGAGAGCTCCACACGGCGATCACGGGTCTTGAGCCAGCACCAGGCACACACACAGAGTGATGAGGATGAAGATGAGAGCATCCCTGCCAGCTACCACACTGTGTCTTTACAGGTTAGTCAGGACGTAAGTATAGCAAGGATTTCCTTCTCTCCTCTCCTGTGCTCAGGGCCTTGCTAGGGCATCACTGGGCTTCTTCAAAGGTTGAGGCGGGGCTGCATCGTGGCTTAGTGGCAGAGGGTGGCTCTGGTTGTGTGAGAGAGAGAGAGACTGCAGTTTGGAAAGTTAAAAGCAGAATAGCAGAGGAGAGAAAAGTCCTCTGAAAAACAAGGACGGTCAGATCTGGAGCTGTTCATCAGTACCATTGGTAATATGGATGTGGATCAAGGGCATTTGAAGGCATGAGGTTCGCATTGGGTTAGTGGGGAATCTGACAGGGCATCTGAGTTTGTGGCGAGGGGAAAGCCCTGTGGGCTGAGGCACTTTTGTTTTCAAGCAGAGAGGACTGGGATGAGGGAGCGATTTCTTTCTCCTGCTGGTTCTTCAAAGGTGTTAAGGCACAGGCCTGGTGGCTGCTAGGCCGTTGGGTCTCCGTTGAGTAGTAAAATGACCAGAGTGCTGTCACTTGCCCATACAGAGCTGTTCTGAGGGATCCTTGCATGTGCATCAGGTGCTTTTTTCCTATTTCTTTTTTTAAAAAAAAACAAACAGTGAAACTGCAGAGAGATATCCCTGGACAGCACAGCTGAATCACTAGGTTTCTCCCTCTGCCTGGGAGCAGACTGCTTAGGAGGAGCACAGACAGCAGGGCCTGAAACCATATCCATAGCTACACACGGTTTATATACATAAAGGAAGCAGGTTTGGGTAGCTGTGGACCTTTAGCACTGGTTTGGGGAAAAGCAGAGACCAGGGTTGCTTTAAAAACTGAAGTCCTGTGTGTTACTAAATGTGATGTTTGACTTGCAGCTCCTGGACCTCATGCACACCTTGCACACACGAGCAGCCACCATCTACAGCTCCTGGGCAGAGGAGCAACGCCATCTAGAGACAGCAGGGAGGAAAATAGAAGCAGATTCCCGAACACTGTGGTCCAGCTGCTGGTGTCCTTTGCTACAGGGTAAAGCCATTCCTTTGTGATGAGAGTGAGCAGACACACTTCCAAAATAATTGCAGCACTCAAGAAAGTTAAGGAGCCAAGAACTAAATGCAGAAAGCAGGCGGGGGTTGTTTTTAGGGTCTGCTGTAACTGAAAAACAACTTGGATCAGATCCAGAAAGGTGTCTTTAGCATGAATTAGCTGACAGCTTGCTTCTGGACCTGACAGTAGATTTCCAGTCTGTGGTCTGGACAAGTATGATCTTTTTTTTTTTTTTTTTTTTTACCCCATAGTGTGTTTGATCTGCCTTAGACTTTTAGACTTTTCACCCTAGACTGGGGAAGTAGAGATGTGACACTTCCCCTGTGGGCTTTGCCTTCAAATCCCTCTCTTGCAGGTATTGCCTGGCTGTGCTGTGATGCCCGACGTCAGATACGGATGCAGGCACTCACTTACTTGCAGCGGGCCCTGCTGGTACATGACCTGCAGGCCCTGGATGCCCTGGAATGGGAGTCTTGCTTCAACAAGGTAACATTCTGGCTGGACTGGGCATGTTGACAGAATAGCATTGCCATGAAGAGCAAAACCGTGCAGGAGTAGCACAATGGTGTCCTACTTCAGCACTATCTTCTTCAACAGTTTGTTCACCCCAACAGACAAGGCATTCCCTGCTCTGAGCCTGTGAAAAATTCCTCTCTGCTTAGGCTTCTGACAGAGCTTCTTGGAGTATTGAAATGAATCCACTCATTTGTGCTTCTCATTGTTTCTCCCATGCTCTCTGCCTAGAAGCCACCAGTCCCAAAAGCCAGCTCCTTCATGTGAGGCTGTCTGTGGAAAAGTTATTAGTTGTTTTTCAGCTCTGAAATGTCAATATGTCTGATTCAACAGGTGCTGTTTCCTCTGCTAACCAAGCTGCTTGAGAACATCAGCCCAGCTGATGTTGGTGGGATGGAAGAAACTAGGATGAGAGCCTCAACACTACTCTCCAAGGTGAGCATGCTTCTGCTGCCTGAAACCTCAGGGGACACCGCGTGCCTCAAGAAAACCAAACTGTGCTGTATCAGCCTCTCAACATCTGTGATCTGGAGAGCTGTCAGTTTGTCAGTCTGACTGTCTTCAGTGCTGGGCTTCTACACCACCTTTGTTGCTTCTTTTCAGAACTTTTTCCATAATCCTGATCTTTGGAAGAGTTGTCAGGAAGGAATCTTGAGACTTTATGAAGGAAGTAGAGATGTATTTCACCAGACATTAGTTGTATAGTCTGTTCTAGTGGTGGAATGATGCATGGCACGAGCTCATAGTAATAACCTAAAGCAGGCAATCTGGAAGGACTGGAAGACAGAGACGCAGACTGCAGTGGCCTCATGCAGAAGAGACAAGATCCACTCCTCTTCATATGCAGCTCAGGAGAGTGGAGGCCTCTGGCATCCTCAGGCTGAGCCTGTGCGTGCTCCTGGCTTGTCACAAGGAGGCGGAATTCCAGATTTGCAAGACTGGTTTATCAGGCTATGAGCAACAGCCCTGATACTACTTGTTGACAGTAGTTTTGTTTTATTCTAGGTGTTCCTGCAGCACCTCTCCCCGCTGCTCTCACTGACCACCTTTGCTGCCCTGTGGCTGACAATCCTGGACTTCATGGACAAATACATGCATGCTGGCTCCAGTGACTTACTGGTAAGGTACTGAAAGTGGTGCTGCAGTGCTTTGCACAACGATTTAACCTTCTAAACTTGAAAAACTTTTTTTTTTGTTTTGTTTTATTTTACCTTTTAATCATTCCAGAACCGTTTTGTTCCATGGTCTCTCCATAGGCTCTTTTTCCAGGGCAGCCTGTCAGCTGTTTTGAGCTTTTGTTCATTGCTATATGTCCATTCTCTGTGTCCTGAGGAGTGTCTCTGATTACAGCTGGAGGCCATTCCAGAGTCTCTGAAGAATATGCTGCTTGTAATGGATACAGCTGGGATATTCCACAGTGCTGATTCACGGACCGGATATTCAGATCTCTGGGAGATCACATGGGAGCGGATTGACTGTTTTTTACCTAGGCTGCGGGATGAGCTCTTCAAGCAGACAGTCATCCAAGGTACAATGGGCTGAGAAACCTTGAGAAAAAAAGGTCTTGGACCTCAGGCTTGCACCTTGTCCAATACCCAGCTGCTATAGTGCCTGGGCACTGTTGAAATTATAGGTGCAGGAGGCTATGGGAGCTCAGCACAAGGAAGGCAAACTAAGGGTGAGCAAACGGGTGTGTGGGCAAACTGCTTCTTTTGTCTATTCCTAGATCCTGTCCCCAGTGTATCAATGGAGCAGCAGCATCAGAAACCAATAGTGTCTGCCCTGCCTCCTTCTCCTGCAGGGGATGTGAGACCAGTCCCCCACTTGACTTCCTTGGAGAAGCCCTGTGAATTGGGTGCCAATGGTGAGTCTCGTTTTCTCCTTTCTAGAATAATCTTCCCAGCATGGTGGCGTTGGACTGATTTTCCTTGGTTTAGCATAATCTACAGTGACCAGGCCTCTGGTGTTGTGGGACTGTTGTGCTTCCAAATGGATAGGTTGTGGCCTTCTTGCTAAGGTTATTGGGGTGAGCAGAGACTGGTTGCAGGTATTCTGCCCCAGTACCTTCTCCTAGGGGCCTCATAGGAAGGTATGCAGATGGACCGAGTCTGAAAAGGTCCCTGAGTTGATCTTCAGCCCTGCTTATCTTGGAGCTGAAGAGTGAATTTGTCAGGGCACATGTAAGGATACATTTTGTTTTTTGCTTTTTCCAGAGTCTGAGAGAGCCACTGCACCTGCCTCACCCACCATCATCACCTCTGCCTCTCCTCCTTTCCCAGCATCGGCTCCAACAAAGACAAGCTCAGTTACAGACATACCTCCTACAACAGCACAGCCGCCACTCATCCTGCAGCCTCTTGCCTCTCCCCTGCAGGTTGGGGTACCACCTATGACTCTGCCAATCATTCTTAACCCAGCCCTAATTGAAGCCACCTCTCCTGTTCCACTCTTAGCTACTCCACGGCCCACTGACCCCATGACAACCTCTGAAGTCAATTAGTTTGAGGATGTCTGAGAACTGTCTGCTGAGGAAGCTCTCAATGCTGGCCAAATGCTCTCTGGTAGCAGGTGTGTTTGTTTTAGATGATGATGCTAAGCTAAGCAGAAGGGCTGCTGCCACAACCCTGCTGCCACGTTCTGCTCCCGCCTTGGGGCAGCCGTCTAGAAATACCTGTCATCTTGGAGAGGTGCCTGGTTCCCCTAGCCAGTCTCCTTCCTGCCTTCACAATCTCAGGGGCCAGGCAACACCCACACCCAGCAGCCTAGGACCAAGCCACCATCAGTTTATCTGTTGAAGAGGGAAAACTCCTTAATGTCACACCAGAGAGGGGCTGCAGTACTAGACCAACTCTTAGATTATTCAGTCCAGTACCTGGACAATTCCCCAGATGCTCTCTAGCTTTCCTGCCCATGCTTCTGGTTGCACTGCTTTGTTTGGGCTCTGGGCATGCCTAGGTTCAGCAGGTTAATATTTTTGTGTAGAAGTGTGGATTGCTTACAGTGAGGTTCCCAGCTTGATATGTAGGGCTTCTTGGCTGCCGCAGTCACATGCTTTACTTCTTCAACATGGATCACAGCAATCCCCCTGCCAGAAAGGGAGCAGGGGAGCCTGGTAGGGGCAGCACTGCTTTCCTTCCTCCTCGCATGTAAACATAATCAGATTTTCTGGTTGGAGAGAGCAAATTCAAACAGCTCTGCCTACTTGAGCAGATAAAAAGGAAATGCAGAGTCCCATGATCTGAGATTATAGAACCATGGCCATCTCTTAAACAGCGCTTGGGGAACCACTTCCCCAGGGAGCGCAGCAGTGCTGTGTTGTCCACCTCTCACTATATTGGCCTCTTAATGTCCTTAGAACATTCCTTTCAGTTTGGGAGTATGTCGAGATCTGTGGCACCAGCTGGCGTATGCCCAGCAAGCCTGTTGTGCTTTCTCTTGGAAGCTCTGTAGAGGCTGCACCCTTCTGCATCTTCTAATTGTTGGGAGCCCGCCTCCTTCTCTACCTAGAACGCTCAAGCAGCTGAGGCCCTGGTAGTCATTCTTGTGCTTCTGCCTTGCAGCAAAGATGTCCCGCTCTTCCCACCCCCTCGTGCTCAGAGCAGAGCTGGCTGCCTGGCAAGCACTGCATCACTGTTCTTCCTCCTCCCTCGATTAGCTGGCTAAATTCTCAATAATATCAACCTTGAAAATCCCACTGGTGACTGGGAGGGGCATGGGCAGGACGCCAACCCAGTGTATTCTGTACTGAGAGGAACCTGTGGTTGAGGTGGGAATACAGCCAGTGTACATTCAGAGTAAATGACTACGAATCCAATGGACTTTTTACAGTGTAATAAATAAATGCTGTAAATGAGTGCTCCAGTTTTCTGCACTTTCTGTTGTGGTTCTGTGGCTCAGACCTTTGTGAAGAGGAGTTTGGTTGTCAAGGTGCTGTCCCTGTCTGCCAGGCCGCTGGCTTTATATCCCAGGATTTTTCAGCAGTGTGCTCGGTTTGTGGGGATGTGCCCTAACAAATGGTCAGCTCGTAGTGGGGCTGCAGCGGAAGCTGGCCATCAAGGGGCTAAACAGGAATGGTTCCCATCATGGACAAAGCAGGAGAGTAACAGCTAGATTGTTCTTCCTTCTGCTAATGTTTTAGTGTCTGCTGCTAAATTTCTGCTTTTATGTCGGTGTGAGCTCATGCACTACCAGGACTGAGGGCAAAAATAAGGCTGAGAAACAGGTCCCCTGTGGCATCTCAGCACACAGCCAGAACACAGACCTCAGCAGCAACCTGGCTGACTTTGGAAAAAGGTGCATTTTGTGTCTGATGAGGAAGAAACCCTTCTTTCCACTGACAGTGGACCTGGGAAAAGCAATGAATGTCATCTGTTTGGATTTCTGTAATGTCTTTGACACAGTCCCCAAAATGTCCTTCTCCCTAAATTGGAGAGATACGGATTTGATGGGTGGATTGTTCGTTGAAAAAGGAATTAGTTGGATGGTTGTGTTGGATTCCAAGAGACTTCTATGGGCTTGATAAGGGGTTTAAAAACTTGGGAGTTTGCTTGAACTGCATAAACAAAGGTCTAAATATTGCACAATGGAAGAGTAATGTGCATACTAGGAAAGTCCCGTTACTGAGTCTTGGTTCCATTACCCCATTTCCACCATTCCTGGAATATTTTTACTGCTGCAGCCTTCTCCATCTCCACTGCTTCCAGATTGTGTCCTTCCAACCTTTAGATGTCTTCATTCACGTATTTGAATCATTGTTCTGCCCATCTCTTATCGATCCTTCACTTCTGTTTACAGTTCTGTTTTTCTGAGCTGTCTCAGGTTGCTCACCGAAACCACTAGATGATTAACTCTTTGCAAACCATTGCTCAATTGTCGAGTGCCTTGATGTCAGCACTGCTGCCCTCTGATCCCTGGACAGTCCTTTGACTTCTTGGAGTGGTGTCAGGCAACGGCAAAGCCCAGTTTTTCCCACTGCCTTCAGGTAGTTGTTTGGGGATGTTGTATTTTAAGCTGTTTGCAAACAGAGTTTCTACTGAAAGCATTACATCTTAATTCAGAGAATTGTAGTGCAAAGCAAAACCACCCAAGGAAACTGCAGGAAGTGGGACTGGAATGGAAAGAATGTCAACTGGAAAGACAGAATTGCACTTTAAACAGTTTTTACTAGTCTGTAAGTAGGAATGGACTGGAAAACCAGAAAATAAAGTCTTTAAACATTGTTTGGATTTTGCAATAATGTGGTTTTATGTGTTATGGAGGAAAAAAGGAAAAAACAACAGGGGAAGTGTTTGAACTGAAAGGAGATCACAGAAAGCATCATCTGACAGGAAGCATGTCATAGAATCATAGATTAACCAGGTTGGAACCCATCTGCAGGGGTAGTGCTGCTCGCCCCATGGCCCAGGAGCAATCTGAACCCACCGAGGATGCTGGAGGCAGAAGCCACTGCACCTCTGGCTCAGCACTGCTCCCACCACAGGCTGTCCCAGGGCTGCTGGGAGAGGAAGGGCCAGGATGGAAAGGGGGGAGCTGTGGGAGCACAACCGCCTTGGGTGCAAAGTTCTGGAGTGCGGCTCCTGCAGTGGAGGATCAGGGAACTGAGGTGCTGAACAGCAAGGAGAGACCTTGCTGGAGTGCAACGCATCACATGGGACTGTGAGACGCCCTCAGACTACAGGTCCCAGTATGAAATATTACTCCTGCAGTTGCACACCTTGCACCCCAGACTGGGTGAGGTGGTGGGAGGCAAAGCTCCTCTCTCACGCAGGCCAGGACCAGTGCTGTTCCTGGGCCTCTCCTCTCCACAGCAGGAGGATGCTGGGGTTCGGCCGCTCGGGGTGCACAAAGGAAGCCTTCAGTTATGTGGGATGCCCAGCCACAAGCGGGAAGGGGCTGGGCTGTTGCTAGGTGACCAATAGGGAAACGGAGCTGGGGAAGTCATGCTTCATCTTCTTTCCTCAAGTTTAACACGTGAGAAACACTCACTGGTGAAATATTGACAAGGACAAATTCTTCACAGCAAAGGCAAGAATATTTTTATTTTGCAATTCAACACTGAATTGGATGTCCTTCTAAAAAAGGCTGAACATCTTACAGTAGCAGTAGGTATATAGACCGGTTTTAGACAAAGAACTGTGTAAATCCTCAAAGAATGTTCATTCTGAACATGAGCCAGCAGTGGCCCAGGTGGCCAAGAAGGCCAGTGGCATCTTGGCCTGTATCAGAAGTGGTGTGACCAGCAGGTCCAGGGAGGTTCTTCTCCCTCTGTACTCGGCACTGGTGAGACCGCACCTCGAATCCTGTGTTCAGTTCTGGGCCCCTCACCACAACAAGGATGTTGAGGCTCTGGAGCGAGTCCAGAGAAGAGCAATGAAGCTGGTGAAGGGACTGGAGAACAGGCCTTATGAGGAGCGGCTGAGAGAGCTGGGGGTGTTTAGCCTGGAGGAGGCTGAGAGGAGACCTCATTGCTCTCTACAACTACCTGAAAGGAGGTTGTAGAGAGGAGGGAGCTGGCCTCTTCTCCCAAGTGACAGGGGACAGGACAAGAGGGAATGGCCTCAAGCTCTCCCAGGGGAGGTTCAGGGTGAATATTAGGAAAAAGATTTTCACGGAAAGGGTCATTGGGCACTGGCAGAGGCTGCCCAGGGAGGTGGTTGAGTCACCTTCCCTGGAGGTGTTTAAGGGACAGGTGGACGAGGTGCTGAGGGACATGGTTTAGTGATTGATAGGAATGGTTGGACTTGATGATCCAGTGGGTCTTTTCCAACCTGGTGATTCTGTGATTCTTTTTTCCATTATCCAACCCTGTCTGGAGACTCCCATCAGGTTCTCTCCTGACCTAAACCAGCTGCATCTTACACGACAATCAAGCATATAGATAAACTCCTGCAGCTCTAAGACAGGTTCTCTCCTGCCCCAGAACAGCTCCAGATTTACACGACGGGATAATCAAACCAACCGCAGCAAAACTTATCAACTACTTCTCCCAAAGACGCGAGGCGAATGGGAACCTCCCCGGGCACCGGGCTCTGGGTGGTGCCGGGGGAGCGGAGGCCGCGCTGCGGGCCGGGCCGGGCCGAGCCTCCCGGCGGGGCTGGGGAGGGGCCGATCGCCGCCCTCCCGGGCCCCGGGACCCCGGCCCCAGCGCCGCCGCCGCCACGTGGCGTCCCGGGCCGGCGGGGGGCGGGCCCTGCCCCGAGCGGAGCCCCCGGGCCCGGGGCGGGGCGGCCGCGGCCCGGCCCCACGGGGAGAGCGGCCCCGCGGGCCCAGGATGCCCGCCTGGCGGATCGTGCCCGTCACGCTGCCCGCCTTCACCATCACCGGCATGTGGATCGTGTAAGTGCGGGGGAGGGGGGTGAGGGATGGGGCTGTGGGGTGGGGGCGCTGAGATATAGGGGTCTGTGGGATGCGGGCTGAGAGATGGGGGGCTGAGAGATGGGACCGCAAGTTGTGACTGCGGGATGGGGGGCTGTGAGATGGGGAGCTGCGGGTTGAGGGCTATGGGAAAGGGTCTGAGAGATGGGGCTGCGAAAAAGGGGGTTGAGAGATGGGGGTCAGCTGGATGGGAGCTGAGAGATTAGGGGTTGAAAGGGCTGCAGGACAGGGGCTGTGAAAAAGGGGGCTGAGAGATGGGTTTTTCCTAGTCTGTGGAGCGCTGCGGGGCAGGGGCTGCGGGCACTACTGATCCTGCCTCCTGTCGGACACCTCTGCTGCTTGGTTGCTCTCATGCCTCCCTGTGCCCCCTCAGCCACCCCGGGTGGTCACAGTGTCCCCCACAGCAGTGGTGGCGGGTGCCTCCCAGGCCTTGCACCGGACACCCTCTGAGGTCACCCACCCCTGTCCAGGCGTGAGTGATGCCACCAGCCCAGGTCCTGCAGCACCAGGGCTGTAACCAGCGTGTGGGTACCCGTCCTGGCCCCAGATGGGATGGACAGGAGGGCATATGATGTGCGTCCCTTGTGGTGGGGGCAGAAGCTGTGTCACCTGAGTGAGCGGCCCGAGCCTGCCCTGCCAGTGCCTTAGCTGGACCTTAGCCCTGGGATCTCAGCTGGTTAATAAAGCTGTCCTGCCCTAGGCCCTCAGCCCCTCTGTGCTGCTGCTGCAGGGGTGGGGGTACTGGATGATGGACTTACCCCAAAGGCACAGGAAGCCCCAGCATAGGTGGTGGAACTTTCTTGGGCATGGGATGGAGCAAATGCATCCAATACCATAGGGGTTTCTCTGAGAGCTTCCCCTTGTTATGCCGACAAAGGTGCCAGAGTGACTCCACAGTGATAGAGCTGATTTACTCAAAATACCCTGCTAGCTTATCAGCTACTTTTCCAGATCCTGTTAGGTCCAGGTGCCAGCCAGGGAGGGGTAAGAGGGAGCCTGGCAGAGTTCAGTGGCCCTTGGGTGATACCCTGCGTGGCTGTGGACTGGTGGAGAGCAGCCCCCCAGAGTCCAGGGAGCATGGCCACACTGAACCAGAGTGGAAGGCAGAGATGGGGTTATGGGGGTACCAGGCAGGGGGACCTAGTTCTAGCAGCAAGAGTTCCCCAGAGCGCGGGCTGGGCTCATGTACTTGCTTTTACTTTTCCTGCTTTGCAAAGCCGAGAGTTGCCCAAGGGTGAGCACTGCCCCCCTGCAGGCAGCGAGGTTACACCCTCCTGCTCCTGCAGCTGGTCCCTGGGGATGGCCCTGGGTGCTGGCCAGGAGTGAGGGTGCAGAGGGGCAAGTGGCTGCAGTAATCCCTGTTGTTGTCTCTCCTCCAGGTACGCCATGGCCCTCTCCAACAACCACATCTGCCCCGTCCACAACTGGTAAGGCCTGGGTGGGCAGGAGAGGACCTTTGCCAAGGACCGGTTAGGTTAAAGACACTGCTGATGCCAGGTCCTCTCCAGGCCTGTCTCGCTTGAAGTGTGCTGGACCACTGGGAAGTCAAGATCCCGCTGTGCCATCACCGAGCTGAGAGGGAGTTGGGGACAGGCTGGCCTGGGGAAGGCGTGGAGGTAGCACAGAGGTGGAAGCATCAAGTGGGACACAGAGCCACCTTCTCCCCTAAGAAGTATTGTGGTGACAGTGATGGGACATAACCGCATGTATCTCCTGTCTGGCCCTGTGAGTAGCTTTTGGGGGCAGGGTCGGGCCTCATGTTTGCAAAGCAGTGAAGATGCCAAGGCCGCTATCGAAAGCTGCCCTCCCTCCCCCAGTCTGTGGTTAGGGCTGTGGTTAGGGCTGCTCCAGTGAATGGTCCAGCCCCACTGCAAACCGGGCAGGGAGAAGGAGGCCATTGAAAATACAGCTTGGAGAAAGTATGAAAATAAGCGGCCAGGGAATTACAGAGAGCCGTGTGTCTCTATGGAAAAGGTTGCAGCTTGCTTGCTTGAGGCTAAATCTGGCAGTGCTAGGGAGACAGGACAGGATGGGATGTCCCCGTGGTGCCCAGCCACCCCACAGACAGAGCTGCCTGCAGCACCCTGGGGTGGGGAACGAGGCATGGGAAAGGCAAGGGCTGGGAACTAAAAAGCTCTATTTGCTTTCTTGGCAGCTTCTTCTGCAGTGTTTTTGGCTTGTTGTGTCTCCTTAAAAATCTGCCCAGAAAAAATCATGTTCGTTTACTTCTTGCTGGAGTGTTTGAAGGAGGAGGGGTAAAAAAAATGTCCTGCTGCCATTTCCTGCCTGATGGCTGATTCTGCCCTGGGAAGAATGTGTGTGTCAGGTTGTCTCCACCACACGGCCAGCCCTTAATGATGAATAATGCTTCCTGGTCTTTGGCTTCTTGCTTTAAACAAAATAATAATAATAAAAAAACCTCCCAAACCAAACACGGCCTGAGGAGCAGCGCTTGAGGAGGCCATGGGGCTCCACGCCTTGGTGGGATTTCACAGCTGGACAAAAAGCCACCAGTAAATGTGGAGACTGAAAAAACAACGCAGCCCAGCCCTTTCCAAAAAGGCCTTTTTAATTGTGTGCTTGCTGAGCAGCTGGAGGTGACCCATGGTCAGCCTCAGCCAGAGGCAGAGCAGCGCTGATGTCCCCCCAGCCCTGTCCCCACCATGGGGCTGGGGGTGTCTGAAGGGGCCCTTTGGGGTCCCTGCCTGCAAGGTGGGGAAGGGGCCCTGCCCAGCTGTGTCATGCAGAAGTCCTGGGTGCCTGGGTGACACTACAGCGAAGGGACATGCAAAAACTCACTGTGTTTGTGCCAGCTCCCAGGAGATCTGGGAGGGAATTCAGTTATGGATGCGGGTAGGCAGCTGTTGTACGAGGAGGTGTCCTGGGCTGATAAGATCTCACGAAGCCTGTGGCCACAGGAGGCACTTCAGGGCTCTGCAGTGGTTGCGTGCAGCAGAGCCCGTGTCGCGAGGCTCTAAGCAGGTACTGGGGTGATGCCCTGGCAGAGAGCTGCCCTGCCCTGCTGGTGTGCCAAGCTCCTCAGGGCAGCCTGGGGGCTTGCTCCTGTTGTGTCGCTGCTCAAACAGCTCCTGGCCCCTGCGGGAGGCCGTGTCCTCCCTCCCAGGTGGGTTGGGGTTGGCGCTGGGGCGCTTGTGGCTGTGGGGGCCGTTTCCTGCTCAACTCAACGCTCCTGCCTGTGCCGTGCAAGCCCAGAGCTGTTGGTGGCTGCATGCCTGGGTCCACCCACACTCCCACCCTGGGGCTGTTGGTGCCAGGGCTGGCATGTGGGTGCTCCTGCTCCTGCCTGGGGCATGGGCTTGCGAGAAGCCCCCCCAGCCCAGCACCCAGTGGGTACATGCAGTCCCTGTCCTGCTGTGTCCTCTGCCTTGACAGGACTCGGGATGGTCTGCAGAACCAGCACAGAGGGGACAGGCTATGGAAAGCTAGGGCATAGTGCTCCTAGGGAACCCTGCTGGGCAGCGATTCACTCCCCAGAGTGCAGGGACATCCCTGGGATCAGGCTGTGTTCACTGGGGAGCAACGCTGCTGCCCTTTGCAGGAGCTGTGGGCAGTGGACAGGAGGGTTCCCAGGCAGCAGCGTGACTCTCCTAGTCTGTCCCTTTGTTCCCTACAGGAATTACAACCAGTCATGTGGTGTGGACAGCCCCGGCTCCTGCTGCACGCTGGACCACATCCCACTTGTCAGGTGAGCAGCCGCAGTGTGGGACTGGCCACGGGTCAGAGCTGCTCCAAGAGCCCCACTGGGGCAACCCAGGAGCGTGTCCTGAGCAGGGGAGCGAGCACCACATCCGAGTGCTGAGGGCTCCCCGGGCCTTGCCTTGTCCCCACAGCAAGTGTGGCACCCTGCCTCCTGAGAGCTGCTTCTTCAGCCTCATCTGCAGCCTGGGCTCCTTCATGGGTAAGTGCCTGCTGCCAGGGGAATGGGGTTGGGAGCAGGGTGCCCTGCGGAGCTGGGGCATGGGGAGGGCAGGAGCACGCAGGCAGCAATGTGCAACAGGGCTGTGTCTCCCTCCTGCAGTCATCCTGGTGGGGCTGCTGCGCTATGCCCACCTCCTGGAGTGCCTTGGGCCATCCCTCCTCAACACCCTGGGGCTGGCCACCGGCTGGGTCTGTGCTGCTGGCCTCACTATGGTTGGCAACTTCCAGGTAAGACATCTCCTTGGTGCCTAGGGGCAGGAGGGGACCTTGGCTGGAGCAGGGCAGTGGGAGCGTTCTGTGGTGGTTTTGTTTCAGTCCCCTGATCTCTGTGCATTCCTTCACTGCTGCCAACCGCTATGGTTCCCCAGGCACTGAGTCTCCGCTTTGCTTGTGCACTCATCATTTCAGGTCCAGATTAAACTGCCGAGTTTGGTTTAATCCTTATCTGAGACCCTCTGCATGGTCTGCCCCCTCCATGGGAGCACGACCCTATGCAGGCAGGGACAAGCCATCCAGGCAAGAGAGACCTGGCCGAGCTGCTGATGCTCCCGCTACCCAGCTGGTCCTGCTGTTTGCTGCTCAGGGGGCAGTGCCAGGAAATGTGTCTGGGCAGAGCCTGCGCTTGCGAGGTCTGGAGCAGCGCAGGGCTTGGCAGCAGCCAGCAGCGCTCACCCCCAAGCCTGCGCTGCCAGGCACGGGGCTCCCAGCAGCTGCCTGCCCTCTGCTTGCAGCAGCTGGTCCCTTCCGCTTGGCCTGCCCCCAGGAAAAGCTTGGCTGGCTCAAGTCCTGCTCGTGCCTGAGCTGTGGCTCAGTGGTTCTGCTGAAGGCAGGGCTGTGAGCCCCTGGACGGGCTGCAGGTAGCCCTAGTGATACTCAGGACCAGAGAGCAGCCCCTGCCCTGTGGCCTCAGGCATGGCAGGGCTGTTGGTCCAGCGGGCTCGGGAGCTACCACCCCATGCATGAAGGAAACAAGAGCACTCTGAGATCTGAATAGCAGCCAATGGGTCCAAATCTGCTCCTTAGCCAAAAGTCGGCCGTGGAGACAGCTGCCTGTACTCACTCCTGGCATTGCCTGCCCCGCTGCCTGTGTTTGAGCCCAACCCCTGGTGCTGGAGGAGCGTCCCAGGGTGCTGATGGTCTTTCCTCCACAGGTGGATCACGCCAAGGTGCTGCACTACATTGGGGCTGGGGTGGCCTTTCCCACCAGCATGCTGTTCCTGCTCCTGCAGTCCATCCTTACCTACCGCATGGCCAAATCCCGTGGACAGTACTGGACTGGTCACTTACGTAGCATCCTCACTGCTGTGGCCTTCGTCACCCTCATCTTCAGTATCCTTCTGAAGGGTGTGGGGAGCAGATCTGGGACAGAGAGGCAAAAGATGGTACTCCCAGGGGGTACGGATCCCATGTTCTCCATCCTTTGGTTTGGCAGCACAGCGTGGAGCCAGGAGAGGGGCTGGACGGGTGGCTGAGGCCAGGCAGCTCGCTGCAGGAGCTGGAAGAGCAGCAATATCAGGGCTTGTGCTGGGCAGCTGGAGTTGTAGAGGCTAAGTTGGGGCAGGGATGCTGGTGGGCATCTTGTGGTTGTGCTGGGATGCTCCAAACCAGCTGTGGCCGGGCTGCCAGCTGGAGCTCGCCAGCAGCCACCAGCCGTCCTGCCCATGGGAGGCACTGGGGACTGCAAAGACCGTGCAAGGAAGGGAGAGCATGGGGCTGGAAGAATGGTCCCAAGTGTTTGGCTGGGGAACCAGGGGCTTATTTAGGACTGAGGTTAGGGATAAATTGGGAAACAAGGTGGTGGTTGTTGGGCAGGAAGGGGAGAAAGCAAGCGGCATCCACAGGTCCCAAAGAGGCTTGCTGGAATCTGGCCAGGTTGAGCAGCACAGGAGAAGTCTGGGAGGTGCTGGCAGGACTGGGACATGCCAGGAGGTCCCGCTCTGCCGTTGCAACAGGCAGGTGGTATGGGAAGCAGACAGGGAGCTGGGGAAAGGTAGGAGTGCTGTGAGGCCATGCCAGCTGGGAGGGACAGGCAGGGCATCTAAGGACAAGGGAGACGTGACTGGTGCCCGTCTGCCATGGCCAAGCTGCTCGGTCAGCACTGGGGACTGAAAGTGGGAAAGCAACAAACTGTGGTGGGGATGCTGTGGGGAAAGGGCTGAGACTTCTCCCCATGGAAGAGAACAGAGGACTCAGCCCTGTGCAGGCCAGATCCCTGTCTCTGTCTCTCCCAGGTCATGGTCTCACTGGCAGAAGGCAGGGTACTGCCAGATGCTTCACCTGGATGGCTGAGGGGTGTGCCTGCCTCCTCCCCTCACCTGTGGTGGCTCTGGCAGTAAGTTTCCCTAGATATCCCTAGTGGGGATGAGAGAGGCATAAAGAAACTCTGACAGCTGTAGGACTTTTAAGAGAGGGAGCGGGCCCACTCTCTGGGGTGATCTAGCTCACAGTGCAGAGGGATGGGGGATCCTGCAGGGCTGGGATGTAGCAGCCCAAACTCCCTTACAGAGAGGATGGAGAGATGATGTGTTTTATCGATTTTGACTGCATTCTCAGGAGGATGGATAGCAGCAGTCTGGTTTGAGGAAGAGGTGAGGGGTGTGGAGGGAGTGAGACAGCCAGGTACCCGGCTCATCCTGAGGGCTGCAGCCCGAGTTGCACCTGCCCCAGCCTCTTCAGGATATCCCTGCCTGGTGTTGGTTCCCTGATTTACTGAGGCTGGTTTGGGCATGTGTGCCACCATCTCACCCATGCCAGGGCCCTCCTGGTGCTGGGGGAAGCATCTACGGTTTCTTGGTTTCAAGGGTAGTGGTGGTAGAGGAGGGATGCTCACAGCTTCATGGCTGCCCCAGCCTGCAGTGGGTTGTGTTCCTCCATGGGGTGGTTGGGGTCTAGCTGTGCTTTCCTTGACAGGGTTTCCTTCAGGTGGTGTGTTCTTCATCCAGGAGAGCTTTGTGCTGCAGCACATGGCCGCCTTGTGTGAATGGATGTTCATCATAGATGTCCTGGTCTTCTATGGCACTTTCACCTTTGAGTTTGGGGCCATCTCCACAGAAACCTTCCTGGTCCTGCTGAAAGCCAGCCGGCCCCCAAAAGTTACAAAGGCAAGAGTGGCATGTCCAGCACTGCCCACATCCACAGCCACGTGGAGGGCCTGGCCATGGCCTGACCCCATGGGGGGCTCAGCCTCAAGGCTCACAGTGGGGAACCCCAAGTTGAGCTCTGCCGGTGACTCCCCAGTCCTGAATGTCTCTGAGATCCCAGCTGCCTTGAGGTTTGAGTTGTGCGTGTGTGTGTGTGAACGCGTGGTGTGCAGTGCCCTCTTGGGGACGTGATGCTTTCCCCTCCTGGTGGGAGCTGCTGCCAAAGCTCCTCTTGCAGCTGGTGTCCTCTGCAGGATCTGCTCCCTCGCTGCCTGCAGGGTTTGGGGGTGCAGGGGTGTCAGCCTGTGCCATCCTTGACAGAACTGGGACCTGCCCCTGAGCCTCTGGATTGCCCCATGTGGGTTGAGGGCCGTCAGAGGCAATTATGCAGAGGCCCCGTCTGTAAGGGATGTGGGGAGCACGGAGCTCACCCTCCCCTCCCCACACAAGCCTAGTGTGCTGGGGAGCAGGGGATCGCTGTGCCTTCCTCTTCCATGGCCAAAGGGTAGCGTTCAGCAGAGCAAGCCTTCCAGATGGCCTCTGTGACTGTCAGAGAAGCCAAAAACCCAGAGTGCCTTTTCCTTTCCTCAGGAGGCTGTGGCAGTGCCGGTCGGTCTGGAGGATGGCAGCGGGACGGCTCTGTGCCTGCGTGCCCACGCTGGGACACTGCCTCGCACTGCTGCAGGCTGACACCAGCAGCCCAGCCAGGGCTCTCGCTGCTCAGAGCTTTCCATCCCTCCAGCTGGTGACTTTCCCCACCTTTTTTCAGCTTGGAGGAGAACTGCTGAGGCAAGTTTCACCTCCTGGGCTGTAGCATTCCCGTGCTCCCTGGTGGTCAGCTAAGTTGGGAAATGGGTCTCCACATTTGGTGTCGCACCGGGAGGGTGTCCCGCCAGTGCCTGCGGGGTGGCGCCTTTCCCCTCTCGTGCTGCCAGCCTGGGGAGCACACGCACAGAAAGGGTAAGCGCTCCTGGAGGAACCAAGGAATTCCAAAATCATCCTCTGGTGCCTTCCCGGCGCTCAGCCCGGCCAGCGCTTGGCTGGCTAGAGCCTGTCCTGCTCAGCCCCCCGTGTGGGGGCCGAGAGCAGAGGGCTGGGGGAAAGGGTGTGAGCAGCGGTGAACGTGTGCCTGTGTCTATGTATATATGCACATATATATATAAATTTTCCCTTGCCCCTCGAGAGGGGTGTTTGCTGCTGCTGTGCGCGTTGATCAGGTTGGGCTTCCTAATTCACCCACCTTTTCAAAACCAGCCTAGAAATCTACCAGTATATGTAGTTCCAAGAAGAGCATTTCTGACTTTTATATCTAATGTATGTTTAAAAAATATATATAGAGAGAAGGAGAACAGTCAATTTACAATAATAAACGTGAAAATGGTGCGAGGCAGAGCGTCCTTCCCGCCGTTCAAGGCGCCGGGGGCGCCGGTCCCCGCGGGTCGCGGTGCCTGGCGGATAAGCGGCTCCTGCCGGGAGCGGAGCTGAGCCCCGCCGGGAACCCCCGGGAGGAGGAGCCGGGACGGGACTTTCCCGGGGCGAGGCGGCGGCGCCGGGACCGGGGGTGAGAGAGGGGACGGGGGAGTGAGAGGGGACGGGGCCGGGGGATGAGAGGGGACGGGGCTGAGGGGTGAGACGAGGGGACGGGGCTTGGGGCTGAGAGAGGGGACGGGGCTGAGGGTGAGAGGGGCCGGGGCCGGGGGTGAGAGGGGACGGGGCTGAGGGTGAGAGGGGCCGGGGCCGGGGGTGAGAGGGGACGGGGCTGAGGGTGAGAGGGGCCGGGGCCGGGGGTGAGAGGGGACGGGGCTGAGGGTGAGAGGGGCCGGGGCCGGGGGTGAGAGGGGACGGGGCTGAGGGTGAGAGGGGCCGGGGCCGGGGGTGAGAGGGGACGGGGCTGAGGGTGAGAGGGGCCGGGGCCGGGGGTGAGAGGGGACGGGGTTGAGGGTGAGCGCGGGAGGCGCTGCCCGGGCAGTCTCGGGGTCTCGGTCGGGAGTCGTGCCCCGCAGCCCTCCCGGTCCCGCCGTGATCCCGGTTCCCGGTGGGATGGGAGCCGAACCGGTGGAGAGGTTTGAAGTGTCGGGGCTGCCCGTCCCCACTGCAGGCTCAGAGGGGCCCCTGGAGCCCTGCTGGTCACTGTCTGCCGGGAGAGGGGAGGCTGAAGGGGAGAGTGTAGGATGGAGGAGCGAGTCCCGGTGCTGGCGTTGGCTCCCGTTCTCCATGCCGGTGGGGAAGCTGCTGCTCTTGCTGTGTCACTGCCCCGTCCCAGGCTGTCCCGGTGCCTGCCAACCCTCGCCCCGTGGCTTCGCAAGATCCGCAGCGCAGGCTTGGCGAGCTCTGCCTGAAAAGGAGCTGTGAACACAGGCAGAGCAGCGATACCTCAGACAGGGGAATCCAGGGAGAGCGAGGGGCAGCCAGTGCCCGGCTGGCACTCAGAGGGGCTTTCTGAGGGGGAACGTGTACATAACCTGAGACGATGGTTCATAATGCAACGGCAAAGCAGCCGATTTACAGGCCCTAGAGGACAAAAACCAGATTAGTGGGTGGTTGGGGTTTGCCAAAACCGACTTGATAGCCACAATGGCAGTACTGGCATTTTATGCAGAGATACAAATGGCTTCGGGGCTCAAGGGCAGGCCTGGACAGCTTTCAGGGAGAGGGGATTTCTCTCCACCACGCTTGCAGGTCAAGGACTCAGTTCCCAGGAAAAAGCCTCAGAACAAAGTCCCTGTGAATGCCCTGTGAGAGGGACGGCGGCTTCTTGCTAGCCCCTTGCCAGGAGCTGATGGGCCTCCTGGGATGGAGCAGAGCACAGGATTTGTGCAGAAAGCAAGGTCAGGTTTTTAAGGCTATCATTAACAGGCCCTGGAGGCTGTTGGGGGGAACGTGCAGGGAATAGTATGTTAGAGGAGCAGCCAGCTGGGTGGCTGGAATATGTCAGACGTACACCAGGGCAGTTTGGAGCAGACCCGCACTCGTCCTGCCTCCTGCATTTCTGGCTTTCGCGTGGCTGCTAAACACTCCCACAGCAGGCAGACAGATGGACATTTCCCTCCTGCCTGCAGGGCATTGGCTCTGCAAGTCAGCTGGCTGTCATGGGAGGAAAAAAAAATAGCACCTGCATTACTAGGTCACATTCTAGGAGCTGTGGGCATGGAAGAGTGGCTTTAGCTCTAGCTGCTTGCCAGCAGCTGGCCCCTAATTGAAGCAATCTGGCCGGCATGGAGAGGCTGCGCCCTCCAGCAGAGGTGCTACGGCAGTGCTGTGCTCCAGGGCAGGGAGCTGGTGTTGCTTGGGGCAGCGCATCACAGTCTGGTTGCTGCTCTTCCCACCCATTCTCAGCAATGGGAGAATCGTTCCTGAGCCCTAGGAAGGTCTGAAGGTAGGAAGGAATTAGCCCAGCGAAGGGAGACTGCAGTGTGTGTGCATGCTCAGGGTCTAGGCCAGACATGCTGGACATTATGAAGGAGGAGATACTACTGATGGCAGGAGGGGGAGATAGGTTCCCTTCTGAGATGTGTGTGGGATAAAAGCCAAGTGTGCTGTGATCCTAGGGGAAACCCAGGGTCCTGGGGGTCTGAAGGGCACGGCTGCTTGGCACAGGAGGCAGGACTTGCCTGGAGAGCATGTCTGAGATTGTCTGAGCTCTTCCAGGAACAAGGAAGTGTGTGACAATGCTCTGCTCAAGAAGCAAGGTAGGTTTCCTCTGACATGAACTGTGCAAGTGTGCAGGCATTATGGCCAGCAGCCTCCTGAGTGAGCTAGAGCTGTGCAGGCTGGGGAGAGGGCAGGCATGACTCTGTGATGTTCCTTAGTCATGCTGTTTGGTGCTACAAGTGGAAGTGTCTGGGGCAGTGATGAGCAAACTGTGAAAACCCCTCTAGAGGGCATGGGGCTGACGGCACTGGAGAAGAGGAGCTGTTCTGTTCAAGGGGCACAGTCTGTTCTTCTCCAGCATCTTCAGGCCTGGATTCCCACAGTCCAGCTCAGCAGGTAGAGTTTGAGGTGGCTGTTCTCAGCACATAGAGGAAGGATGCTTGTTCCCTCCTTCATCGCTCTGGGAAATCTGTACCAGCAGATGTGGTAGCTGGCTAGTGGTGGCAAGCTGAGGCTGCCCAGCTGGGATGCCCAGCAGGATCCTAACAGCAGGCAGTACACGCTGCTTCCTACAGGCCAGCGAGATTTGTGTCTGTGCCCTCAGGCTTTCAGAAGCCCCTGCAGAATGGCAGGATGAAGGTTCCACCGCATTTTGCAGTGCTGGATCTCCACCGTCACCCTCTGTGCACCCCACGCTGTACCTGCAGGTCTCTCAGACCCCATGTCCCAGGCTGCAGCACTGCAGGCAAGCTGGGCAGGGGCTGCTGGAGCTCCGCTGGGCTTGCTGGCCAGCCTGGGGACACAGGGCAGCCCCTTTGGAAGACTTGAGTGGCTGGAAAATCTCCTTGAAAAAGCTCTTTTCAGCTTCTGAAGAATATGAGTCAGGCACAGGTTGAACAATCCCCTTCCTTCCCCTCTTCTCCTACACACCCAAAATCCCCTGAGTGGGGACCTGCAGCAACCACTGATTCAGAAATTCATGTATGAGGGCACCGTGGAGTCAGATATGGGGTTTTTTTTCTTTCTTTTTTTTCCTTTCCATTGCTTACCGAGGAGAAGAAACGTGTAGCTAGAGAGAGTGCCCAGCGGCTCTGCTCTGCTCCTGCCGCTCTCCCAGCCGCCTCCGGGGGTGTCCCGGGTCAGGCAGACCTCGGCCCCAGCGGGACCCCCCGGCTGCAGCTCCTGGCAGCCCCACAGCGATGCTGGGGCTGGACCGGCTGCTGAGACCCGCCTGCTCCTCCGCGGTGAGTCGGGGCTGCGGGGAAGGGAGCTTCGAAACCAGATGCGGGAAAGAGGGATGGAAAACGCTGCGGGAGTGGGAGCTGCGGAGTGCGGGGATAGAGTGGGAGGGGGGGCGGCCGGGAACCTGCGGGGGTGCACAGCCGGGACTTGGAGCCCGAAGGGCCGGGGGAGCCGGTCCCCGGTCCGAGCTCCGGTCCCGGTCCCGGTCCCCGGTCGGAGCCCCGGGCGGGGCGGGGCGGTGACGCGCGGTCCCGTCATTTCCCGGCTCGGCGGGGCTTCTAGGGACTTTCCGGAGCGGCGGTGCCTTCCTGCCGCCGCCGGGCCCCCGCTCACCCCCGCGCTCTCCCCGCAGCCCCGCGGGCGGCCCCGCGCTGACATGGACGAGCAGTTCCACTCGGTGAGCGCCGGGGGGTCGGTGTCTGACCCGGGGGGTCGGGTGTGGGGTCTGTGTTTGTCCCCAAGATGGGACATGAGGGTCTGTGTCTGCCCCTGAGTGGGACGTGAGGAGTTCTGTATCTGCCCCAGGGTGGGAGATGGGGCTCGGTGTCTGCCGCGGGGGAGGAGATGGGGGTCTGTGTCTGCTCCCGAGTGGGAGGTGTGGGGTTTGCATTTATCCCCAAGCTAGGACATGGGGGTCTGTGTCTCCTCCTGCGTGGGACATGAGGAGTTTGGTGTCTGCTCCAGGGTGGGAGATGTGGGGTCTGTGTCTGCCCCACGGTGGGAGATGGGGGGGTCAGTGTCTGCTCCAGGGTAGGAAATAGGGGGTCTGTGTCTGCCCCAGGGTGAGAGGTGTGGGGTCTGCGTTTATCTCCAAGCTGGGACATGGGGGTCTGTGTCTGCTCCAGGGTGGGGGGAGTGGGGTCTACATTTGTCCCCAAGATGGGTCATGAGGAGTTCTGTGTCTGCTCCAGGGTGGGAGTTGGGGGGGTTTGGTGTCTGCCCCACGGTGGGAGATGGGGCATCTGTGTCTGCTCCAGGGTGGGAGGTGTGGGGTTTGTGTTTATCCCCAAGCTGGGACATGGGGGTCTGTGCCTGCTCCTGAGTGGGACATGAGGAGTTCGGTTTCTGCCCCAGGGTGGATGATGTGGGGTCTGCGTTTGTCCCCAGGGTGGGAGATGAGACTCTGTGTCTGCCCGAGTCAGACATGGGGAGTTCTGTGTCTGCCCCAGGGTGCGAGGTGTGGGGTCCTGCATTTACCCCCAGGGTGGGCAGTCAGGGGTCTGCACCTGCCCACTCCTCTTCCCCAGGAGGGGGTTCTGTGCCTGCCCCCGCAAGGTGGGCAATGGAGGTCTGTGCCAGACTACTTCCCTGCACCCGCTAGGTGGGAGATGGGGGTCTGTGCCTGCTCAAGGCAGCGGGGGTTTCAACCCCAACACGCTCATCACAATCATATTTTCTCCTGCCACCCAGTGTCTGGATGGGATTGACTATGATGACTTCAATTTTGGCTCCCACATGATGGAGCAGAAGGAGCCCCCGATGGAGACAGGTAAGGGTCCTTCTGGCTGTGCCCTCTCAGGGGTCCCTGGCAGCAGCGGGGTTTCCCACAGGCTGACTCATGCCTCGTAGTTCCCAGCAGCACCATGGGCTCTGGCCCCACTGCGGGCTGGCTGGGAATCCCTGCCTCGTGCCACTGGGACAGGGACTCTTTGGTCTGGCCCTGCTGCTGTGTCTACCAGGGACCTGAGGTTGGGCTGTGACAGGTTCCCAAGGGCTCCTCGCTCCTTTCTTTGCCACTCTGATTTCTGGTCCTGGCTGGGCTCTGACAGCACAGGGTCCAGGGACCCTGCGGACCCCCATGGAACAGACAGGGGTCACCTCACATTCAGCACCGTCCCTAGCTCCATCATCCTCACTGGGAGCAGGCACTTTGGATGTCCCATGTTTCTCGTCACTGCTTTGGTTATCCTGTGTTTCTCTTTTCTCTGTCCTTCAGTGGAAGGTCCCTACCTTGTCATCATCGAGCAGCCAAAGCAGGTAAGGATATCGGCAGGTAAGGGCAAGCGTAGCTCCACCCCCTGCTCTCCCAGTGTCAAGTGTGGGCCACCCTTGGCTGACTCCCCTTCTTTGCCTCTGCAGCGAGGCTTCCGATTTCGATACGGCTGCGAGGGGCCGTCACACGGGGGGCTGCCGGGAGCATCCAGCGAGAAGGGGCGCAAGACCTACCCCACTGTCAAAGTGAGCACTGACCCTGGGTGGGGATGAGGCAGTGTCTTCAGCTGACGTGCGCAGGCACTAGGAGGGTCCCTCAAAGGAAGGATGCTATCTGTATATTAAGCTCTGCACATCTCCTGGTGCTGAAGGGGTGGGGAGGGCTGCGGCGGGAGGGCTGTGGCAGGAGGGCTGGTGGCCATGAGGAGGAGTAGCAGACACCTGCAGAGTCCTGCAAGGTCCCAGGATGTTGTACCTGACTCCCATCTCCTTTCTCCATGCAGATCTGCAACTACACAGGGATGGCCCGAATCGAAGTGGACCTGGTGACACACAGTGACCCTCCCCGAGTACATGCCCACAGCCTGGTGGGCAAGCAGTGTAACGAGGCGGGGAACTGCGTTGTCATCGTGGGACCCAAGGACATGACAGCTCAGTATGTGTGCAGGGACACCTGGGTTGGTCTCTTGCCTACATGGGGTGGTTGTAAGGCTGGCAGCAGCTTATGGGCTGGGAAGAGGAGGGGAGGTTAGTGCATCCAGGAGCTGAGTTTGCTAGATGGGTCCGGGAGTAGACAGGGTCATTGGTACAGCTCTGTCCCCTGAGGTTTTTGCACAGCTCTGAGTCCAGCACCTGCAGCTTGTTTTGGGCTTGCAGCTCCACAGCTTTGCAAGTGACTTTTGTAGGCAGCCTGAGTTGGGGGGTTATTTGGTAAGCAGTGCCAGGTGGCTCCTTGTCCAGGCAGCTGCTGAGGCGGGAGCAGGCAGGCTTCTGGCTGCTTGTGTGGCCATGTGCCCTGACACTGCTGGCCCAGCAGCACAGTTTGGAGAAGAGAGTGTTTTCCCTGGGTCTTCTGCTGGAGCGGGACAGGAGGGGCCAGAGCTGCCTGTACTTTACTACTGCATATGAAGTTACTTGTAGCTCTTGTAAATCCAGCCCCAGCTGCTGGCCCCGCCCAGTCCTGTTTACATCCTTCGGGCTTCCAGCCCTCTTGGTCCCCTGCTTTGGACCTGTCACCTTTGGGAGCCTGGGGTTTCCCAGCCACCTCTTTTCTGGGCTCCTTCCCTCCCCTCTGCAGCTGATCCTCTTTGCCCTGCACACGTTAAGCCCCTGCTGCCCCAAGAGGCACTGTTCCCTGCTTTGCTCAGCACCTTCCCTTCAGTACATGGAAGCCTGTGCACACCCCTGCCACCTACTCCCAGCCAGGGCACCCCTAAGACCCCAGTGGAATCCCTCTTCTCCTGCAGGTTCAGTAACCTGGGCGTGCTCCATGTCACCAAGAAGAACATGATGGAGATCATGAAGGAAAAGCTGAAGCAGCAGAAGATGCGTAACAGGAGCCATCTGCTGACAGGTGAGGGCAGCCTAGGGGCTGAGGGGAGTGTGGACCAGCCGTGGCAACTAGATGAGCTGGTAGGGAATGGGCAGGGAGACATAGAGCCCTGTCCCCTTGCCTAGCCTGATGGTATCTTCTCTTGCCCTGGCAGAAGCTGAACTGCGTGAGATTGAGCTGGAGGCAAAGGAGCTGAAGAAGGTGATGGACCTGAGCATCGTACGGTTGCGCTTCACTGCCTACCTCCGTGACAGCAGCGGGAACTTCACACGGGCCCTCCACCCCATCATCTCAGACCCCATCCATGACAGCAGTGAGCGTGGTGCCAGGCTGGGGGGCGGATGGGGCAGAACAGGACGAGGGGATGGGAAATGCTCTGTCTGCTACGATGGCTCCTAATGGCTCCTTTCGCTCTGCAGAGTCCCCAGGGGCTTCCAATCTGAAGATCTCACGGATGGATAAGACGGCAGGCTCGGTGCGAGGAGGGGATGAGGTCTACTTGCTGTGTGATAAAGTTCAGAAAGGTAAAAGCTGTTCTGCCCAGCCAAAACTTCTCAGAGGGGCTGTGGCAGGAGAGATCTGGCCCCCCTGGGCAGACAGGGGGTACATGTTTCTGGAACCTGGTCAGGATGGGGAGACAGCTTGTGCCCCTTTTCTGCCCAGATGACATTGAGGTGCGTTTCTACGAGGATGATGAGAATGGCTGGCAGGCCTTTGGGGACTTCTCGCCCACTGACGTGCACAAGCAGGTACTGGGGGAGGCACTGGGGGCATCCTGCCATGCCCTGAGGCAGACGGGTGCCCTGCGAGGTGCAGGAGCCCCGTCTCCAGGGAGGAGCGGCAGCCCATGTCCCTCTGTCCTGCCCACAGTATGCCATTGTCTTCCGCACACCCCCCTACCACAAGCCCAAGATCGACCGTCCTGTCACCGTCTTCCTGCAGCTGAAGCGCAAGCGGGGGGGTGATGTCAGCGACTCCAAGCAGTTCACCTACTACCCCGTGGTGGAAGGTGAGCACCCCCCTGGTGGGCCAGCTGCCCTCCGCTGCCGGAGTTGCCCATTGCCTGACACACTCTCTCCCACAGATAAGGAAGAAGTGGAGCGGAAGCGCAAGAAAGTCCTGCCTCAGTTTCCCCAGCACTTTGGCGGGGGCTCGCACATGGGGGGTGCTGGCGGCGGGGCGGGGGGCTTCGGCTCTGGAGGAGGTGAGTGGAGATGCCTTTTTCCCCTCAGCCCTGGGGGCTCCCTGCTCCACTTCAGCCTCACCCATCCCGCCTTGCTCCGCAGGGGGAAACTTCAGCTTCCCCTACTCCCCTGGGCTGACCTACAACAGCATCTACTCGCCTGGCCCTCAGCCCATGGGGGGCTACCAGGGAGGAGTGCAGATGAAGGGCCCCGAGGCAGAGGGGCCTGGGAGCGACAGGCAGGCGCCTGCTGAGAGCACATCCTGCAAGGAGCTGCAGAAGCATGGTAGGGAGGAGTGAGAGTGGGCATGGGTCAGGGACCTTTTGGGGCAGGGTTCCACACTCCTCTGCACCCAGCGGGGTGCCGGAGGGTGGATGGGGCTGCTGCTCCCAGAGGTGACGTTCTGCTTCACTCCCTAGCTCAGCTCTGCCAGCTGTGGATGCTGGCGCTGGCCCGTCGCAACTCCCATGCCCTGCTTGACTACTCAGTTACTGCTGACCCCCGCATGCTGCTGGCGGTCCAGAGGCACCTGACCGCGTCACAGGATGAGAATGGAGACACGTGAGCACATGAGGGGCTTGGGGGGAGTGTGAGGAATCTTTGTTGGCCATTAGAGCCATTATGGGGGATCTGGGAGTAAGAAGTGACAGGAAGGACTCAGATTGGTGTGGAGCTCAGCCAGGGGCCATCCCTGCTCTGTCCACAGGCCTTTGCACCTTGCTATTATCCATGAGCAGACGGCTGTGATCAAGCAGCTGATTGAGGTCATCGTTAGCATCCCCAGCCAGCAGATCATCAACATCTCCAACAATCTGCAGCAGGTACATGTTTCCCAGGACGGCTGTCTCTCCTTGGTCTGGGTCTCGCTAGTTTCCTGACACCAGAGCTCGCTGCTCCTGTTAGGGGGAGGTTGCAGGGCTCAGCACGGTGCAGTCATGCTGGTTGGGATGGTGGTGCGTGACTCAACTCCTTTTGCAAGCACTGCTGAGAGGGTGCTGCTGTCCCGCAGACACCGCTGCACCTGGCAGTCATCACCAAACAGCCCCAGGTGGTCGAGCTCCTGCTGCAAGCCCGTGCTGACCCCACCCTGCTGGACCGCTATGGCAATTCCCTGCTGCACCTGGCGCTCCAGGCTGGCGATGAAGAGATGCTGAGGATGCTGCTGGCCCACCTGGGCTCAGCTGCCCCTTACCTGCTCCGCTTGCCAAATTTCCATGGTGAGTTGGGCTGGGAGATGATGAGCAGGAACCTGGCAGCGCTGTCGTGGGCTTGTCTTGAGGGCTGCTGAGCCTCTCCCCCTGTTTCAGGCCTCCTGCCTGTACACTTGGCTGTGAAGGCCAGGAGTCTGGCCTGCCTGGACCTGCTGGTCAGGAAAGGAGCGGATGTGAATGCAGTGGAGAGGCAGGGGGGAAGGACTCCGCTGCACTTGGCTGTGGAGATGGAGAACCTGAACATGGCCACCCACCTGGTGAAGAAGGTACAGGGAGGATGGATAGTTGGTGGTTGAAGGATGGGGTGCAGGCTCCTCAGGGCCCTTAGGGGAGATGGGAGTCCCCTGTGGCCTTGGTGTGACCAGGGGCAGTGGGGGAAGAGTGCCCAGGCAGCCCATCCTCATGGCCTCACTGTTTTCTCCATAGCTGGGAGCAGATGTCAACAGCCGGACCTTTGCTGGGAACACCCCCCTGCACCTGGCTGCTGGCCTGGGCTCCCCTACACTCACCAAACTGCTCCTCAGAGCCGGTAAGGTGCTGCCCTACCTCCCCTCCCCGCAGTCCCAGCTGCCAGGGCCAGGGAGAGCCAGGGCACAGAGCAGAGCTCAGCACCCCGAGCCAACCTGCCCTTGCTGGGGGCTCTGTCCACCCTTCCCTGACAGGGGCAGACGTGCTGTGCGAGAACGATGAGCCTGTGAGCCCATCCTCGTCAGAGTCCAGCAGTGACACGGACGCTGACCCCGAGGAGCAGGAGGTGGCCATGGAGTGCAGCTCTAGCCCTCAGCCCCCTGTGCAGGAGCACAGGCAGGCAGAGCGCAGGCAGCGCCGCTGCCACACACCCCTGGACCTGACTCGGAGCCAGAAGGTGTGTGGGGTGTTCATCCCCCAGGAGCAGGGGCAGAGCTCCTGGGGGTGCTCCTGTGAGGATGCCTGTACCCCTGCGTGTTCTTGGGGGAGCCGTGGCACAGGGTGGTGTGAGTTATGCGGTACTTTGAGGGATGCTGATGCTGTGCTTCTGTCCACAGGTGCGAGAGATCCTGCTGCAAGCATCACAGCAGGGCCCCGAGGCAGAGTTGCCCACTGCTCCTTGGCCAGGTGAGCAGCCCTTTCCTACCCAAAAGCATTGTGCCTGGGCAGGGCAGGGCCCTCCAGCAGCAAAAATGGGCAGCAGGTGATAGAGGCAACTCTCCCTCCCAGGGAAGGTCCTGTCGCTGGACAGTGAGGTGCTGCGGGAGCTTGAGCGGCTGCTGAACCAGGACTGCAGTGGGTCCGACTGGATTGAGCTGGCAAAGCGGCTGGGGCTGTGCAGCCTGGTGGAGACCTACAAGGACACTCCCTCACCAAGCGGCAGCCTCCTGCGCAGTTACGAGGTCAGTACCCAGCTCAAGCGTTCCGATCCCTCCTGCCCATCTGGCTGCCAGCTCTGCTCAGTGCCCTCTCTCTGCAGCTGGCAGGAGGCAGCCTCGGGGGGCTGCTGGAGGCGCTGGACTCTATGGGGCTTCGCAAGGCTGTGAGGATGCTCCACAAAACCGAGGCACTGGAGAAGCTGCAGAGCACAGGTACGGAACATGAGGAGTTGGTGGGGGGTGTGTCCCTGCTGCCTCCCTGATCCCCCATTGCTCACAGCACCTGGGACTTGCTTTGCAGAGCTGAAGGAAGACAGCGCCTATGGCAGCGAGTCGGTCGAGGAGGAGCATGTGCCTGCACTGGGCCTGAAGCCAGGGCCGGGGAGTGAGCTGCCCCAGAGCCAGCAGCCGCAGGTGCACTGAGGGGCCGTGTTACCCCCCAGCCCTGCCCACGCAAGTGCCTTCCAGACTTGGGGCCTGGCTGCCTGGACTCAGTGGGACAGGACACAGCCAGATCCTGCCCCTCTTTGCTCTTATTTAACGGTCCCTCTTCTGAATAAATGGACACTTTCTATTAGCCTTTGCCCTCCTTCTCTCCAGCCCTGGCTCTGCCTGGGGCTGGGAGTCTGGTGGCAAGGAGGCAGCTGCTGCCCCCTCCTCAGCATCCCGTCCACGCCAGGGCTGTCCCCAGCTGTGGGGAAGAAACCACAGCATACACAAGAAGTGAAGAGCAAGTTTTACTTCAGTAACTAAGATGAAGCTGTACAAAGGTTTTTCTCCCCCTGAGCCACCTGGGGCAAAGGTGGATTTTTTTTTTTTTTTTTTTTTTTTTTGCAATAGACTCAAAAGAGCAGAATAAAAAGTTTGACACATTCGCAAAGTCAGTGCTGAAACCAGCCTAGGTCCCAGACAGCCGAGAAAAGCATGTGTGACAGCCTCCACCTGCAGCCCTTCTGCTGTCCCCTGCACGCTCTGGGCATCCCTGTGGCTGCACTCCCCCACCAGCACCTTGCTCCAGCTGAGCATCCTCCAGCCCCCCGGGATGGTGGTGGCTGTCCCAGCCTGCCCTGCCCTCAGCAAGGAGGCAGCTCGTGGCTGGGGAAGGGCTTGCACCACTGCTGCTGCAGCACAACGACCTTGCATTACTGCAGCCTGGGCTTTGCTGGCAACCTCCAAGGCCTCAGCCGTATGTTAAAGAAGCGGCATAGGAAAGAAAGCTGGCTTGGGCCTGTGCCAGCCCTGCAGGGCAGTGGGGAGCCCCGGGTCAACCCTGATTTCAGGGGTCACCTTCCCACTGGGAGTACATCCGTGCTGCTGCCCAACACGCCCCAGGTACCATGCTCTCACACCCAGGGAGTACAAACACGGCTGGTTCAGGCTGCTGGAAGGGGTCGTAAAGCACTGGCACATCAGGCCCCGCAATGGCACAGCCACAAGTCATCCCAAGGCTGCGTCCTTCATGTCGGTGGCCACAGGTCCATCTCTCTCTCTCCGAAGGGTTGCTGGTGTCAAAGCAGGGCTGGGGAGTAGGCAGCAGCACACAGGAGCCCATGCACAGCTTGCTGCAGGGCTGGGAAAGGTGGAGAGGTGTCTGAGCATATAAAAAACTCCGCCCCACATAGGCAGTGCTGCCTACAGGACATGGCTGGGTTTGTTGTTTGTTTTTTAAACAGTTTCGAAAAAGCATCAAAAGTAGCCTCCCCGAAAAAAACCTCCCTGGTGGTCAGCTTGATCTGGTACTAAAAAGTGCAAAACTGTATCACAAAAACCATTCAAAAGTTGTAAGAAAGCAGGGAGGGTGTGGGACAGGGAGGGGCCCAGGTGCCATCTCCCTGGCTCCCCTGGCCCCCAGCCCCAGGAGAGGGGATAGACCAGGACTGGCCCTGTCCTGTCGGCCCCCGCAGCACAACGGAGCTGAAGAAGTGGCTGCTGGCTTTGTTTTACTGCAGGGGTTGGTGGGGTTTTGTCTTTTTTTTTTTTTTTTAGCCACTGAAGAAGTGAGCCCAGTGAGTGGGTTTTTGTTCTTCCCCCTCCCCAGGGCAGGGGGACCGGGTCCTGCAGCCAAATGCAGGACAAGAAGGGGCATGAACAAGTCTGATGGTGCTGGCAGCTCCTGCAGGCAAGGACCAGGGACTGTCCTGCTCTGCCACTGTTTCCAGCAGAGAGGCTGCAGCCCTGCCTGGCTAGTGCCTGTGGCCAGGGAAGGGCTGACACCCCACCTCGTTCATGCCGCAGATGGACGTACTCATGCAGGGTCTCGGCAGGCACGTGGCCCCCATCCCAGCGCCAGAGGAGTAGGAACCGAGCTGCAGCGTGGGTGACTGATGCTCCTTGCTTATGACTTCTGGGGGTGGCCAGGGGGCTGGCGGCCAGCACGCTCTGAGATGTTGCGCTTCACCTTGGTGCCGATGCTGGAGGGTTCTGCGTTGAGCGAGGGGCTGGAGCGGGACTTTTTCAGACCATCGTCCTCCCCACCCGCTGCATCAAAGAGGGTGGACTCAAACGCTGCCAGGTCTTCAGAGCCTGCCTTCAGCTTGGCCCGCAGCAGCATGGCGTAGGTACCATAACGGGATTTCTGGAGGGCACAGTGCAGCAGAGAGAGGTGTTGGCGAGCTGGGCACTGCCCTTCAGCCAGCATCCCAGGGTAAGGGGATGCTCATGGTCCCTCCACACCCCAGCCAGCATCCCAGGGGCAGGGGGTGCTTGTTGTCTCAGAGCAGAGCAATAGCACAGTGCAGAGCAGCTGACAGGGAGAGGGGGTGTCCCATCACTCAGCCTGGCCCAGTGGGCAGGGGTAGAGGGGCTGGGGGCAAGGAAAGTATCCCAGCTCACCTCAAACTCCAGGTACTCTTCCTTCTGCTTCAGCTCTTCATACTCCTTCCCCTTCACCTTCTTCTCAGGCAGCGAGGAGCGATGCTCGAGCAGCTCTGCTGACATACTCTTGAACTTGGTCTCATGGCTCTTCACCTGCTCCTCCTGAGGAAAAGTGGTACTGTATCAGTGCCTTGCTCTGCCCTCTGCTCTGCCCCACAGCAGTGTGAGCCAGCTTGGACCAGAACAGGTTTTTCTCCTCCTAGGTCCAGCCAGGATCTCAACTTCTGCTCCTGGGTTTGTTTGCAAGGAACAAGACCTTGCTGCCTGCCCCCAGTTTCAGCACGTCTTGCTCCGTGCCTCCCTGCCTATCCTCACTCAGCCCTGTATCCCACTGAGAAGCAGCTGGGCATGTAGCAGCCCATGGGTCCTGCTATAGGAGACAGGGCCTCCAGCAAATCCAGGGAGTCTGTCCCATGCTCCTGGCTGTCTCCACGCCCTGGCCTACCTGGGACAGCCTGGTGCAGGAGCTGGGCAGCAGTGGGCGGCTGAACTTCTTCTGGGAGCCGATGGCTGCAGGAAAAGGGGGTGCGGAGAACATGGCTGCCACCACATTGATGCGTGTGATCCACGAGTGCATCTGTTCAGGGTTCCTGGGGAGAAAGGCCAAACAACAGATGGGCTCTAAGTAGCACTATCTGTGTCCCAGGCAGAGGGACCTGCCCTGCAGAAAAGACCTGGGCTCTCCAGGCCTGGCCAGGCCAGCCACAGTACCCGGGGCTCTGCCCCCAGTGACTCAGGCCATCACAAGTCCATTGGCATGTGAAGAAGAAGAGGAGCTAGGCAAGGCACAGTGCTGACACCAGGTCTCTATCCTTCCAGAAAGAGCCAGGAATGAGAGAGCAATGTGGCCCTAAGCCCAATCCCACCCTCTGCCCCAGCTGGACGAGTGGAGGGCCCAGCTGGGGGACTCACTGTGCTTGGAAGAGGAAGACTCTCCAGTCAGCTGTCCTGAGGTAGAAGACATTGGGCCGCTTGCTGTAGTCAGATGCCCGTGTGGCAAGTGAATGGTGGATACTAATAGCATTCTTCAGTTCCTCTTCTGCCAGTGCCTTCCCTGGCTTATACTCCTCCTGCGAATTACAGGGTGTTTCAGAGCCAGCTTAGGGATGCACCCCACTCTGAGTCAGCTCTGTGAGACTGCAGGCGAGTGCTTGCAGTGGTGGGGCTTAGACACCACCTCCACCAGGCTGCTGCAGGCTCTGCATCCAGCTTATGCCATCCCCACTGGGCAGAGGCTGCACCTGCTGCAAGCCTGGCCTTGGCAGTGGCATGGTGCCTGTTTCCTGCTATCCTGCAGCTGGCAGCCTGTGTGCCTGCAGGAGACTGGATTTGCAGCTCATACTGCCCCTAAGGCAAAGGCCCCAGTGCCTCCTCTCTCCCCAGCCCAGCCTCAGCATGCAGGGCCTTCAGCTGGTAGATGCTTCCACCACCCCCTCGGAACCCAAATATGCTGGGAACATAGATGCCACGAGGGACCCGAGCAACGGTTCAAAGGAGGCATGGTGCTAAGTCTGGTTAGGACGGGCTTTGTGATACCATGCACAAAGCCTCCCCCTCGCTGCTGTGGGGACTGCTGTGACCTCCCTCCCTGGGCTCCTCCCTGCCACAGATGAAAACGGCCCCACTGCTGCCTACCTTCTGCAGGTAGAGAATCATCCCCTTCAAGATGGCATGGAAGGGCTTCCAGCCACGCTTCCCTCGGGGCGCTGCCAGGGAGGAGAGAGCAGTCCAGACATCAGCCATGGCACCAAGCAGGAGGAAGGCACACCCCCTCATCCTCTTCCAGCCAGCCCTGCCACAGTGCACGTCACCCCACCCCGGGGACAGGCGGCATGCCAGGACTGTCCCTGCACACCTGAGCCCATGCCGGCCACGTGGCTAGCAGATGGTGCTGCTGGCAGGGGGGGCCGCCTGCCGCCTCCCGGGGCCAGCACCGCTGCGCTTCCCGCCTCGCTGCTCACGTTCAGCTTCACCACTGCCTCCCTGCTCGGGGACGAGGATGAAGCGGTGCTGCCTGCCAGGTAATGCTGGCTTCGGAAGGCGGCTGCATCTAATCAGATCAAGGCAGCATTAGATGGCCAGGGCTTAGAGGGGATTTTACAGCAGAAACAATGAATGTGCCTGACAGCGCCCAACCTGCAGCAGCCCACTGTGCAGCTTGTTTGCTGCACCACAGGACACCTTCCTTCATCCCCATCATCCTGTGGCAAGGGTGCATCTCCCCTAGAGGCAACCGTATCTCCCTGCCTGCTCCCTTCCCTCTGCAATGACCAGCAGCCACGCTGCCACCTTGGCCTCCATCCAGCCCTGGTGGGGAGGGTGAACGGGCAAGGACAGGCTTTCAGGTTGGGAGATGAATTATGCCAGGCACAGCCAAACAGACAGGGCACAGGGGGCTGATGCTGGAGGCTGGCATGATGCATCAGCCCTCATATAGTGACTTCTGCCCTGCTGCCCGTTGGGTTCCAGTAGCTCCCTACTGCCTCCAAGTCCTCCCCCTTGACTTCCCAGGCACTTACTTTTCTTGCAGTCGGTATCAGCGTGGATCTTGCGCACTAACAGTCCATGTTTGTAGGTGGCAATGCTGGAATCTTGGGAGAAGTCCAGAAAAGGGTTACTGCAGCTGATGCGCTTGATGGACTTAGGGTTGGGGTCTGCCAGCTCCGAGAGGGACTTTCTCAGCTCCTCCTCATCTCTGCTAGGCACAGATTTGAGTGGGGAAAGGTGCTTGTTACCTTGACTGGGACAGCAAACACCAAACCTCCTACTTGCTGGTGCCACTTTTAGGTCTGGCTTCTGAAAAGGAGGCCAGGAGCAGCAGACCAGGCTGAGCCGTCTCCCATCACCACTGGAGAGCATCCCAAAACCAGTCATGCCTCTGTGCCACTGCCCCTCTAGGCGCGCAGCTGAGGTGCTGCCTATGCCCTCAAAGACAAGGCGAGAGGGTGTCTGCTGCCAGTAAAGGGCTGGGAGCCCTGCCTGCCCTGGGGAGCAAGGAGCCTTCATGGACAGGGCTGGGACTAATGCTGGCCAAGCCAATAAGCCAGGGGCTGTGGATGAGCAGTGCCCTGGGGCTTGGCACCATCACAGCCCCCCTGGTCCACCACATACAGGCTTGCAGGCAGCAGCCTGCAGGAGAAGAGGGTCTGGAGTGAAATCCCCTCAAAGAGACAGAGACCCAGGCTTCAGACCCCATTCCTTCAGGGCAGCAGTTTGCTATGGGCCTCAGAGCCATCGGCAAAGGAGTGGTAGGGAGGCCTTGGGCAGCACCAGCCCTGAGGCAGGAGCACAGACAGGCAGAACACAGGCAGCCCCAGCAGCAGGAGGGGCAGGCCCCCCGCTCACACTCTCCACCCTAGTCGTGGCCCCTTGCACTGTGGGCAGGCTGCATCAGTGCTGCTCCCTCCACCCAGCAGGAAGATGTGTGAGCCCAGAGCTGCTGCCCCTCCCCACACCTCCCTCAGACCCGCTCACTGCTAATTAAACCCCTCAGCATCTGCTGGCGTCTCCATGGCAGCAGCCCGAGCGCATTGGCTCAGCGCTGGCGGTACCACCGGGCTGATTAATCCCCGCAGCACAGGCGCTGCCGCTCCTGCTGCTGGAGATGGCAGCTGTGGGCGACGGTGCAGGCACCCTGCAGGGCCCCAGCACAGCCACAGCTACCCTAGAGCCTGCCTGCTCCCACTCCAGGCACGGCCACCAAGCCACAAAGCGATGCCAAAGCTGTGGGGAGCTGGCCTCAGGCAGCCCTCCCCCAGCACGCTAAGGACTAGGTCCCTAGGGAGGTACTGAGGGCAACCAGGGGTTGCCACCGCAGCTCCCCACCTCCCATCCTACATCCTCACAGCCCTGCAGCATCACAGCTGATGGGGCCTCTGGGGAGGGTGGCAGAGGCAGAGAGGTTCTCTGCACCAGAAGGATGGCCCCACGGCCTGCCTTGTGCTAGACAACAGCATTCCCTGGGAGGGGTACTCACATGGCCCACTGTAGCTTCTCATTCTTGATGGAGCCATACAGCGTCTGCGAAGAGAAAAGCAGGGGTTCAGCATGAGAGTGGTGCCAGGTCAGGTCAGGGTTGCTGCTCCAGGGGTGGAGGGGGCATCCCAGGCTGGCTCAGAGGTTAAGGCAACTACAGGCCAGTTCATCCTGGTCCAGCCCTGTCTTGGCTAGACAAGCCAGCCAGCTTCATTTCAAGGCTATAGGTACCTTCTCCTGGGAACCATGGGACCTGCAACCCCATGCACACCTGGGGCACAGCGCTGGCTATCTCTCCTCTCCTCACCCTTCTTCCCACCTGTCCACAACAGTGGCACAGTTAACAACGAGGGACACTGAACATTTCCAGTCTCTTGGGAGAGTCACCGCTCCAAGGTATCCCAGGCTGGCCAAAAGGACGGCCTTCAGGAGGCCCAGGCCCCAGGAGAGAAGCCTTCCGGCTGGACTTCATTGGTACATGGCTGCATCCTGCTCAGCAGGACCTCAGCCTGCCCCAGAGCCTCCAGCCGCTCTGTGCCACGATACCCCACAACCAGTATCCCCCCTGCCATCAGCTGCCTGTCGTTGGCTGGCAGAGGAGAACTCGTGGCAGCACCCAGTGCTCCACAGTGATGGGATGCTCCTGTGGGAGGCTGCCCAGAGCATGCTTAAGCTTTGGGAGAGACTTCAGCTGGGTGCTGGCCCTGAACCTGCAGAGACATCAAAGGACCTTGTAGCTGGTCAAGGCAGAGCAGTTGTTTGCCTACTGCTGCGTTGCTCCTGCTTGGGGTAGCTGTGGCCTGTCCCTAACCCCTCAAGCACCATGCCCTCCCTGCTGGCTCAAACACTACAGAACTGAGTAAGGCAGGACCTGCTGCCCGCACCTCAGCTCAGGAACAAGCTGAGCCTGCCTGCAGCAGGATGCTCCTCACTCCCAAGTGTTTGTCTGGTCCGAGCTGGGTGCAAGCCAGAGGCACCGAGCATGGCTCTCCAGCCAGAGAGGCTCCAGAGAGGGTTTCAACACAGCCCTTGCTTCGGAGCAAGATCTGGAAGGCATCATCCTTGGACGAAAATAATAGAGTCTCATACAGTCTGTTCAGGCAGCTGTCAACATCCATCACTGGGCCAGAGACTGCTGCAGAAAGATCCTGCTTGTGGCTGAGAAGTACAACCAGAGACATGCAGGGGCCTGGGAAAGCCAGACAGGCCGCAGCAGTGTCTGGGGAAGGGACGTGCATCACACCCCTGAGCAACCAGAATGGAGCAGGGACCCAGCTCCTCCTGCATTTCCATGCCAGGGAGACACTAGCACCACCACACACTGTTTCTCAGAGGAGGAAAAGGATCACCCTAATCTAGCAAGCAGAAAGCAGGGTTCACTTGTCTCCTGGAAGACAGGAGGCTCACAGAGCAGGTATGGCTTCAGTGTCTGAGAGGAGATTATGCCCTGGCCCATCCCAACCGGGCAGTGGAGGGGTGGGATGTCATAGTGTGAGCAGGGGACCTCCGCCTGTGGGCTGGGAGCCAGGTGGCCAGAGGAGCGCGGTTTGCAAAGAGACCTAGAGAAGAGGCTGGGGATTAAAAAAAAAAAGGAACGCAAAGTCCTGCAGAACATAATCTGGGAGCAGAGCAGGGGGAGAAACAGGCATCTCAGAGCAATGTAGGTGATAAGGAGTCACCAAAGGAAACAGAAGGGATTTTACTCACTACTGGGGACACAGATAAGAGATGTTGAGAATCAACAGACACAAAAAGGAGACAGGAAAACTGGCACAGAGCTGGGGACTGGGAACTGCAGAAAAGCTTATCCGAAAGTGTAGGCAGGATGGGACGTGTGGCTTGGCTCCCACCCAGCTCAGTGACGGTACAGAGTGGTCAGCTCCCTGTCCCCAAGGAAAAGACCCTTGAGCCAGCGGAGCAGGGATTTTGGAGGAGAGGGCAAGGCATCGCACCAGAGGGAGCCACACTTGCGGGAGGAATGAGTTGATGTCAGAAGATCCTCAGGGAGTAATTCTGGATGGCACAGGGCCGGAAAACAGCTCATCAGAGTACCACGCTACAAAAACATGGGCCCTAGGACTGCTGGTAAACACCTCAAAGGCTGAACTGCCTTGTAGCTTCAAAAGGCTCTAGCCACCCTGCCACAAAGCCCTGACAGCATCCCACAAGCCTGCTGCAGGCAGGAGCTGCCAAGTAACCCCCCCTCGGAGATGGGGAGCAGGGGCTGCTCAGCACTTCTGGGTGAGGGGGGACACTGACAGGCAAACGGGGAGAGTAGAGGGATTGAGTGGACAATGCAAAGCTTTACATCTACATCCTGCCAAGTCTCTGCTTGGCTAAATGCCATCCACAGCAGACACCAGTGTCAGGAACAAAGCTGGTGGACTCAGGCCAAGTCCCAGCCGAGAAGATGCACTCCAGACACAAAGCTCATCCTGCTTTTTGGGCCTGTGGCACCAACTCCTGCCAGTCCACTAGATTCTGGACTTTTTGGTGCACAGACTGTTTCTGCTGGGGAAGCACAGATCATGGAGGCTCCTGAAGCCTAATTCACAACCATGTCAGCAGAGACCAGAGACACCAGTTTCACTGCTCAGCAAGTCCCTCTCTCCCGGCTGCCTTTGCTCCATGGATTCATTCCTAAGGGACTGAAAGGATGGCACCTCTTGGAAGTTCTGAACTTGCAGTGACCACCCAAGAGAAAGTAGGGCACTGGCCCCATACCACCACAGCCAACTCCAAGTGTGGTTGGTGCTTTTTGTCATCGCCAGGTTATGAGCTCACCGCTGCAGCATGCTAGGCCAGCCAGCCAGCTTTGCCCTGGACAAGCACAAGACCAGAGACCTACAAATATAATGTCCCAGTGGGATTTCTAACTGAATCAATATCTTTCTTTGGTGCCTTGCCTTCCAAAAGCAAGCCGAGTAGAGTCCTGCTCTCACAAATATCTCCAGGAAGGGCTGCGCTAGGAAAGAGGCAGGTGGCTCTGATACTTCAGCCCAGCATTAGTGCCACTCCTGCTGGGGACTGGGCTACCCAAGCAAGGCAGGGAGAAGACATCCCCCTTCAGCTCCTCAGCCCAGAGCAGGCCAGAGGGGAGATCTGGGGCTGATTTGGGGAGCCGGGCAGCAAGATGGCCTGGACGTACCTTTGGCACAGAAGAGGCTGCACTGAGGGCTATAGCCCAGCATCCAAGTAACAGAAGAGCCTTAAAGCCGGAATTTAGGCATCTGGCAGTGGGTTTTAACCCTTTCTGGGGTGCCTTTTTTATAGATCACAACTCTTATGGCCACATTCTCTTTCCAGTCTGCTGGTCCCTGTCCTAACTAACACACTGGCTCTCAGCACCGCAAGATGCCCCGTGCAGGTCAAAGTTCCCCCTAAGCAGCCTGCAGTCATTTTCCCTCTCTCCATGTCTGGCAGCATTTCAATATAAGAGCTTAGCTGCTAGCTTTGCCCAACTTTTCCTCAGCAAAACACCTTTCTCTACACCCGGCCACAAAGCTCTGTTGGGTCCCCCAGACACCCAGAACTCCAGCTGTGCAGATAAAAAACCAGACTGTCAGATTAGGGATGTAAATCCTCAGGAACCATACCTATGCCAGGCCCCTTTTTCACCTTCATGGCACCCGCTCCACCCCTGCTCTCTGCCCAACACATAAAACCCCTGCTCAAGAGCAACTCATCACCTGGCACACACCAACCCCGCTGCGCACACTCCATGTCCCCCTCTCCACTGCAGAGGGGCTGCTGTGTGCACACACAGTGGAGTGACCTGGGGACAGACTTTTTTTTCCCCTTTTGGGCAGGCTGCCACGCAGACAGTGTCCTGCGTGTCACCTTCCTCCCTGCTGCAGGCAGCAGCAGCAGCAGCAGGCAGTGGGCAATAGCTACCTGTCCACACCCCACACTTTTGACTCGGCAACATCATGAGCCAGCACCAGCCTCGTAACAACATTTCTTGCTCTGCCAACTACCTGCCCCAGGATGGCAGACCTCTCCATCCCTCCCATCGCAGCCCTACAGTATGGGATGCAGCGACCTAACGTCTCCTTCTAACTGCATGTTTCCATCTGAGTGCGTCACAAGTTAATGCTGCCGCCAGACTGTACTGCGCTATGACAGCATTACTGCTTGTCACGGCCCCGATGGCCCCATGGGGCTGCTTTTTGGCCCCTGGGCCAGCCGGGCAGCTCCAGGGTACCCTGCCTGCTCTGCTCCAGCCCGAGGGCTCTTGCTCCGCACCCGATCCAGGTAGGATGTGCCCAGGTACAGCCCGTTCACTTCTCCCCACCTAGGGCTGATGCACACGAGCATAAACCTCCAAAAAGGACGCTGGCTTGCAGCACGCAAGCTCTCGGCAGTAAACCCCCCTTTTTTTGTCCAGGCAGCCACTCCAGGCTCTCCAGCCCGGCTCGGCAGCCCCCGACACCCCAGCGCAGCCCCTGGCGAGGAGCCCGCAGGGCTGGTCGCTAATGCTAAACTTAAGCCGGTCCCAGCGGAACGGGCTGTGTCCCGGATTCCTCTCGCAGCACCGTTTTCCAGCAGGCACGGTTGCCGAGCACCGCGAGCAGCGCCAATGTCACCCCGGTCTGGGCGGGATGCGGGGAGGGCGGCGGGAATGGAGACGGGCTCCTTGGGGCGGAGGGGGCCCCGGCGCCGCAGAAATCGCTCCGTGGAGGGAGCCGGGGCCGAGGCTCTCGCGGCGGGCGGCTCTGTCTGTCTGTCTGTCCGTCCGCCCTCCCGCCCGCAGCCCCGCGGGGCGCTGCCAGCCCCCGCCTCCCCGCTTACCGGCTTCTTCTTGCGGCGGCTCTGCAGGCGGCTGACCACCAGGTCGGTGTAGAGCACCGGCTTGAGGGTGCGGGAGCGCTGCGGCCACCCGTAACAGAAGGTCTCGGCGCCGCGGTAGTTGCGCCCGTAGCGCACCGAGCACATGGAGCGGGACCGCATGCGCCCCGCGCTGCTGTTGATGCTGTTGACGCCGATCATGCTGCCGCTGCTGCCGGCGGCGGGGCCCGGCGGAGCCCCCCCTGCCGCCCTCCCGCGCCGCCGCCTGTTGAAGCGGGGCCGAGCCGGGCCGCGATCCCGCCGCTCCCGCCGCCGCCGCCCCGCCCCGCCCCGCCCGCGGCCAATCCGGGACGAGACCGCCCGGCAGAGCCCTCGGAGCGGGCAGAGCCCAGCCCAGCCGGTCCGGTCCTAGCCGAGCCCAGCCGAGCCACAGAATCACCAGGCTGGAAAGGACCCACCGGATCATCGAGTCCAACCATTCCTATCAAACACTAACCCACGCTCCTCAGCACCTCGACCATCCGTGCCTTAAACTCCTCCAGGGAAGGTGAATCAACCACCTCCCTGGGCAGCCTCTGCCAGTGCCCAATGACCCTTTCTGTAAAATATTTTTTCCTGATGTCAGGCCCGAACCTCCCCTGGCAGAGCTTGAGGCCATTCCCCCTTGTCCTGTCCCCTGTCACCTGGGAGAAGAGGCCAGCTCCCTCCTCTCCACAACCTCCTTTTGGGTAGTTGTAGAGAGCAATAAGGTCTCCGTTCAGCCTCCTCCAGGCTAAACACCCCCAGCTCTCTCAGTCGCTCCTCATAAGGCCTGTTCTCCAGCCCCCTCACCAGCTTTGTTGCTCTTTTCTGGACTTGCTCCACAGCCTCAACATACTTCTTAGAGTTGGTCCAAGACAAGCCCAGCCAGTCCTAGCCCAGCCGAGACAGTCCAAGCCAAGCTGAGCCCAGCCAAACTGAGTCGGTCCGGTCAGATCCAATCCAACTCGATCAGAGCAGCCGCAGGGCAAAGGTGCACGTCTGCCCTGGCGGGACAGCTTCCCCAGATGCCCCAGCAGGGACAGTAAGAGTGGGTGGTGAGCGCTCCCAGAGCCCCAGGGGCAGCAGCGGTGACAACCTGCGCTCCACTCGGCAGGCTGCTCCTCGCTCGGTACCAGCTGGATGGCTGCAGAGCTGCCGTTGCAGCCCAGCCTCGCTGAGCTGGTAGTTCTCAGGCCTTCCACCTCCAGTGCCCATCCCACACTTGATCCTCCTGCCCATTCCTTCAAAGTCAGGCCAGAAAAATCAGTAGCTGGAGCTGTTTGGCTGGTTAAGGGCGGGACATGGATGCTTCAGGCAGCCGTTTCCATGAAGAAGCAAAGGGCTGGTCATCCTTGCAGAAAGCATGAAGTTCGATGCGTAATTTAGTTCAGCTTAACTGAATAGGAGATGCGGCCAGTGGAGAAGGGGAAATTTTCCGCTCTGTTCTCACTTGCTTGGCACGGTGATCACTGGGCAAAACTTGTGAGGAAGTGGGCATGGGTGCCCAGCCCTTCCGAGGTGCTGGGCTGCTCCTGAGGCTGGGGGGAGCGTGGGAGACAGGGCAGGGCAGCATATCACTCCCAGGAGAAAAAGGCAAAAGAAAATAGCCTGGGAGATTAGATTGAGCAAGCATTCCTGAGATTATAGCTCAGAGGTGGGAGCTGGGGCTTTCTTCCCACACCGCTAATCACGTACCCAGCACTCTGAGTAGAGTGCCTGAGCCCTGCCGCTGTGCCTCCAAGCTGGAAGGTGGGGACCCATCCTACCTTCCTCCTCCAGGGACCCGACTGCATTGTCAGGCTTAATTCATTAACATCTGTGAAGCACTGTGGCTCCTAGGCTTAAAGGCAGCACAGATTTGGCTCATTGCTGCAATCACTGAGCAGCAACAGGGAGAAACGGGGTCTGATCTAGACCTACTGTGTTGTTACCAGCCAGCAAAGCACAAGGTTAAGCTAAAAAAGTAAGGAAGATGGGAAAGAGCTAGGGCTCCGCAAAGTGATCAATCATGTAAATGTCAAATCCACATCTCAAATATCACAGACAACCAGCAACAGTGACTGAAATTCTAAGGGGGGGGGGGGGGGGAGGAGGAGGCACAAAATTGCACTAATATGAGAAGAGCAACATCTCAAGAGCTAACCAGAATACCATCAGGTCTAGGACATCCATCCTGCTTTGCCTCCTTCCTCGCTGCATGGGCAGCTACGTTCGTTTGGCCACAGGAGCTTGAGTCTGAGTCTGCAAATGTGGGCATCCTCAGGTATGGTATTATACAGGTTCTTATATCCCCCGCATGGATCCCTGCCCTGGTGGGAGGACACTCGAGTTGGAGAACTGGGCAGCCTGGCTGCTGGAGTACAATTCTCCAATGGAGCTTTCAGATCCAGAGGAGAGCATTTCCAGCAGCAGTGCCAGTAAGACATCACTACGTTAGCTCCAGCAGCAGTGCCATGCAGGGCACAGCAAGGCACTGCCAGTGAGGGGGACGTGGTGCTTAACTCTGAAAGCATAAGCTTTCAAATGTTTTCATTTCTTCTGCATAAAATTGGGACTGTTTACATGTATTATCTACTAGCAGATAAAGTTCTTATCTGACTCAAGTTGCCACCTGCTCTCAGGCATTGTGTTGTGTTTGTCTTAGGACTCCTTGCAGCCAGAGATGAGGGGAGTGCCCAGGCTCCCTGCAGGTACATTCCTGATGCTGAGCCCGGAGTCATAGGGCATGCATCCCCTGCAGCCACCTAGGTCCTTCCTTGCTGTCCCCATTCCCCGGTGGTGAGTGTTGTGTGGTGGGGCCACCCCCAGCCCTTCAGCTCTGAAGCCTGTGGAGTAGCAGCCTGCTCCATCTCCCCAGGCAGGCTTGGAAGAACTACCAGGACCCTTTTTCTGTGCTGCTGGAGCTGCCCAAGACCCAGCCTTGAGCTTTGGGAAGCTCCTGTGAAGCCTTCTAGCCCTTCCTCTCCCCTGCTACCCTTAGGAAATGTGTGTGCTCCTGGAGCGCTAAAATTAGTCAGCCAGCCAGCTGTGTGGCACGCTTGCTGAGGAGCCTCAGTCCCCGAGGAGGCAGCATCCTAACTGGGGTAATGGGGCTAGCACAGGCTGATGCAGGGGGAAAGCCTTTCCCCATTTCTCTGCCCCCTGAGCCTGTGTGGGAACCAAAGCACCAAGCAGCTGAGAGCAGTGGGCAGAAGAGAGAGGGTGACTTCTCCAGCTGAGCCTGGCAAAGGTTGCCCAGGAGCACCACAGCCCCTTCAGGCATTGTTGCTTGCTGCCCTTTCCCCAGCACCGGCCGACAGCACTTTCCCCATCTCAGCTGCCCCAGGACCCTGCTCCCCCTTGCATGGGCAGAGGCTCTCCAAAACAGAACAGTGCTTCAGGTGAGAAGCTGCAGCCTGCCCCGTGCACGGTTCCTCACGCTGCCTTTTGCTCCCCCTCCCCAGCACGTTTCCCATACAGAGGCGGCTGAAAAGCAGCAGTGGGAAGCAGCACAGCTGCAGAGGGAACAGGCCATTTTTAGCAGAGCAGCCTCCCTGCTGCTGGGCTGCAGGCACAGCTGTGTGGGGCTGTGTTGCAGCACCGCAGCCTCCCTCTGCTGCCTTACACCCAGCTCCTACCCAGGAGAGAATACCTGTAGTTTCTTGGCACTTGCTCACTGCCCTGTTTCCTACTGGCCGGTATCTGATGGGATAACTTGATCTTACATGTTTAAACTGCTGGTACTTTTGGGGTTGAAGTTTAACAGGGATGTGGTGGTGCCTGAAGTGCAGGTGTCCAACTAGGGGCTGCAAAGCAGGCATGCCAAGGAGCCTGTGGAGCCTGAACGCTCCAGGGTGCAGCAGCACCGGAGGGTAGGGGTTCAGGATCCTCATTTTGGATGTTTCTATTTCATTTTGAATGCTTAAAGCCTTTTCTGGAACTGGGTTTAAAATTAGAGGAGAATTTTTCCTGAGCAACTCCTTTTCCTGGAGAAGCGTGGGCTGAGAGGGAGGACAGCCCTATCGAGAGCTGCTGGTAACCCCATAATGATGGGGTGAGCGACACAGCCAGGAATAGACCCACAGAGGCTGAAAAAGGAGCTCAGCTTTTCACCTTCCATTGCCTTTTTAAATCGACCATGTCTCCCATCATGGCTCCAGCACCCTGTGGGAACCCATCCTCTTCATCATGAGTATTTGCCATCTGTAGTGCTTTACCAACAGCAATGGTTTCTGCCCAGCAGGTCCCATGTAGCTAATCCTATTCCCAAAGCCCAAGATGGGGACAAGGCAGCTCAAAAATCCCTCCTGAGAACAGGCGATGCTGGAGAAACACAGCAGTCTGAGGCTGGAGGTGCTTGCCAAATATTGCCTTCCTCAGCCATGCACCATCTGACATTGTGTCAGGCAAGGAGAAGACAAGAGTCCCCCCGTCACAACAGTGTGGTTAGTTCCCAGCTCTGGGACTTTAATCACTAGCCCACCCTCCCCATCACCATGCTCTGCCCATGTCATCAGAAATGCTCCCCCTGCCACCCAAGACACCCCCAAGGCCTGGACATGGCCTTAGGCTCGGGTTCCAGAGAACCAGGAAGGGCCAAGTACCAGGGGGTCAATGCCATGAAGCCTTTGGATGCGGCAGAGCATACCAGCCCTCATATGCTGCCCCCATGTCTGCCCCCTTGCCTGTGACGTAGGCAGAGCAAGAGCAGTGAGGGCATCGGGACCCCAGCCGGAGCACCAGTGTCCTTCTGGAGGAACAAGGCAGCCCATGTTCCCCTCAGGAAGCCAGAAGGAAAGCTGCAGGCCAAGGATGTTCCTGCACAAGGATGGACACTTACACTGCACCTCTCATAGACGTCCATGTGGTCCTACCCAAAGCTCTCTGTTTTGCTCCTGCTGCTTGGCTAACCAGGGAGAGTGACCAAATTTACCTTGAGCAGCTCCTTGGGGAAGTCAGTGCCTCCGTTGAGACCCTCCAAGTTGCAAATGAAGTCAGAGCAGGACATTCTCTTCCCAATGTTCTGGGGGAGTCGGGAGGAGAGAAATACAGGGGGTTACCTTTGAGCCAGGGGACCAGCACTGGCTGGAGTCAATCCCACAGCTCAGAAACAGATTCCCCCCATTTCTGCGGTAGGGTAACCGACCAGCCAGGTCTCAGGGCAGCTGCCTGAAGATGTGGGGAAGCTGCTGACTTTGCCTAGACACTAGGAGTCTTAAATACCCTCCTTTGTCTAAGCTGGGTGCTACCTGCTCCCAAAGCAGCAAGTTTTGGAATCTCATTCCCACCCTGTCACCCTGCCCACTTTCCTCTTCTGTCCTCTTTCTTCTTCTGTCCTCATCCCACCTCCACATCTTCCAGCTCAGTCTGCCTCTTCCAAAGGTCCACTCTCTCCTTCACCATCTCCCTCTTTCATGCAGACTTTCTCCTCTCTGCTCCCCAGACAGGGAAGGGGTGACCAACTCTCATGGACCTAGGGTCCCATACCTGCAGTTCAGGGCAGTGGGGACAGACAGGGCAGGGACAGTTGGGGCCAACAGCAGTGGAGACTTACATGTCCATGCAGATCTGTGTTTAGCAGCATCAGGGCACAGGTGAGGGTGTGGGCTCCATCTGCAGCACAAGCATAGGACAAGGAATTAGAGCCTGTGGCTCAGCCCTGCAGCCGGTGCTCCAGCCCTGCGCACCTCAAGCAGGGCCCAAGACAGCTCTGAGCCCCCTCGTCCCATCCCAGGCACGCAGGGTACACAGCAGTCAGTGTAGTGCTGGCAGCACACAGGCGAGTAAGTAGGAGGCCGCTGAATTAAAAGCTGCTCCTAAACTTGAACATACAAACTCCCTTCCAAGCCTACAGGCAGACAGCCCCTTCAGCCAGGTAGCGATGCTGCAGCTGATTCTGCAGAGCTCCTAGCACAGCAAGGTGGGACCAGCATAGCACTCTGCCAGCTAGGCAGCCCAACCTTACCTGTCCCAGAGCCAACCCCGAGCAAACTCAGCACATGAATGCACAGAGGAGAGGCACAAAGATGCAAAACAGTACAAAGTGGGTGTCTGTGAAACCCCAAGTGCTGGGCACCCAAGTTTTCTCACCTGGCTATTCCCTCAGCTGAAGTCTATTTTTGTGAGGAAGACCTTCTCTTGCCTTTTGTGCTAATCTGCTCAAGGTCAGAATTAAGGATTGGTTGAGCCCTAATTATGCATGATCCAACCATAGGAGTTTATGGGGTTTTTTTTTTAAAAAAAAGATAAAGCATCTGTCATTTGAGGTAAATGACATATCTGTAAGAAGGGCTGTCTCCGAAGGCATTAGTACAGGCTCTCAGCCTGTTCTCTGGTTTCAGTTTGAGTACCTTCATGGAGCTGACAAATGCACAGCCTCATCTGAAACACACACACATGCACACATGGACACACACAGTTTCTTACCCTCTGAAGAGATGGCGTTGGGATTACACTCGTAATAACGCTGGGAAAAATGAGCCAGCACTCGCTCTCGCTCTTGTGTCTCTCCCATCAAGGCCAGCTCCTTTAGAAAGGACCTGAAGAAGCAGCAGCAGTGTTGGTCACACATGAAGACCACCAGCAGCTTCTCCGACCCACTCTGCACAGGAATGGAGTAGTTCTTTCTGGTTTGGAGAGCTCCTGTGTGCTGGATGAAGCCCTGCAAACACACATCCCTCCCAGCCCACCGCAGAACTCCCCTCCAAGCCCACAACACCATGCTCTGCTGCCACATCACAGAGACCTACAACCAGCACCAAGAATTGCACTGGGAAAGGAGGTAGGGGTAACACCAGAAAGGTCTGGGCTTAAGGCCTGGAAAGCCAGTCCTAGGTGAACCTGACTGTCATCCTACCACATTGACCATCGAGTTAAGACCAGGAATGCTCTTTTTTGGTTGTGTGGCTGAGAGACCACTTTGGGAACAACCCTTCCTCATTTAAGATGTAACAGGATCTCCTGGTGTGAGCCGTGGGGTCTGCCGGCTCCTGCAGATGTCTATGTGGGTGCTGAGCTGTGGAGGGTACAAGTTGCTGGGACCTCACTCAGGTGGCCACTACGCACACGCACATGTACACACACTCAGGTCTAACCTGAGAGCCTGGTCCAGGCTCATCCCTGTGAACACGAAGAACTTCAGATATTCCCCTGCTACCATTCTGCTGAACTCGTTGCTGAAATAGAAAAAGAGTAGGCAAGAGTGGGATCAACCAGACTGTGGGACATCTGAAAGCTCACAGGAGTGGGGTGGATTCTAGGAGGCTGTGAGTTCCCCAGGGCTGTGTGCTGAGGGTAGAGACCCTCCCACTCCCATGAAACTCAGAGGAGTCACTCAGAGATCCAATGGGAATAATGGGCACGTAAGACAAACTGGAGAAGCTAGAATTGGAAGGGCCCATAAGAGGTCAGCTAGCCATCACCCTACCCCAACACCTTACTGGAGCATCCAAGATGTTGTCAGAGTAGGAAGGTACTAAAACCTGGATGTTTCTTAGGTTTTAAGGCCTTCAGAGGGAACAACTGATATAGGGTTTTAGGGTCTTGCCAGATATTTCTTGCCAGCCTGGTGCCCCACAGGCAGCTGTGGGTACACTGTGGGTGCCAGTAGGGCCCCTGCAGAATGGAATGCTCCTTGCAAATACCCACACGTACTTCTTCCCCAAGTGGCGGGCCACATCGGCTTTTTTAAAGCCATCCAGGTTATACAGCCTCTTGGCCAGGCGCTTGGCAGCCTCCAGGTCAGCCTTGTGCCCATTGGAGAGGGTGTCGGTGCTGCCCAGGGCCAGCTGCTCCATGCTGTCCATCTCCAAGTCTGAGTCCAGCTGGCTTACGGGGTGGTCGCTGCAATGGGAAGGGACACTCCATGTTAGCCTGCCTACAGATCCTCTCCTTGTTCAGCTCCTCAGGAAACGCGGGTACCTCACCCTGCATTGGAGACCATGTACTCACTGCTGTGACCTAGGATGAACAACATGGGTTAGAAACACTCCAAGGTCAGGTCTAGGAGCTAAGGGAAGGTTTGGGGATGTGGAAGAGAGGTTGGGTGACAGGGCAGCTCCAGTGACTGATGACAGGGCAAAGGAGCACAAACTCATGTCCAAACTGGATATGGAGAAACCAGACAACTGCTCAAAAGTCCATCACGCTGAGCCTGTGAAACTGCATGTGTGGGCTCAGGCTCTGCCAGGCTCAGCTGTCGCAGAGATTTTGAGAGGAAACATATGAACATCACATGCTGTCCTACAGATCTGCACTCATTTTTTAACCTGGACAACTCCTTGTGCTGCTCAAGTGCAGTTTCTTCTCAAGACCAGACAACTGTAATTCCTTCATTTGTCTTTTCCCACTTGAAACCAATACACAGAAGGCAAAACTGAGGCAGAGAGAGCGAAGACAAAAGAATCCCACCCTGGCCTCCCAGCCCACAGTGGGGTGTACTGCCTTCTTCAGGCTGTGCATCAGCTCTCAGCCCACCATGCCTTAAATGGCCGTGTTAGGAGATGCTCTTGGCTTAGCCCCCGAAGCAGTCTGACTCAGCGGCACAGAAGTTATCCCAATGAAAAAAATGGTTCAATCTAATAAACAACGAACGTTAAGCAACTGTGACCTCGCCCAAATTTTCTGGCAGCCTTCACAATGTTCCAGTCTGATTTATTTTTAAAAGTCTCTAATTGACTTTTAAGAGGCCTGCTCTCCTGAGCCAATTACCCAGGCCAATCTCCTTGAGGCTCCACTTCTTCGACGAAGGACAAGCCTCCTTGCTGCTTAGCACTGCCTGTCACAGGGCAGCCCTGCCCAGCACTGACAGGCTGCCCCTGACTCAGAAGGCTCTCAGGGACCTTCTGCCCACCATCCTGACCACCCCAGCCTGTGGGCAGTGCAGGAAGCTGCTCTGACTCGTGGGCCAGGTGCTTCCCTAGTGAAAGCGGCTCTGACACCCTGCAGGTCCCTGGGGAGATGCCTCTGACTGTTACTGAGCTTGGCAGTGTGGGACAACAATTGTGGTTAAGACAGCCCAGGGCAGATGGATGTCTATTTGGCCTCAGCCTTCCCCAGGGAGCTCAAGCATCACCCCATGCTGCCCTGGTGGAAACAGCCACGAGAAGGGCCACAAGGTCACTAGGAGCTCACCTGCTCCAAATCAGGGATCTGCACTGGGCAGGAGGCTTCCAGCATCACCATCCATGTCACCAGCACACCCTGTCCCACAGGCATCCCTCCTACCTGCCTAAAAGCTCTCCTCCTCCCAAAATAGGGTGACCTCATCCAAAAGTGCTGCTGGCACGATGCCCGCTGCCCTCCAGCTGCACCTGGCTGTGTCTGCACTGGCCAGCAGGGCCAAAGCTGCCCCCAGGGAGCCCCCAACAACAGAACAGGCTGAATGCTGCTGGGCCAGCGCTGGGCACACACCTCAGCCCCTCTTTGATTCCTCATCCACCTGCAGCCACTGTACCCTAAGCCAAGGGTAGGGCTCACAGGCTCTTTGCTTCCCAGCAGCAGAAAAGATAAATCCATCCCAGTAACTGGTACCTGCCAGCCATGAGTTGCAGTGCAAAATGCTACAAAATGCAAAACTACTCTTCCACCACTCCTCATGCTCCAACATCACCTCTAGAGCAAGCAGCTGCTCAGTTACCCTCTGAAGACCTTTTCATTCTTCTCAACTGTAACTAAAAACTCCTAATACCCCTCTGGACCTTGCCTATCCTGCATGAGAGTTTGTCCTCCCTCACACAGCTGGTTCCTGAAGCATCTGGGAGCTAACCTAAACCTCTGAGTCTTCCCCTGTAACCTCTCTTCCCAAGCTGCAGTCCTAAGCTTTTCCACCTAGTGCTGAGCATCCAGGCATGGGGCCAGTTACAAAACCTCTCTTATCCTTCAATATCTATCTCCCTGCAAGCTCCCAACCTGTGGCTGCAATTCTTGCAATGGGCACACACAGATCACAGCCTGGGACTCAAAACAGCTGTACCAGTGGGATCTGACATCCCTCCTGTCACCAAGTACCCATACTGATTTGGGATTTTACATCAGCAAAGCATAATCTTCCTCTCAGGATGAGGCACTACCCAGCCATGCCATGAAATGGGGTTTCTTCCAGCACTCAAATCACTCTCATGTCGTTAAATATGGACCATCAGACTCAACAGGCTATGCCCTATTTGTGGCACCCGCCTGTTACCATTCCAAGCTCTAGCTTGGAGAGTGTGCAGCTTCAAGACAGAAAACCAAGATCACAATCCTCAAGCAAACGGGGAACAGAGCAAAGCGACGCATCCATGTCTGAGGCAACTGAGGTGATGCTAATTTTCTTGCCAATGAGCTAATGTCTCAGGGTGGATTTTTTTTAGTATACTTTTTAAAGTGACATTTCAGTTTGGCTTGAAGAAACACTGAAATAATATTTTTTTACATTAGATATATTTTCAATCTGAGAACTGGCCCACACTTAAGGAATAAAGATCAAATTTGGTATTGTGCGAATATCCTCAGAGTGCCTGAAATGAGTCATCCTTGAGTGGACGGAGTGCTAGCTCATCCTTCTCCCTGTTGCCTGCCTAGGACAGCCACTGCCACCCCCAGTGTTGCTGGGAGCACAGGTCCCTCTGCCACCTCCGAAATCTTCACTAGAGAGGCTGGGTTCCCAGCACCTGTGTCAGCAACAGCAAGGTCTTTCTGGGGATCTCTGAAGAGGGCATGTGATCCAGCTCAGGGCTTGCCTGGGGACAGAGGCTCTTCACCAGCCACCTTCCATCCCAGCTCAGCACGAGGACCACGTTGTGGTCCCAGCCCCGGGGTGCTACTGCACAACTGCAGTGCTGCTTGGGGCCGCTGAAACACAGAAACTCTTTCTTCAGGGCCCAAATGTTTCTTCTCAGGGCCAAACGCTCCTTTCCTGGAGGCAGATCCTCATCTCGCCCCAATATTCCTCCTCTGGCTGACTGCCAGAGCCCAGCAGGAGAGAACACAGCACCTTCCCTAGCTGCAATGCAGCGTGTCACTGCAGGAGCCCTGACATCCTCTCCCTCCCATGCCATCACAAACTGGGCTCACTTGACACCATGTTCTCTCCACAGCTACCATCAACCAAGAGCAAATCTTCTCTCCTGGATGTGGGGCAGCAATAAGGCACTAGCTCAGCAAAGCCTGCCCCAGAGGGCTGACCTCTGTAGCTCCTGGCTGCCAGCAGGGAAGTATCTGTGTGGCAGGACCCTCCCTGCACCAACACCCTGCTTCCCAGAAGCTCAGAAGGAGAGAGAACCCTGGAGACAGGCCGGGCCAGGCAGCCGTTGTTTTCAGCTGGGGGTGCTCAGCTGAGCCCCTGGGTTGTCCAGGTCCTGCCTGACACATTTCCAGGTGGGATACCTGTTCTAGGAAATTCAAAACTTCTGACCATAATCCAAGTGCCAGTTCGTCCCCACAGGAGCCTGTTTTGCATCCTGCACCATGAAGGGACAGGGCAGGGACCCCGGTCTGAGTCTGTAAGGGACACGTGCATCGGGCAGAGGAGCACTCTGCCCTCAACTTCTGATACCCTGCATGCATGGGTAGATGCCCTGTGCCTCCACTAAGCAAGCCCAGCCTGCCTAATAGCTGCTCAGAATTTACCAGACCGGATCTTCGGCTGAACTAAATAAACGCAGCTCCCCACATAGGTCTCAGTGGAGCGACTTTGATTTATGACAGCCAAGATCTGGGCTGGTTCATTCCTCACAGAATTGAAGTTAAGGCTGCGAGGACAGTTGAAGGGCAGCCGGGCCAGCCTCCAACCACAGGAGGGGCTGGTGCTGCTTTCTGGCAGCTCTGGAGTCCAACCTGGTCCTCAAATCACCCAGCCATAGCGGCACCCGCCAGTGTTACTGATGCCAGATCAACGTAGAACTGAACTTTGGGCAGCTGTGCCCGTCCTCTCTCCTGTTTCTCTGCAGAATTCCAGACCCTCCCCTGCAGTATCAGTCCTCTCTGGAGACAGCTGCTTGCCTTTTATCACCCCAGCCCACCAGCCCATCTTGGGGGGGCACAACCACTCCTGCAGAGGACAGGGGCTGACTCTGCAATTCCACCAATTTCTGGAGCCATCCGAGGGTCTTAAAATCCAGTTACTCACCTGCTGAGTGGAGGGCCGTCCTCTCCTTCAGAGACACAGATGCCATGGGGTCAGTGCAGGGAAACCTAGGTCTCTCGGACCCTTGGGAAAAGCTCAGCCTCGGGGCTCTGGGTCAGACCCGGGGGCTGGAATTAACAGCTGACGTGAGGGGCTGCATCCCACAGGGATGCGCAGCTGCCCGAGCCTCTGCAGGCAGCTCTGCAAGCCCTTGCTGCTCCCACCCTCCGTGCCGTGGAGGGCTGATAGGTGCTGTGTCCCGGCTCTTGCTGCCCTTCGTGTCTCCACGCTTGGAAACGCTTGGGGCAGGGGGGGGTGTGGAGAAGATTCCCCCCAGGGTCGTGCCCCATCTCCTGCCGTGTCAGCGCTTGTGGGGAGACACCTTCCTCCCCATCCCGCGCTCCCACCCCACGGCATCCCTTCCCTATCTCCATCCTTCCCACACTGCCCTCCTTCCTCTGCTCAGCGCTCCCACCCCGAACCCGCCCGGGGGCCGTACACCGGGCACAGCGCTCCGGGCGTCACCTCACCGGTTCGCCCAGTGCCAGCGGGCCAGCCCTGCGCTGGCCGTGGCGAGGGGAGGGGCGGGGGCTCACCGACTGCTGCGGTAACAAAAGGGACCTTATAAAGAGCCAGAGCAGAGCTCTCTGGCGGGGCCGACCTGGCAGCCCGCGGGCCGCCGCTCCTCCCCCGCCGCCGTCCGGGCCCCCCCGGCGCTCGGCAGCCCCCCCGCTCGGCTCCCGGCTCAGCCTGCCCCCCCGGGGCCGGCGCTGGCTCCGCAGGAGCCTCGCGAGCTCATAGAATCACCAGGTTGGAAAAGACCCACCGGATCATCGAGTCCAACCATTCCCATCAACCACTAAACCGCGTCCCTCAGCACCTCGTCCACCCATCCCTTAAACACCTCCAGGGAAGGTGAATCAACCACCTCCCTGGGCAGCCTCTGCCAGTGCCCAATGACCCTTTCTGTGAAATACTTTTTCCTAATGTCCAGTCCTCCCCTGGCGGAGCTTGAGGCCATTCCCTCTCCTCCTGTCCCCTGTCACCTGGGAGAAGAGGCCAGTTCCCTCCTCTCCACAACCTCCCCTCAGGTAGCTGTAGAGAGCCACTCCCCATGGCCGTGGGGCTGTGTACAGCACTGCAGCAGGTGACGGCCTGCACTGGACGTTTGCACGTACCCAGCAGCGTGGAAAGCCCGGGGACTTGGATCTGTGGTTGCAAAAGTCTGGCTTCCACAGCAGTAGTGACTCTCCTGCCGCCTCCAGGGCTGCCCTAGCTCCCACCCCTCCATCTCACCAGCACCGCATCTCTCCCCAGCCAGTCCAGCCAGTCCGCAGGGACCCTGCCAGCCCTGAAGGGCTCTGCTTTCCTCCTCTCTTCTGTGGGTCACTGTCACAGCCCTGGGGACAGACTGCTTTAACTTCAGCCCTCCATGGGAGACCCGCACACCTTCACCTCTCACCTGAACAGGGTGATGACCTGCTCACACACTGGGGGTGCCACCGTGGCACCACTATGGAAGGGTGGGGAGGTCCCACACTGATCACTGCTCTTCAACCACTGATCCCTTTCTTTTAGCCGAGGCCACTGGAGGAATTGCAGGCATCCTGGCACCAGGGCAGGCCTCACCAGGCCTGCACTTTGGCACATTCCCCCTGCGCAAGGTCAAGATAAAAGCATGGTCTCAGATTATCGCATCCCGAGGGACACCAGGGCCTTGGCGTGAGGAATAAGGCTGCATGAACCAAGGCTGCCAGCCGCAGGGGACACCATATCTCCCTAGCAGACAGCATGTCTCCCCAGCAACGCAGGGGGCATCACCAGCTTGGCTGTTCCTGCCACGGAGAGAGACAAAGTCACAGGCTACAGAGCCATCCAGATCCCAATCATTGCAACAAATAACATCAAAGGTTTCAGGGGCACAAGAGGGAAAGTCGTAGAGCAGCACACACAGGTCTAGACCCACTGGCATTCATCACCAGTCACCCCTCAGGCCAAAGACCTACAGCCTAAGGTCACCTCTGGTAACTCTGAGGCTGAAAGCCAATGTAAAGCTGAGCTGCTACCACAGAGCCCTCTGCCCAGGGTCCCCACTCCACCTGTGCTTCTGGTGGTCAGTCTGCAGTGCTTGTGACCACAGGTGGTGGCATATCCTCTCCTTTGTCCCTGCTGGCATGAGTGATGCTGCGTTATGATAGCTGCAAAGGTTCCTGAGCTCCTTTCCACAGCAATTTCCATTAAAGACCCCTTAATGGGAACGTCACAAGGATACTCCCTGCTGGAGCAGATCGACCCTGACAGGTAACAGTAGCTGCTGACTCCAGCTCATGGGAATTCTTGAATAGCCAGTCCAGACACTTCTTCAAACTCCTTGGGAAGCTTCAGATTCATGGTTGACTCCACTCAGAGTCTAGAAAGCTGGTAGCACCAGTGATGGGCAAAGAAGAAACTTCTTGCATCTGTCCCTTGCCAGAGAGCCCTGCTGCCTGGGGACTGGCCCTGCAGATGACAGGCTGCCTCAAGCCTTGGTACACCATACCTCCCCTGCTTCCTAGCCTAGCTCATGCTGCCAGTCACAAACTCCACTCCTCTCCATCGCACAAGACACCAGATTCCAACCACATCTGCCTCCCTGTCCACCACTGCCCACAGGGACCGAGAGGAGAAGTCTGCTTCATGCCAGGGAGCAGAGAGCTCCTGCTCCATGCCAGGCCTGTGGCAGGGCCCTGCTCCCCCATGGCTCATTTCTCACCATCCCTCCTGCAACCTCTGCCTCAGGCCACTGCTGGAGCAGGGCAGCATGGTGCATCTGAACATCACCCACAGGCCAGGAGGTGGGCAAGAAACCAGACTAAGAGAAGAGCTTTGCAAGGACCAACTGATAACCAAAGGAATCATTTCTAACTGGGGAACACTATTGCTTGGGACATTTTGTGTGTGTAACAGAAGGCAAGGTTAACACTTATGGTACTATGGAAAGCCCAAGCCTCAGGGTAACCAGACCAGAGAGTGCACTGAAGGCTGCAGCTGGGTTTCCTACATGTTCCCCTCCCACCAAAGTGGAGGAGAGAGCTGGTAAAGGAGAAAAAAAGAGGCTCAGCAAAGGTGGGCTCAGCAAAGATCCAGGGCAGTTTTTTTGGGGGGATAACATCTCTCTGTGGCCTCTACCACAGCCCAGGGCTGCTCTAAAACCTGAGCCAGGAGGGGAACAGTGCTGCAGCATCCTCAGCACAGCTGTCACACTCCACTGACTATAAACCAGTAAGGAAAAATCTCCTCTGGGGCATGTTACTGTTGTTTGTGCTGCTAGCAGCACCTTCACACCTCGCCATGCCCCTGTGGTGGTGTTGCTGCTATGGTATGATGGCACCCTGTGGGCAATGAGCCAGTCACTGTCCTCTTGGTTCCTCCAGGGAGCTGTTTCTGTTCCTTGCCTTGGCAGAGGAATAGGAAGCTAATTCTTCCTACAGAGTGACTGATCATAGCTGGATACTGCCACCCTTCACTGTCTCATGCCTCTTGGACATCACCAATTTTACTGCACCTTGCCACTCCTCTGTGCTACCATGGACTTAGTTTCAGTGCCCCAAAGAAAAGGAAGGCCTAAACCAGCATCCCTCTGCCCCAAAATGCCCTTGGAATGATCCAGAGACTACAGAGAAGACGTAATAACCTACTCTCCTCTCTTGACTGCAGACACCAAAGAGGTCACAGAGCTCAGATTCCCACCTGGCCACCCCAAGCTGACCATCAAGGATGGCACAGGTTGCAATCAGAAGTGGTCTGGAAAAGACCAAGCCTAATAAAGTTTGGTGTGGCAAAGACCAAAACCAAAGTGGTTGAAGGATTCAGGAGGCTCTGGCATTGCACAGCAAGCAACCAGTTAGAGAGCGCTAGCCAGCACTGGCATGACTGAGACAGCAAGTTCTCTGAGAGCCGCCAGCTCTGCAGCTGAACCACTGGACCAGACCTGACATCTAAATGAGACCTGACCACGCTCCAGGTAAGTGCATCCTGGAAAATGTAAAAGACTCGGCCTGCCAACCTGCCACACCATAAGTGCCTCAGCCCAAGACCTTGTTGGAAGGGCAAGGAGCACAGGAACATAGTGTCTCAGCCTGAACATGGTCCCACACAGGGACAGGTTGAAAGTGGCAGGGCTGAGCTCCCACTACCCACTCCAGATATCAGAGGTATCCCCAGGCACAGGGTAACCATCCTGAGCTGGGGTGCAGGCAGGTTCGGAGCAACATACAGGGAACCTCTAGCGGGCTATGTTCATCTCTGCCCTCCATCTCCCAACATACACAAGGCTCAGGAGGTTCAGAAGGCCAGGACAATAGGTACAAGACCATGGGACTCTTGCTGACAAGAAACAAGAGGTTGCTGCTTGGATGGTGAGGGACACAATAGTATCAGGAAGTCTTGGCCTCCAGGAGGAAAAGGCTGTTGTATTTCTACTGGTAGCTGACCTCTGGCTGGCCTGTCACCACAGCCACCATGGATGCTGGACTGTCCTGCAATGGGAACCACCACAGGATCGAAGTCCTGGGACTCCCTGCTTGCTAGGCTAGAGGAAGCCTCTCAGCTCTTCAGCACCAACAAAGCTGGCAAAGATGAAAAGGGAGATGCACTCCTAATGACACGCCTACCATAACACCATGGTGACCATTGGCCTGATCAGCCATTTCACAGAAAATCCAGCACGCCAAGTCCTGACCCTCCTCTCCTCCCCAGCAGCAGGTTAGGCTCTGGCTGCAAAACACACCACAGAGGGTTAAACTCCATAATAAGCCTTTGTGGCCCAGATGGACAGCAAGCAACTTTGGTCACTCACCTCAGGTTGGAGGCCAAAGGCGTACCAAAGCTGTCCTCTGAGCAGCAAGACTTGTGCTGAGCACCCTTCCTTCGCCTCCCCTGCTCTTCCTCCCTCTCCATCCAGGGGGCATCTGTGGCTGAACTAGTCCCCGAGTCCAGCTCCAAGTGAGCCAGAGGAGCAAAGTTCTCTTTGATCAGCTTGGCACTGTCTCGGATTTGTCCCTGTATTTCTGGGGTGAGTGTTGGGAGGTCAAAAGTGAAAAAGGTCCCATGGGTGCGGGCTGGGGAGGAGAGGATGTCAATGGAATCCAAGCTGGTGTAAGATGTGCCTTTGGCTCGATGGGACTCCATGATGCTCTCAAAATGCTTGCTGAAAGAGTCCATGCCATCCTTGGAGAGGCTGTGCCCTAGGAGGAAGGGCACTGGAGACTTAAGCATACCCTGTGTGTCTTGGTCCATATTCCTAGGGGGAAAGAAAATGAGAAGAATAGGTCACTGAGGAGCAAGGGATCAAAGCCTCAAAACAAAAGCCCCCACACACCTCCAGAAGAAGAGAGGAGAGGGCAGAAATCTCCTCTGAACATCTGTCGCCCTTCAAGGAAATGTCTCATCTGCCCAAGCCATCATGGGAAGAGGGACTGGGCTGGCCTCACTCCAGACATATGCTTCTCCTTTAACGGACCACAGACTTTTCTTCCCTTTAGTGGCTCATCCTCCTAAGAAGCTTATGAGATGGCTACTGCTCCCAGTCACTTGACTTGAGCTTACATCCAATAAAAGGCTCAAGCACCAGAAGCAGGATGTGGTTCAGCTCCACTTCCAACCAAATCTGGAAGTGGATGAATTTTTCACAGCCCTTCAGAGCTCCTGGCACCTGTTAAGACTCCTTCTGAAACTCCTCAGGACAGTGCAACACCTTCCTCCATGAATACATCACCATGGTTGCTGAGCACTGTGCTCAGAGCACAATAAACACCCACCTGCAAGGTCTGCTGGCTGGTCCCAGGAGAGGTCTGGAACCCAGCACAAAGCAATGATGAGTTCCAGGAGACATCTGGGACTCAGCATGAGGCAATGTTGAGCCCCAGGTTTCCCCAGGCAGTACAGAGGGAGCCTCACACCCAGCTCTGGGCTTGGGGACTGGAGCTGGCCCATGTCATAGAGGCCAGGCTTGGTCCTGGCTTATCATCTTGTCAAGGACCAGCCCCACAGGAAGGCCCAGCCTGTCTCCAGCACAGGTCCTGGTTTAGCCCAACACAGGATTTTCCAGACCCTGAAGCCCCAAGTGTTTTGTCCTGTAAATGAGGTGAAGTGCAACCTCCCCATCTGTCTGAACACACGACAACAGGGACATTTCCAACCCAGGGAACATCAATGCTTCAGCTGCACAAGCATAAACATAGTTCTAAAAGACTACTTTACTCATAAGCCACTATCGTTTTATTAAAGCAGCAGAAAAGCAAGCACTTGTTATGCCACTCTCTCCTCTGATTAAAGGTGAGGAACTGCTTCAGTCTGTCATAACATTTGCTATGAACAACCACCTTCATACAGAGGGCTCAGAAGATGCATTGCTGTTACAAGCATCAAATGATTTTCACTCATGAGCCTTCTTCACATAGCACTCAAAAATCTGACCCTAATTACTTCAGCAGGCCAAGAGCTGGCAGCTTTGCTCTCCCAGAGTGCCATGAAGCCAAATGCAGGTTAGCAAAGATGGAGGCTGCTCTCACCCATCCACCAGCGTTTTCCTGGTTATGTAGTACCACTCAGTGCTCTTACCATTCCCAAAGGACCCTCAGGAGTAGCCACCTCTGGGGTGGCTTTCTGGTGAGGACAAGGGAGATCTGCAGATGAGCTTTATAGATGCGAATGTGCATTCACTGTCCTTCCCACCCAGCTGCATGCTACTAAACTGAGCTAATGCTGCTGACTTTGTCTTGCACCTTGAATCCATAAGGAGGGCGATGGGCTGTGCTGGGGAGGACAATGGCAGTGGACAGAAGGGAACTTGTTCCCAGGAGAGGGAGCTGGGCTCATCGTTGTGATGAAGTATATTGCCACCAAGCCACAGGAAAAACACAGCTGGTTTTGTCCACACCATATGAGCTCTGGAAGCAATCTCTCTAATCTGAAAAATCAAGAGCAAAGCTGTTCAGATCTAGAAGGATCTAATTGCAGCAGCATGGGCACAATCCTGCCTGCACACACCACTCCTGCTTGGACCTAGATGCTTCATCAGCTCCCCCTGTGCCCCAATCTAGCCCCCCAGGAAGGGTCGCTGCCTCGTCGCCAAGTCAGACAAATGCAACTGGGAGAAGCAGAGGAGGGGAAGAGACACAGAGGTGGTAATCATGCATTTGTGCAATGGTAACAGGCAGCAGGAAAGCAAATGTTTCCATCTTTGAGCTGGGGCAGGAGGCAGTGAGCCTTCCTTGGGAGAGAGTCAGGCAGGTAAAGAGGAGAAGTGGATCCCAGAAGCTGACAGCCACGCTGCATTGCATGTTAGCACCAAAGGCAGCAGCACTTCAGGTAAAAATCTGCCCATGGGGGCTGCAGGGGTCTGCCAAACTGTACTTCAGTAGCTGCAGAAAGGGGCGTACCCTGTTTTCCCTGCCTGCTGCTACAGAGCTGCACCGTCCCTGTCAGTCTGGGGAGAAGAAAATCTCCCTCCTCAGGCCCTCTGCAGGTTTTTCTCTCTGCCGAATGCTCCTGGGACCCTCCAGACCCCTGATCGCCCCAGCCATGCCCCACTCCTCCTGCCTGCATCAGCACAGCAGGCACTGTGCAAGGGCCCCAGCTCAGCCCAAGGAAGATGGGGCCATACAGTAGCACCCAGCAGCCCCTTGCTTTATTTCTCTCTGAACAAAGCTCTTGAACAGACCAGCCTCAGTGGCTCCTTGCACTCCCCCAGGCTCCTTCACACATCTCCTCCAGCTTGGTAGCTGCCTGCTGTTAAGGTTCAGTGTTCAACTCTGCCCCATGCTCAGCTGCAGGTGCTGCCTATGGGTGCTACCCACACTCCCCTGCCCTGTCCATGCTGTCATGCCGGTGTCACACTGCCCTTAGTCCTCCCCTATGAGCTGCAGACATCTGCCCCCAGCTCATCACCGTGAGCATCCCTTCTCCAGCCCCACCACTGGGACCCTGCGGGACACAGGAGCATCAGCCCAAGGTGCTGCTCTGTGGCCAGGTTGGGCTCTGGGGTGGACGCTCAGCAGAGGCTTGTGGCTACCGAGGCAAGATAAGCCTATGCTTAAGTGTTTGATGAAGTTAAGGCCATAACAATTTTTTTAATCCCCAACAAGTCTTGCCCTGCAGCTATTCTTTTCTCTATCAAGCAGCGAGCAAAAAGGCTCTGGAAAGCCTCCCCAGATGGCAGATCCACGGGTGCCTTTGGCTCCAGTAAATTTGTAGGGCTGGTCCTTCCCAGCTGCTGGGCCAGGTCTTGGATACAGCAGTTCTGCAGCAGCAGAACAGTGTCTGCTCTCAAGAGCCTCGGGGGCTGCTTATTCACCCCGGCATCACTTGTCCTGTGAGCAGGCAAAGGGTAAGCTTGAAGTAGAAAACATCAATACTGGTGACTGGTAAACAGGGAGAAGGACTGCAGCTGCAGAGCTCAGAAACAGTGTGTAAGCAAAAATCCAGGGCTGTGATGCAGGGACTAAATGAGCTTTGAGACTCCCAATTTTCAAGACACTGCTCTCAGAGTCTGCACATGCCAGGGAAATGTTCAAGGGACTGAAAATCAAAATGGCCACCGGTCTACAAGGAGGCAAGTAAAATGAAGATGACGCCCCTATATACACATTGGTAATTATACTGGGAGCACCATCTTTAGGAGCAACAATGCATTTAATGATGCATCCAAGCTTTCCATCGCTCTTTGGGGAGCTACATTAAGGTGCCTCAGAGGACAAAAAGCAAGTCTAGGCTTACAGCTCACAGGACTTATAGTGACCTAGTACATACTTGGGAACAAAATATCACTATGCAAGATAATTTTTACAGTAACTTGAAGAACATGCTTGCAGTGATAAGAACATCTCACTCAAAATTTCCATCACCATTCATTTGGAAGAAAATACATAATAAATATTTTCTATAGAACCCAAAGTTTTGAGGGCAAGGTAGGCAGCAGGAAGGGATGCATTCATTCCCTCCACAACAGATGCAAAGGTTGGACAAACAGGCAGAAACCTAGTTCCCTTTGGGACATGTATCTTCCCTCCACGCCAACCCAGCACCTACATGCTTCTCCTTTTCAGTGCTGGGGTATACAAGAAAGCTGGGGAGGGACTGCTTACAAAGGCATGTAGTGATACGACTAGGGGGAATGGCTATAAACTGGAGAGGGGCAGATTTAGGCTAGACATAAGGAGGAAATTCTTCACAATAAGGGTGGTGAGGCACTGGCACAGGTTACCCAGGGAAGTTGTGGACGCCCCGTCCCTGGAGGTGTTCAAAGCCAGGCTGGATGGGCCTTGGGCATTCTGATCTAGTGGGACGTGTTCCTACCCATGGCAGGGGGGTTGGAATTAGGTAATCTTTAAGGTCCCTTCCAAATCAAACCATTCTGTGATTCTATGACTACATTTTCATTATATTTTCCCACTGCAGATATCAAAACCTCCCTTCTCCTTTTCTTCTACCTAAATGCTCACCACCTGCCTTTTGCACACCGAAGTGAGTGCATGCTGCCATGCAGCATCCTAAGCATCGCTCTGGCTTTGTGTTTCCAAAGTGAGACCTCTCTACACTCCTGTGGAGCACATGCTGATGATGCTGAGCCCCATCATCTCACTTGAGACTTTTTGCCAATACACAATCAGTAGATGCTTTGGCTGCCACTTGCCTGCACAGACATCTCTGGTTCCCTGCCAGGGCCTTTGCCCTCCAGGCAGCTGTCCCACACAGTGCTCTGAAGCTCCTTCCCCTCCTGATGTCTCCTAAAGCAGGCTGACAATGCCTGTCACTCTTCATGGTCAAACCACCACTCCAGAGGGCACTTCACGAGCAGAGTCTCATGGCCAAAATGCCATCTACCTTAGTGCTGATCGCTAGTGCCTGGCACAGGACAGACAGCAGCTTGAATGGTGTTACCTGTCCAAGAGAGGGCAACTGGATGTCACTCATCCCATCAGCCTCCCGGTATAGGGTGTTTCACCCCATAAGTGAAAAATGACACAAAAGACATCAAAACACTTCTTCCAGCCTGATGCACACTCCACTCTTTCCCCAACATGGCAAATACCTATTGAGGCCAAGCAAAACAGAGCAGCTCCAGGACACAGCCTGGGCTCAGGTGCCCTATCACTGTCACCCAAACACCCAGCAGCACAGGTGCAGAACATCATTAACTTAGTGGGACTCATGCTGGGAAGTCTCAGTTCAGCTGGGTGACTCGAGCGACAGGGGTCACCCCAGTGGAGTGGGGCCCATGGCACAGCACCTGCAGCTGGATCACTACCACTGCCCCATGCTTCCCACAGGTGATGAGGACTCTCTACCAGTCCTAGCCCCAGTCCCAGCCCAGGTCAGGTAATCCAGGACCCCATCTGCCCCCTCGGCCCCAACCCAGCTCAGACAGAGCAACTGCAATTTTAACTCAGGCACTCTTTCAGCTGAGTCCATTTTACCATGCAAAGGACAATAAGGAGGGTGAGAGGAGCTTTTTGCTCTCATACACAGATCCTCACCTGTCCCTGTTCTCCTTCCTCGTTGCCTCAAACACCTCATTATCCTCATTCGTGTGCCCATTCTGCAGCCCATCCTTTGGGCAGCCGGCGCCCAGGGCAGGGTGCTCCTCTGTTGTGCTGTTCCTCCTGCCTGGGGTGCCCCCAAAGCTTGGGTTGCTCTCGCTGTCCTTCTGGCTCTCGATCGCTGAATCCACCTCCTCCTTCTCAGCCAAGATATCATCAATGTTGGTTTCGCGATAACACCTCAGTGGCACGGTGTCCAGGTCTGTCTCAGAGTACTTCACTGTCCTCCTTATGATGCCCGTCTCACAGGAGCCAGGCTTCTGCCCGCTCGGAGGAGCCATCTCTATCTCCACCTCCACGTGGCTCAAGCTGTGCTCAGGCACTGACGCTGGTGGCTTGGTGGGCAGTGGACAGACGGGCTTCTGGGAGGGCTTGGCCAGGGAAGTAGAGTCGAGGACAGAGGAGCCTGCAAGGGAGCCCCGAGCACTCAGAGCTGTGGGTAGCTGTGCTGGGGAGCATCAGAGTGCTGCTCCTGCAGCATCACATACACCCTGAGAGCAGGGTCATGTGTGTGATGGGCACCAGCAAATAGAGAGGGGGAGCCAGAAGGAAAAAGGGTGTGGAGAAGCAGAGAGGGGAAATGCGGGCGTAGGCAGGCCTGAGCCCCCATCCAAACCTCAAAGCCCTCCTGCAGAGACAATGGGGGGTTGCTGGGGGTCATGGCTCTTAATCATCCCCTTTGCACAATGTCTTGCATGACTGCAGGGGACTCTGTGAGGATGTTGGTGCATGCAGGCTCTGGACTCAGGAGGACATGGACTGGCTGATCTTGGGGGTCATCTCAGCTGCCGAGTGGGCTCCAACAAGCCCTGAAGCTTTGGCAGCCGCAGAAGGAGTCCTGGCAGAGATTCAGACTTGCAAAGGACAGGCTGAGGTTGGTCTGGCCGAGGGTATTCCCCAAGTGACTTACCTGTCTTTGGGGCGTCTAGGGAGCCATAGAAGAATTCCCATTTGGCCTTCGCGATGCGCTGGGCATGAGCTGAGCTCTGCCGGGGGTACAGCCACACGCTGCCCTGCAGAGGAGAGAGCAGTGAGTGGACGATGGGCAGCAGGTCAGAGCCCGCACCTGGTGCAGGGCACTCTGGCACCTACCTGGGGTCGGGGGTCCGGCTTCAGGGGGCTCCTGGCAAAGGCCGGGAAATCCTCCGGCAACCCATTGGTGAGGGAGCGGCAGAGGCAGTTGGCGTCGAGTGTGCAGGGCTCCTTCCCACACGGATGCGTCCCCTGTGGGATCCTGCCCCCAGCCAGGAGCGGGTCAGACGCGGAGGCCTCCAGCTTCAGCGCGCGAAGGAATCGCTCCTGGGGCAGGGACTGGGGCTGGGGGGACCCCACATCCCTGCCAAGCTCCAGGCTGCGGCTGAGGTGGGGGCTGTTCTCCCAGCAGGGCCCCAGGGTCCGTACACTGGCCTTCTCGATGAAGCGAAAGGTGACGACGGAGCTGTGTCCCTCCGTGACTGCAGCCACCAGTGGGCTGCGGCTGCCCGGGGAGCAGAGCGCTGCAGTGGGCTGGCCACGCCGAGGGGTGCAGGGGGCTGTCAGTCGCCCCACACCCGGGCAGCTCCCACTGCCAAAGGCAACCACCTCTGCTGGCTTGCGGGCCAAGGAACCGGTGCTGTTGTAGAGGCCGATGGGGCAGCGGTGGGTGTCGGGGGCCAAGCCCTTGCGCAGAAGGTGGAGGCGGCCAGCGTTGAGGTTGGGGGTCAGGCAGCGTGGGGGGCTGTGCCTCCCAGCCTCGGGGCTCCCCCCGGCCAGCCAGGACCTCCGGTCCACCCTGTAAGTGAATGGCGGGGGCGAGGTGGCACAGCCCTCCTCAGGGTGGAGGCAGACGGGTCCCCCCGCCTGGGCCATTCCACCGGAGGAGGGCACAGAGGCGTCAGGTCCAGAGCCTGGAGGGGCGGCACAGGGATGGCGAGGAGGGTTTGCGGCACCCCTGAGATGATGGCCAGGTCAAGGGGCAACGCATCCTCAGGCAGCCCTGAAAGAAGGGCAAAGAGAGATGGTTAAGGGAGGGAGGACACAAGGAGGAGACTGGGGCCAAGGGAGGACAGGTAAAAGGTGCCCTGCTCTTGAGGCAGGACAAAACGATGCCCCAGGTGAGATAACCCCCTTCAAATTCCCTTCCACTGCAAGAAGAGGTGAGATTCATTGTAGGCATTAGACTATGAGCACTGCATGGACACTGGCATCCTTTGCTCAGTCCCCAGGCCCCCTGGGGTATTTACTTTCTTCCCAGGGTGTCAGAATGCTCAGGCACTTCCCCCACAGACCAGCACCCCAGGTACAGCAGGAAAGCATGCTTTGCAATTCAAAACGGGTTTCATTCATCCTGCGTTTGGTTGAATATATTTACTACCCACAACCTACTAAAAATCACTTCAATAAGGGGTTGGAAAATTATAAACTGGATCACTGAGACATCCCCCAATTACACTTGCTCAAGCAGCTTAATAGGAGCAGCATGGGCAAGAAGCCTCTCTCTTTGGAAGTCAGCCTGGGTTTAAAGTGTGTCATACCAGCACAGGCCGCAGCCACTATCGCTGGCACAGACAGAGCTGTCAACACCAGCAGATCCAAAAAGCTGTGGTTACAACAACCTCACCCTGGGGTGAGAGCACGCCCACCCCATACACAGCTTGCCTGCCTGCCTCTGCCCAGGCACCATTGATCCGGAGGTGAGATTTGCTACCCTAAAGTGGCAGGTGGTCGGCTGCAGGGGAAGGCAGGACCTAGAGCCCTGTTGGCACCGCTGGCAGGGCTGCCAATGTTTTTCTTTCTCCCAGGGGAGCTAAAACCTGTCTTATCCTTCCCCAGGCTTCTCTGAATTCCTGGTGTGCACAAAAGACTGCTGCTTGCCTTCTGACAGATGCCAAGATACCAAATCCCTCACTTAGATCTCATAATTTCAAAGTGAGAAACCAAAAGCCGGTTGCAAATGGAGGAAAGCATGACTTCTTCTCCCTCTTTCCAAGAACAAACCAGACAAAAGTAAATTCCTGAAGGATGTGGGGCAGATTTTCAAGTGTTTAGGCTCCAGAGATGCAGAAATACAACTTTTAATAAAACAGTCCACTGGGCAGGTCAGGTGCTCATCTATCGGCTCTATCACACTGCTAAAAAATCTGTCTCCTGCTGAGCACAGCAATCTGTAATTCACTCACCACAAAAAAAAAAAACCAAACAACCCCAATAGTCTCTTGCTTAATATGTCAATGTTTTTACAATCTTTTCCCCCTGTTATGGTGTGTTCACATTCAAGGTTGCTGTAGATAACTGACAAATAATAAAGATGTGGGATTTATATATTTAAAATGAAATTTCACTTTTTATCTTAATGCAGACTGACACATATGCCAAGGAAAAAAAAAAGTTATCACTAGAAATAGTTGGCATTCACTTTGACATAACAAATCTACAAAACCAGCCTATCTCAACACATGCGAGTTATTGTTAAAAAAAAAAGGGATAAGCACAGTGTGTCCTCCTGGTTATCAAAGGCAAATTATCAAATTCAGAGTAAAGGCCATGCCTGCCTGCGAGCCACTGAAGTTGGATAGCTACACCATCCAGCAGGGTGAGCTTTTCTTTTGTAATGAAAGGTAAAAAGCACAAATGCTACAGAGATGAAAAATCACTGATCGACTAAGAATTCCTGCTTGCTGATTTAAATTGTGGATCAAGTTGATGCTCTTCAAATCACTGCGATGAATGGATTGGACTGTAAGGCACTGGTGAGCTGGAAGGATCCTTGCTGGTCCTACTGCCTGAAGGCAGAAGTGCTGCAAAGGAAAGCCACGGGCAGGCTGACCAGTCAGCCCAGGGCACACATTCAAAGAGAAAAACTCAGAAGCTGCAGTGTGATAGCCGCGGGCTGCACATCAGTGGGGGACTTGACTTGTTAAATAGAACATTCATACATACAAGAAACTTGCTCCTCCTGGCTGTCCCTTCTCAGCAGCCGAAGGGACGTCCAGGGATTTCCCCTGGGCTGTGATGTGAGCCGTACAACACGGGATGGTCACTCCACGTGCGCGCTGAGCGGGGCGATGCGGAGAGAAGGCAGGAGACTGGAACCGCTTCTGCTGCGGGGGAAGAGCACACCCACGGCCAGGGCGTGCGGGGAGAACCCGCAGGAGCCGGGGGAGGATGCGAGGGGATCGGACAAAGAACGGGATAGGGATGGGAGGGAGTTAAGGAGTGCAGGGCTGGAGGCTGTGTTCACACACGGCACAGCTGCCAGCGGGGCAACCGGGCTGAGGGACCGGGGCAGGATGGCCCCAGGAGAATCATAGAATCACCAGGTTGGAAGAGACCCACCGGATCATCGAGTCCAACCATTCCCATCAACCACTAACCCATGCCCCTTAGCGCCTCGTCCACCTGTCCCGTAAACACCTCCAGAGATGGTGACTCAACCACCTACCTGGCCAGCCTCTGCCAGTGCCCAGTGACCCTTTCCGTGAAAATTTTTTTCCTAATGTCCAGCTTAAACCTGCCCTGGTGACCGAGGAGGGGTGCCGAGCCTGCCGCTCCAGCTCGGCGCCTCCCGTCTCAGCGGGATCAGCCCTGAGTGGATGTGACATCCATCCGGATGAGCGGGGGGCCGCCCGCGCCCCCCGCGGAGCCGCCCCGGTCCGGCGTCCCCAGCGCCCCCAGCCCACTCCGGCATCCCCGCTCCCCGCTGCCGGGGGGAGACGTGTCCCCGCAACAACTGCTCCAACTTTCCCGGCTCCCCCGCTGCGACCGCCAGCCCCGCCGCGCCCCGCGCCTTACCGGCAGCGCCGCCGCATCCTGCCGGCTCGGCTCGGCTCGGCTCGGCTCGGCTCGGCTCGGCTCGGCTCCGCTCGGCTCGGCCCGCGCCGTCGGGCGGGGCGGTGCGGGTGCGATGCGGGTGCGGGTGCCGTGTCCCAGCCCCTGCCCGCCGCCCCCCGCCGCGCTAATCCCTGCCGTGCCCGTCACTCCGCCCCACCGACAGCCCCGGCAGCCAATGGGAACCCCCGCCGGCCCCGCCCCGCCGGTGGCACCGGGACACGGGCATGTCCCGCGTCCCCTTGGGACTCTGTGCGCTGCCCGGTGTCCCAGTGTCACCCACTGTGGGTCCCGCCGTCCTACTACACGTGTCCCCGTGTGCGAATGAATCCTTGAATCACCTGGTTGGAAAAGACCCACCGGATCATCGAGTCCAACCATTCCCATCAATCACTAAACCATGCCCCTCGGCACCTCATCCACCCGTGCCTTAAACACCTCCAGGGAAGGTGCCTCAACCCCCTCCCTGGGCAGCCTGTTCTAGTACCCAATGACCCTTTCCGTGAAAAATTTTTTCCTAATGTCCAGCCTAAACCTCCCCTGGCAGAGCTTGAGGTCATTCCCTCTTGTCCTGTCCCCTGTCACTTGGGAGAAGAGCCCAGCTCCCTCCTCTCTCCAACCTCCTTTCAGGTAGTTATAGAGAGCAATGAGGTCTCCCCTCAGCCTCCTCCAGGCTAAACAACCCCAGCTCTCTCAGCCACTTCTCATAAGGCCTGTTCTCCAGCCCCTTCCCCAGCTTTGTTGCTCTTCTCTGCACTTGCTCCAGCAAATGGCACCATCCCGTTGTCACACCACACACATCCCCCTTCCCAGGCACACACAGCACGGTGCAAGGCATGTCCTGCTTGCTCCTCTGTGACAGCGGGCACATGCACAGACACATGTGTTGTGGTCAGTACCGGCTGCCCCACACCCCAACACTGCCTGGGGACAAGAAGAGAAAAGCTGCCGTGTCCTGGGACACTGGCCACCGCCAGTGAGCTACTGGCCCTCACCCCGGGGAGTAGCCCCCGTGCCCGAGACTCATTTCTCCACGGCAGTCTCACTCCGAGCACACCACAGCCAAGGTACCAACGCATCCCATGCCACAAGACATTATGGTTGGACTCGATGATCCAGTGGGTCCTTTCTAACCTAGTGATTCTATGATTCTATGATGCCCGATTCCACTGTTTCCCCAAGGATGGGATACACCTCTCTGCTATCAAGAAACCCTTTCATGTTACAAGGGAAAAAACCACCCATCCTTTGTGTCGTGCCCAGCTGCTCTGATGGCACTGGAGGTGGCTGTGAGCAGAGCCCACATGGGGCAGCCGGGTGCGGAGGTGAGAGGTGTTACGGGTCCATTGGGCTTCCACCACGCTGAGTCTGCAAGTGGCGGATGCCGGGGCTGGCAGCCAGCACTCCCTGCCCATCTAGGCTGCCAGATCGATTTGCTATTAAATAGCACTTTATTACGCAGCCCAGCAATCATTATTAAATGTGTGCGAGAGGAAAGGCCCAGGGGAGCCAGGGCCTCATGAGCACACCGTGCCTACAAAAGGAATTTAGAGAAAGCTGCCCCTCCTTGCTGCTTTCCCTGCCTGCAGTGCGCCCAGCTTCATGCCCACCTAGTGTGTTCTCTTCTCTCCTCCCAGGCACAGGGACACGGGGAGAATGCAGCAGGCTGGGCAGGCAGGCTCTCCTCATATTTAATGCATTGAGGCAATGCCATTTTCTCCCTCCTTCTCCTGGCTTCTGCCTGAGCGGGGCCCCTCTCCCCCACACCAGGGACCACAGGTCCCTGAGCTGCCTCGCACACAGTCAGCTTTCCTGGCAAGCTCTGAGAAGCCGAGCTAATTAAGGGCCTTGTTGCTGCAGGATAAACGACCTGATTCCTTCAGCAGCTTCTTGATGGCAGGAGGGTGGGGAGAGGGAAGGCTTTTCTTTAAGTCGCAGTCAGAGTGACAAATTTAACCTAGTGGAAGAGCTCAGTGCTTTCCTAGTGTGTCTGTATCAGAGCAAGGCATGCCTGTGCATTCCCAGCACCTGCAGGAAGCCCTGCTGAGAGCTGCAGAGGGCAAGGGAAAGGTCTTCTACCATCCTGGCTGGAGATCCAGACCATCCACAGAAAACACATTTCCTTCCAAATCATGCCCATTTTCCTCACAGTAGCTGTTATTCTCCCTACTGCCCTCTGCTCCGTATCCCTCTCACCTTCCCACAGCTCCTGAAGGATGTGCACACAGACATGGGTCTGGCCAGCACTGACATAAGCCCCCACTGGATCAGGATTTAGCCCTGGATCCTCTGGTTCCTCCTGCTGCAAAATCCTCCCTAGCTGATGCGGACCAGAAGGGAGCAGGAAAACCTTCTGCAGAGGAACAAGAAGGGGATAGGGAGGGTCTCCAATGCTCTGCCCTACAGCCCCAACCTAGTGAGCTTATCTAGAGCGCCATGCACTGGGAACTCTTTACCATCACTTGGGCACTACAGCTCCTCTGGTCTTTGCTGGAAGGTACCACATCCTTCCTACATGAGAGTCCGCCTGGCTCCATGTCACCCCTTTCAGCACACTGGTCTCTGCTAGTTCCTCAAGTCTGGCCACAGGCAGCTTCCAGGAGTTTTCTAACTACTGCCAGCACTGCCCTTGGTCATCCTCACAAACGTGCAATATGCCTCTCCCTCCCGAGCCTAGAAGGGCATGAGTGTTACTAGGGCACAATAAGGATGAACTTCTTGCTTGGAAGAGACTAACTTGGAGTGTCGTAGTGTCCTGGCAACTGTACAGTCCTAGGTACTTGGCAGGGGGGGAGGGGGTAGACCAGGGCTCCTTCCCCCAGCTGGTTCCAGGAGTGTCTGATGCTCAATCTGTCCCAAGGTACAAAGATCAGTCTCTAGAAAGGCACATCTCCTGCAGGTGCAGCTCCACTTGAAGTAAACACCCTGGTGCACCTCTGGGCGGCTCCCCTGAGTGCAGGGGGCCTGTCAGAGCAGTTTCCTCTGGTGCAGCTTGTGCATAAGCCACTGCAAACGGCGTAAGGACCATACTCTGACCCACTGCTGCCAAAGTCAGTAGCAATGTGCATTAGCCTCAGGATACAGCATAGCCCTGCAAGTGGAGACAGTTGCTCCATCAGCAGGCAGGTGCTCCTCACCCAGCTCACTGGAAGCACCTCGGAAATAGCAACTACAGTCCCGCAGGAATGAGTCCCAGTAAAGGCAAGGAAAGCTGAACTCCCCTCATCTCTGCATTGAGGGCTCCACGGGGCCCGTGCTCACTAGGGGCCTAGACTTAACTACATAGCTCTAATTAATGCCTTCTGCCTCTGGTGCCAACATCCAACCGCATCCTAGCTGTGTATTAAAAAAGCCACTGCAGTGTAAACCGAGACTTAAATGGGCCGATGTACTTATCTGTTATTTCACCAGGCTGGTGGTTAAGAATAAATGGTGAAAGCACCCTTCCTTGACAGTCTTACTCAGGGCAAAAAGGCAGTGCTGGAGATCCTGCCTGCCCACCCTGCCCAATCCTCAGGCTTCTGCCCAGACCTGGCTTTTGGGGGAGCACTCACATCATCCTGTGCCTCCTGTAGCAATCTTGTGTGGGCTGGGTACATGGGACCACAGAAGGATTTTTCAGGGCAAAAGACACTCTGGAAGAGGACACTGACAGCAAAATGTGTTACCAGAGAGAAGAGACAGTGCGGACTGCTTCTAATGCGAGGGATAGCTGCTGCCTGCCTGCCAGCACCCTTCCCAGTGTTCCAACTCCTACCTGGATCTGTCCCCTCCCGCAGGAGGGACAGAGGCTTGGAAGAGCAGAGGCGTGGAAAGGAGGCAGTGAAAGCTGTATGGTGGGACTCAGAGTGAGCTGTAACAAAATATTTCTATGACACCATGGGACCATCTGCTATGGCAGAAATCCCCCGAGCCTGTCCTAGCCCTGGGAAGCACCCATGCAGCAAGTGGGCTTCCCCCTGCACCAGCATTGCTCTGTCAGGACAAAGGCAGAAATGCCAGCATGGTAAAACCTGTCCTGGGGATGTGGGAGGTGGGGCCTTAGTACAGCTTGGGCCATAAATAATCTCCCTGCAGAGCAGTTAGGGGAACAATTGCGTGGGAGTCTCTCTTGGTAAAAAGATGCTCAGGGAAAAGATGGTCTTGAAGGAAAGCAGATTTCTCGCTGGTGGGGTGCGCTCACTACTGAGGTTGGAGCTTCTTGGGTGCCAGCAGGTCACTCATCAGACCCAACTCACTGTGATAAGTCACTGCATTGAAGAGGCAAATTTAGTCTGAAACAACTCAGATCACCAGTTCTTTGGTGACCCTCCCAGGACATGACTTGTGCTCCAGAGCAGATCTCTGGAGCTGCTCTCCAGTTTACCTCTGTAACAGTAGGAAGTGATCCCCCCCCAGCCCCACTCCTCCCCACCCCCTTCAGCCTCAAGATTCACATGGGGAAACATGAAAGGGCATAAGGGGGAGTAAAAGCAATGGATACAGAGAGTATCTTAAGCATAAAAGAAACAGCAAGCCCCAGACACACAGCTGGAACC